>NC_051170.1:38980032-39480032 GCF_013339725.1 Rhipicephalus microplus
GCAGAAAAAATAATGCTCAAGTGCAGGTTGTTACGCATACAAGCTGGTCTAAGTAAGCTTGCAATTACTCATTGCCACCAGTGATCATTCTTTCTCGTTTCCGCTATTATTTATTTAGCATGCTTCCAGCGTTACGCCCCCGTTTGAAGTCAATAAATGGCAGCTTTTCTTTGTCATGTCGCCTTTCTTAGTTTTTTTCTTGCCGATGTTCGTACGGATCTTTGTTGTACTAGATAAGCTATTATTTTACCTGAGAACTTCAATGCAAAACTTAGAATTATCCCTTACTTCCATGATAGGTCGGTATACTTTTTTGTACATCTCAGTTCATACGCAAGTGTCAGCCTCCACGATACATGTCCTAGTCCTATTAAGTGCATATACGCAAGGGCACTCGCACAAAGTATAAAGAGTTTACCAGATTAAGTAACTGGTCACCTAAGAACAAGATTATCATCATTGCTGCCAATATATGGTGGTGGTTCATGGCTGAAGTAGAATAATCAAACTGCTCGAAGTTTATACGGGTCTCACACTTGCAAAAGAATGAATGTTGCGTAACTTCAGATTGCTACCGAAAAAGCCTACGGGCCAAAGTACAGACGGATTCTAGGACGATAAGTGGCAGAATCATGTCACACGCTTATCGTTAGCAGCGAAAAGCAAAGCAAAGGGATATACGAGACTAGAGATTTGCTCACCCTGTCTACGTGAGGGTACTAGCTAACACTATCACTGAGCAGGCACATACACGAAAACACCCTATGGAAGCAGGGATAAAAAAAGGCTAAAGGAAGCAGCTCAAGTTCTCTCATACAATCGAAAATATTCATTTGAAACACGAAGTATGCACGGTTGTTCAGAAACGCGTGATATTTACATAAACTAATTCCGAGTTTATGGACACCGAATTGGAAGTCAGTGGTCGTGTTAGAATAATTCATAGTGTATTTTTCACTAGTTGAGTGTAATTGCAGTCTAGATAGTTATCTCATGATGCAACCAGTAAGACTAAATGGTTTCTTTAAAAATTCAAGTACCAGCTGAGATTGCATGTGATAGTTATCTGCTGACAGTGAGTTTTCTTAGAAGGCATTTTTTTTGTGTAATTCCTGCTGAAACGTTTCAGGTAAGCTGTCCCTAAAAACACAATACTGCATTCACCAAAGTGATGATGTGTAACAAATTATTTGAAACAGTAGTGATACAAAACATTTTACGGAATGAGAATGCTTACCTCCCTTTTAGCTAAATGTTTTGTGTCCGCTCCTGACCAGCAGTGGGAAGAATGACCGAAATTTTGTCACGTTCCCAAATTTTTACACCGGGTCACAATGAGCTACACTTTAATTTAGTCAGAAGAATTTTGCGCAGGTTCAATTGAACCAAACCTATACATGAAGGACACGTGTAAATCGTGAGGGAAAAGGGCCACCCTGCAACACATGCTTTGGGAGTATGCCGGAAAAGTTAAGGCTACTGCCGCCGCTCCCTTCGCGACGCATGTTAGGTAGGGACGAACTCCGAGGCTAATTGCTGCTGCCACCACTGCGCGAGGGCAGGGGCCGGCCTCCGCCGCGGCTGCGATCATTGTTGCCGATCGGCGGCTGCAGCTGCACTCTCGTTGAGAGGCGGCACTCACCCGTGACGAGCCGGCCGCCCAGGTTTAGGCCGCATGGCAAGCTGCAGATGCCGCCCAGGTCCAAGGACTTCGAGCGATCACTTGAGGCACCGCCATCATAATCGACGGATTCTGGGAAGGGACAGGGGTTAATCCCCTTTCTTCCCACCTCGCCTGCTGAAAACTGCCGGACTTTAAATAAAGTTTATTCATTCATTCATTTATTCATTACTTCAAGAAACCCCGAAAGGCCCTCGCTGGGAGTGATAGATACGCAAACGGATGCCGAAAATGTTTGCAGTACGAAAAGAAATCTTTCGCATTTGATAAGAGGACCTAGAACTTGTAGCAAATCTGTTCTTTCTGAATATCAAGCGGAATAAGCGGCATCAACACTACACGAGAGCAATTTATCTGATTTATTAATCTGTGCTCATACGGAATAAGAACAATTTTATTGCAAGCATTACGTAATGCTCTTGGTGCAACGTCCCGTAGAAGTAAGCGCAATACGAGGCCCAAGCAGCGCCCAATATAAGTGCGGACTGCACACGCGTTATATAAAACAAACAACTGCAAGCATAGCACCTTAGCGAGAATATCATTACAGTTCCCTGCTCAAATCAATAAGAGACTGACGGAGCAAGATTTTCTTCATGGTTGTACTACACGTCTAAATCGGATACGAATCCTACGTCGACGTCCGCAAGAATAATTAAACAGGTACGTTCCTATAATGTTTCAGGTATACTGTAGGTGAAGAACACCAAACGCTCCAAAAGCCCGAGCCCGGCCCTGCACTGCCCACGAGCGAGGCTCGGGTAGGCCGACAACTTCTCCTCTGGGCTCAAACCGGGCTACTTGTTTGTTTATCGCATGGTCCGGGCCCAGCTACAAAGTCAGAACACAGCCCAGAATAAAGACATTGTGCCGGAATTGTTTCCCAGCACGTACCAATGAGCCTACAAGCTAAGCTTTGTAATTATCTATGTATTGAATCATCCTCCTGCCGGGTACTTGAGGTAGTAAACCTCTGGAAACAACAAGCAGTGTAAATTGTAAAATGCTTCCGAATAAAAGTTATTGATGATTCCGGCTAACAGTGCAGGCAGTGAACGGAACTTCGGTTCGGCGGAACACGTAAAGCGGGAGCACCGCACTAGACTGAAGCCCGAATTATTGAGTAACTGATTTTAACGCTGCAACTTGTGATCTGTGTAGATAGCAATTGTCATTGTAATGCTTCAATTTGATATGTTGAATAAAATGTCACAATATCTGAATACTATATCTTGCTTCCATAGCAAACCTACTTAGTATCGGGCCGCACTGGGTAACGCCCGGGCGTTTAGTTTTGTACATCGAGCCGCACCAGGCAGGTTTGCAGCCCTTTAGCGTCAGCCTATGATGAAGCTTCGACACAGTCAGTGGATCTGGGCCGTGCTTGGGTTAGGAAATCTGGATCTTCAATGTATACGTTGTCCTTCATCTAAAATTTAGGGCACTATCGCGTTCTGTTGACAAACCGTTCCATGTAGCGCATCGCCTGAGCTCGGTTTCATCAGCTACATCGACTGTCGGCTCTGCGATGAGCATTCAGGGTGCGATGCGTTTGCGCCCGAGGCTGAAGTACGAGGTGATTGCTTGATAAAATATTTAGACGTTAGAATACCCCGTTCACACCGAATCTACTGAGTGACAGCTTGTCTTGAAGGTGACAACTTTATTATTCAAACGTGGAAATCGTGTTTCTTACAGGTTTTATCTAGAGAGCAAAGAAGTGTTCAGCGTCTTCGTCAATTATTTTTTTAGTGTGTGTCTGTCGACTGCATCAGTAACTTGTTTCCACTGCAACTTCCACGCAGCTCAACGTGGAGAGCGCATGGCAAGATAGATCCGGAGACCCTCTTTCAGACGTTTCACAACGCTGCTCTAAACATGAACCCTATAGTAGCATTAGATGAATTCTGCAAACTCTGCGACCAGCCTAACAAGGTGAGGAGTCAGCTTCTTGCCTGAAGAACTGACCTAATAACGTAACTTCATTACTCAGATCAAGGAGCAAGCCCGAAAGTGGAGGTTCAGTAAAGAAAAAAATCTTTATACATAACGTAAATTACGTCCTACTTCAGACAACCCTTATAATAAAATAATTTCCCTCCTTTTCTTGCTCGAACATCTTAGCAGCCATACCTCATGCAGCTAAAAAGTCTCAGCACTGTTGTAGTCTAGAACTTGCATGTTTTTTTTTTTTCGTGGGTGAGTAATCGGGTCATAGCTTAAGATCTGGCAATTTAAAATTACTTGATGGTAGAAACGTATTGCATAAAAGTTAGTACCCAGGTTGCCAATGATCGTTTTCGAAGTGGTGACAGTCAAAAAATGTCTTAAGGAGTGTTCTCGCGAAAATTTGTTGCAATAGAAGTTGCGAGCGATTAGAGTGTTGAGTTAAAAATAATTCGTAAAGCTCAATCTTTCTGTGGGCAACCGAGTGCAGTGCTAAAGGCAATAAATAGAGAACGCATACTCCAAGAAATTTCAAGCCGAACAAAGTACAGCTTGGTTTGCGAATAGTGTGGCATTTACATGCTCCGATGTTTAACCGTCTTCTTCCAACCATTGTAGTCTAGGGACAATGGAAACTGCTGAATTCATCCACGGACCACTCTAACATCCTGCATTGCCTTTACGGTCAGGGGCAATAAGTACAGTGCACCACTATGGCTTTTTTTTCATCACTTTCTATCTTAGCGTCCAGCATTCCGAGGTGGTGCACGTCCGCCGTCTTTTGTCTGCCTTCATCCAAGTTAAAGCATTCCTTATATGGGACCCGAAGTGACCATTCTAGCACAATTAAGGCATCGCCCTTTTTCGTTGTCAGTGTTTTGAATACAGGTGACATTTCTAAGCATTCTGGTGGGCATTGCATTGATTCGTCAGCACTTCACACGTAAACAAACAAACACACACACGCATGTATATATATATATATATATATATATATATATATATATATATATATATATATATATATATATATATATATATATATATATATATATATATATATATATATGTGACGCTATGATGAATGGGAGACGTGGCCTGGCTCATACGCCATGTTTTTTGCACTCTGAACTTCTTCCTTCTCTGCTTCTACCAACCGTCCCTGCCTTCTTACGTCACAGGATTCCCCCTCCCCCCGAAAGATGGCACCGGTTACAAACTACAACAAATAGAAAAAGAGAATAAACAAAACAATGGCCAAGTTCACAGTTTCACATCCTGACGGAGTTTCACAATCTCACTGAATCTTCAAGCCCGACGGAGCAGTCCGGTGAACTCTATAACAACTCTGGTGGGCGAGGCTGACTGTTGCGCCCGGGATAGCTTAAGCCCGCCCTGCACATCTGCACTGATGATGACACATCTTGAGGTCTTGTGAGGAACGAACAAGGCTTGAAATCTGCGCAGCATTGGCTTGACGGATGTCTTTGGCATCGGATCCAGCGCCGTCGTGGCAACAAACGCTTTGCTTTTAGCCGGCGTGCGTGAGAACGAAGGCTGATGGGACGATGTCTTTTCTTCTCTGTTGTATACATGATAGCTTCATGTCTCTTTCGTAACTTCATGTGGCGTTCTCTCAGTTTGTTGGATCGAAGGCACGGCGTTGAGAACTGGTGCAGAAAATTTTGTCGACGTTGCTTTCTCCGAAGGTGGCTTAGGCATTGACTTTGTCTTTGCTTCTTTAATTGTTGTTGTCTCTGGTGACCTTGAAGCCACAAGTGTACTTGTGCGGAGGTTTCACTTGATCGTTGTTCTTGTTCGAGTAGTCGTTGTAGTTCCTGTGGTTCGTGGAGTTGCTTTTGTTGAAATTGCTCGTCTTGTTGTGAAAGTTCGTCAGATGGGCCTCTTTCAGGAACATGAGTCTCCTTTTCTTTAGATGGTGATGTGGTCAGTATATTATGGGTAGTCGACACTGTGCTGCTAGGCTTGTCTTGCGATGAAAGCAAGGTGACAGGCTGATGAGAAAGCTCCCAAGAAGGTTGTGAGTCATCCTTGAATGTAAATGCTTCTGTCAGTTGACAATGCGCCGGCGTTGGAGGATTTGAAATTCCTGCAGTGCTTTGACTCACATGTGTGTTGTCACTTGACGATGAGAGCACAACAGACATTGCTTCAGGTGGTTCTGATGGCGTATGTTTTTCTTTTTGCAGCGTAGTTAGGCTGACAGTGTCTGTCGAACGACCCTGGTCGGGAACGTCAGGGTGGGGGCTGGTATTGCGAGGATTCACCAGCTCGTCACACGTAAATTCCGTCACACGCTCGAAACCGTTTGGGCCTTGTGTGTGACATGATGTATCAAGGCATTTGGGTGGTTCTGTAAAATCTGAAGTGTCATGGTGCAGTGAACACGTTGAAAATGACGATGTCATTGCTCTTGGGAAAGGCGGCTTTAGGTTCAGTTTTTTGGCGAAATTGTCTAGATTTCTTTCGGTATACGGACGCTTTACCTTGTCTGTTGCGACGTGCACGTTACCAGTCGGTGTTAGAATGCGTGACGTTTTTTCGGAAGAGTCATATGATGGTACAATGGTGGTATATTTTCTCTGAGATCTCGTTTGGAAAATAGGCTTACTGCGGGAAGACTTTGCGTAACTGTGATGGGTCAGTTGAAAAGCCTTCCGCTGATGAGGTATGAACAGGTCTTCATCGTATTCTTTGAAACGGGTAATCATCTCTTCCCTGATCTTTTGCCATGACTCGTCGTTTTCAAAGATGTGGATGAGGTAAAACTTAAATGCCTCACCGGTGACATAGTCGCTGAAGTTCGAAACCATCTCCCGTTCCGACCAAGATGCAGCGGTAGCGTGGAACTCGAACAGGTCAAACCAGTCTTGTACAGGTCCATCGTCCGCTGCTCCGGTGTACTTGGGGATGGGAAGGTCGGTCGATGATTCTGTCATGGTGCTGGTCGCTGTGTGCGGCTAGGAGATGATTCCGTAGTCGATGTATGGTCAGGGCCTCTTGTGTAGAACTGCTTTGATGATGAGACACTGATGAAGTGGCTGGGAGGTCTTCATCCTGTCGACTCGTGTGACGCTATGATGACTGGGAGACGTGGCGTGGCTCATACCCCATGTTTATTCCATTCTCAAGCACTTCTTCCTCATCTACTTCTCCTAACCATCCCTGCCTTCTTACGTCACATATATATATATATATATATATATATATATATATATATATATATATATATATGCGTGTGTGTGTGTGCGTATGTGTGAAAAGAAAAGCACTCCGTGCAAAAAGAAAGAAGCATATTTAAAAACTAAAGACCCGTTTATAGCGAGGACCCTTTTATCCCGTTATCTATGCGCGAAGCTACTTCATAGCAGAAAAAAGTGTGCAGGTGACACCTCAAGCGTTGTCGATATTGATTTGGTCTTTGTTTACTCGGCTCTTTGATGACGGCAGATTGTCTTCACTAGCTAGCACTCTCGTAAAAAAAAATGTGTATGCCACCTGAAATAATATAGGCGGGCGTATGCGAATCCTAAGGAGGAGGACAACTTAGTTTCTGCCGCAGCTGGCCTCGAGGGGATTAAGCTCTAAAATGGCGAATTTTCAACAAATACTATTACAGACGTAATGTACGTTGTGTTCAGATGCGCCGTTACCCATTCCAAGAAGCTAATTTTGATTAATACACTTTTTTTAAAGCATACGCAGCGGTCGACGGCTTACGATAATGAAAGACTTGCTTCTCTACTTACAAAGACTATGGTTGACTAGTTTAGGAACTTTTACCGAAAAGTTCAATCACATAAATGTTAAAATTTACCAGATTTGGTAGAGAGTTATCGGAAGATGCTTGCGCAGGTGGTTACTTGTGTGAAACTGTTTCGTTTAAATCCCGTAACATATACTTCAGCTGGCAACCATATAGTGTGCTCTGTAAAATTTTCGTTACAAAATGGTACGGGTAAGCTCTGATGCAAACAAGTGAGGACCTACAATTTAACTTGTTTAATCAGGTAATACTGTAATTCTTCCTGTGGTTAGCAATTTAATTGTAAGGCACGTATTCCGAACCCAACCTTTGCCTTATCTCACGTTTTGCTCAAGTTTCTGTACTCTCTACGTGCATTATAATGTTATGTAAATGGTAACAGGGTAAAAGGCTACAATATTGGTTCATAAACACCGGCCTTCTTTGTTCCTCAAGCTCAATAAGGGCTTAAAACCGATAAAAAAACTCGAGGTAAGGATGATGTTTTTGTTTTTTTATCACACGATTTTTCTTTTAAAACAAATGCACGCAGTCGTACGAAGGAAGCTAAAAACTTATGGAGCTATGCTAGCGTTTTTGACCCGAGGGCGCACTTGGACCGAAGGCAGGTCTTCTTTGAGCGCCATGGTGATGGTATTAACAGCCGCAATACCACATACAGCGTAGCCAACTGTTATATTAATCATATTATGTAGGGTTTAACGCCCTCAACGACCATTTGATTATGAGAGACGCCGAAGTTGAGGGCTCCAGAAATTTTGACCACCTGAGATTCTTTAGAGTGCACCCAAATCAGAGCACACAGGCCAATAGCATTTTCGCCTTTACGGAAAATGCAGCCGGCGCAGCCAGGATTCGGTCCCATGACCTGTGGGTCAGCAGCCACTATAGGGCACCGCTGTGTGGCCACAGCAAACTGTCGCATATTGAGCGAGTGCTCACGCCACAGAAAAATCGTCTCGCTCTTGTTCTTCGAGCACTTTCACAATTAATAAATGTTTAGAGAGACACGAGAACACAAACCAAGTATAAAACGTAAAAAAGAGGAAGAAGCGAAAAATAAAAAGATTGAGAAAAAAATAGAAGTCAATAAAAGTAAAGAGAAAAAAAACAGAAAAAACGGAAAAAAGAATTACTAAAAATAGTGGACGAAAGAAACAGCGAACCGATGAGAAACAAAAAGAAGCTACCCATCTTCTCGCTTGGTTCAGGCTTTGCAGCAGCAATGCGAAGCCACCTTAGTTTGTTTTTTAACGCCAAACCTGTTTATGTAGTTGTTAATACATGCTGCGTTCTAAAAAAACCATTATAATTAACCTGCACGTGCACTATTTATTCTCCTTTGTACTGAAGCCATTCGAGCTATTGGTAACTTTTTGTGCTATACACCAACTAGACCCAACGCAAGTTTTATCGGTAACTTGTTGCTCCGTCCTGCGAAACTCTTCATTTGAGTATGCGCCCCAGGGACTGGTCAAGTCCAACTACCGTGTACAGAAGGTGCAATTGTCAAACAAAACGCAAGAAGAGAAAAAGAAAGCGAGACAGAAAAGGATAAAAATATGCAAATCGAGAGAGCAAGAAATCAATAGAAATAAAGAGAAAGAAACATAGATATAATGGGAATAATTACATAAAAAATACTAACAAACACAGCCAAAGAGAAACAGAGAAACAAAGAGAAAAAAAAAGCTACGAAAAAGATATAAAAAGCGATATGTAAAGAGAGAGAAAGAATGAGATGGAAGAAATAGAAATAGAAAGGTCGAGAACAGAAGAAATGAATTAGGATTGAGCCTTGAACAAAATACTTTGAGAAATGCACAAGGCGGGACCTACAGATGGCACAGACATGAAAGGCGTGAATAATTTTACAGACGTCACCAAGACGTACAAGGGAGCAAGTTACCGTAGAGAAACAGAGAAAAACACTACGTAGGAAGGATAAAGCAAATTAAATAGAACAAAAAGCAGAAATTGTTAACCTAGTAAAAGAACCGGTTTGTTGCTCTATACAAGGGCGGGAAAATAAAGCTCACAAAAAACAAGGGCTGGAAACTTAACAAACAGCTCCACAGGACGATAAAGAAAAGTACCTGCAACGAAGCGCTGCTTGTGCCTGGACATCGACCGAGTGACAATAAAAGTGACCAAGCTTAGGACACGAGAAAGCCGACACCATTGTGCAGGAGAGCTGGTAACCTGGGGCTTTGCAGGCATTGCGAATGCAATTCGTATGCGGCACACCCACACAACGAAAGCGTCGGAAAGGCCAGCTTGCCGATTGCCAAAACAGCTTTTTTTTCATTTTCTGGCAGATTCTTTGGGAAGGCTCACCAAATACGTTGGAAAACATTCTATTTTACGCAAGGGCATTTCAATGGCTCAGTAAACGCTTCGAGAGAACTTTGGTTTTTTATTGTCCGCAATACTTTTGCATCGGCGTGACCACTCCAATCATAGTCAAGGATGCGAAAATATTCAAAACGTCGTTGCCTTACTCTTGATAAGATGAACCAAGTGTCTGACAACTTCTAACGATTTCTTCGCTTCATCTAGGAACATGAGCAAAATACAATGGGGGAAATTTCATTGCTTGATGAAATTTCAGTCCTTTGAATTTTTAAAGGCAAGCTGTTCGTACCTTTCACTCTTATTTGTCAAGCCAATTTGTGCAGGTCGTAGTTACAACAAAATGGACAGGGGCGCATTACTTTTCAACAACACGAAAAAATATACTATATGCTATCACCATGCAAGCGTTGAGTTTCACGGCGGAAATTCAGTGAAAACTTCGGCAGCGTATATTACACTTTCTTTAGACGAGTAGGCTTCTTTAAAAGTTTTTGGCCTTCCTGTAAAAGTCAACGAAGCTTTGTTTTGGCTAATTGTTTATGTCGACGAACCACGCTCACCGTGCAGCCGAACAAAGACACCGCAACTACCTAAGCGGTGGTGCCGTCTGCTCCGTAGTAGCTCGTTTGACGTATTTTGAAGACGATAGTCTTTCTTGGGGACCTTCGACGCAAAAATTTTGATCTGTCTGTTTGTCTGTCTGTCTGTCAGTACACTTGTCGGTTTGTCCATCTTTAACGGTACCCAAAACAGCACAAGTGGTCAAAGGATACTCAAAACGGCCGAGCCCATCCACAGCGCCCACCAATATTGCTAAAGATTCAGCGTTAATACTTGTAAGATTGTCAATTAAAAAGCAAATATTGCGCATATCTGAGGCACCATAAGAACACGTCAGTATTCTGTATGAGTGTCTCTTACTAGAAAAGGCATACATAAGCAATTATAAGGACCGTAGCGCTTATCACGTTGTGCTGACAAGGCAACGCTTGCACGAAAAGGCAAGCGTTTCCAACGCTTTGCTAAGACGACATGGCGGTGTCACCTACCCATCGCCTTGCGTTCTACATCTTATCACCTCCGAGACGGGCATGCAGGGCGCGCGCGCTTCGTTTTCAAAGATTACTGCCAGATAGCGCTCATGTCTCACGTGTGACGTGACTTTATGTGCTCGTTCGCCTCCGCCGCACGCTCGAGGCACTCGCGCCTCCAGTATATCGTTCAACGATTTTCTTGCGCAGAACATTAAATAAACGTTTTGTTCACTCTCTTCAGACGAAAGACTATTGTCTTTCGATAACATTTGAAGTGTAACAGTGAGATACAGGGCCACCTTTTTACTGATAATATCATCTGTTTCCGCTGGTGTTATCGATGTCTGTGGTTTCTATAACTACGGTATCGGTAAGTTGGTACTGCATATTTTCCGTACTCTGGTACCCGGAGGTACTATTTGTGGGGCTGTTATGCCTTTAAAGCCTATGTTGCTCGTGTCGGCGTGCTAGTGCCACCGGTACTCCAGTGCAGTGGAACCCGCTAATACAGCTGATGCAGTTGGGAAGTCTGTTTTAGTATATAGTATACCATGCAGTGGTAATAGCGTCAGCCTCTGGGTCAAATATTGTGCGCTACCACCAGCAATCACGGTGCCAGCGCAGGTGGTACCACCTCCCTGAGACGGCCACCGTGTCCGTATGTTGCTGTTGACCAGTTGCTTCTCTGGTCTAATCAATTGACGTAGTTTCAGACTTTGAGCATATGCTTACCGACAGCGACATGAACAAAGACTTGTAAGTGGCCCTTACAAAAGCAGGTAAAGCTGTCAAACTCCTTTTCAACAACGTACAGTTGGAAATATCGGTTGCCTCTGGCGTACTGTAAAAAAATAGGTGTATATATTCGACACAACACTTAAAGGTTTTTCGGTGCACATTTGTCATGGGAGCATCTTCTGCAACACATAATACTGCACTGTTTCTATGATTTTCCCCGTGCTCCCGTTCTTCGTGGCCACCTATGTATCTCGTGATCACTAATATAGGCAAAGAAAAAAAATATGACACCGAAACCGGAAGTGGTAGCAATGTCGTGCGTTTACACTATAAGGCGCGATAATTTCATTCACTTGCTTTTGATAAATAGGTAATTTTGCTGTGTCTTTGGCTAATTAGTAGACGTGCAAGAGAGAAAAGCAAGATTGACGCGATTTTTTTCAGAAACAAGCCCACTTTAGCCATTAAACAATGCAGTTGTAATATACAGCAATCTACTTCGCAGGTTATTGATACTACAAGAGCTCACGAGCACAATAACACAACAGTTCAAGCACTCACGTTGTCTACTTAAGCAAGAACAGTAGAGTGAATTAGCAGTCGTAAAAGGGTCTCTTTGTCACCGTCACACAGTGACGTCTTTCTTTCTTGAAGAGTGCCGCATTCAACATCGCAAAAGGCATGTGCCAGCAATAAAGTCTGCAGTCACAAGTATGATTGTTTAAACGTTTGGACAGCTAGTTCACAATCTATGACGTAAACAACGCATAAGCGTAGAAAGGACCTGTGGAAGATAAACCACTGCCCAAAAGTGAGCGTGTGCTTCTATGACCCGCAAATGCACAAGACTAAATACAAGCCCAAACTAGCCGACGGCCTCCATACAAACATATTTTTGACGATCCAGTAAGAAAACGAGGTAAGTAACTACTAAAAAGGCAAGTCAAATGCCAAATAAGCTTTAAAATAAATGGCCAATTTACTCCGTCGTCTTTCAAGTTAAATTTGTACCAAAAGCTAGTCACACTTCGAACGTACGTCCAGCGTTCATCTGTGGAAATCAGTTTTCCAACAGTTTTTGTTCCAACATTTGTCACCAATACGAACTGACCTTGAAGCTTGTTTGTTGCATCCCATCAACCCGGTACTCTGCTGCTGACCCGCAGGCCGCAGGATCGAATCCAGGCAGCAATGGTAGTAGGCTCGTGTGCTCATATTTGGGTGCACGTTAAAGAACACATGGTGGTCGAAATTACCGGAGCCCTCTACTACGGCGTCTCTCATAATCAAATGGTGGTTTTGGGGCGTCAAACCCTACATAGCAATCATCGCATTACTTCTAATTTCTTGCTCTGCAACAGCCGGCAGATAGGTTTGGAAACATAGCAAAAAAACTAAACAATAAAGAAATAGAGAATGACGATGATATCAAGAGACATTTACTGAGAGTAACAAAAAAAAAGTACCAAGAATGCACTTTCGCTTCATCAAATAGATAAACAGGTCATATCTCTGAAAGAATCTTACTCGTTTTCTAGGGTGTGAAATTGCCAAGAATTGTCTAGGTCTTTCATCTTCAATAGTAGAGATTATTTTGGTGTTTGTGATTTCTTTTATCTTTCCCGGCTTGAAAATCCCGCCGGGCCTGCGCGGAACGCGCAGCACTGTCACAGTAAAAGCTGGAAGAGTGGCCTTTCAGAGGCTTTTTGAAACACTTTTCGGTAACTGGCACGCACACTTGAAAAGTACCCATCACGCCAATAATAATTGTGTAGTAGGTAGGCATTCATCATGACCTCTTTCGTCATTCTTCGAAGAGCGGTGGTAGTTGCGGCACGCTTGCAAAGAACTTGGTGCAATTATTTTATGCTGTGTTTGACAAAGTGTAAATATGGCAGAACGTTTTGTAATCCCCACATTTTCCCACAGTGGGTATGCGCAACAGTTAATATGCGAACAAGCTCGAGCTTTTGTAAACAGTTGGAGCGTTTGACGGCCCACGCTTTGCGCAATTTGCATCATGTGACACTTGATCGTTCCTTTGCTGTCTTAAAACGGTTTATTGCTCATAACAACGCGATTCGTTTCTCGAAATCAAGCCTGCCCTAGGTTATATTACATCTTCTAATGGCGTACCGAATTTCAGCCGCAGACGTCGTCAATTTGATTGACGCATGATCTCGCGTACGAATTCAATTCTGAGCAGGTCATAGTTCCACTCGCGAGTGTAATAGTGCCGGTCTGACGGTCGAGCGTTTATGTGGTGCTCTCTAAGCAGCAGCTTCATTGCATATACAATCATTTGGTCATCTTGCACTACTTGTGTAAAGCTGGGGTGATTTGAGGAGCTCGTGGTCACCAACTTTCTTATAGGTTTTACGCAGCTGAACGTGATCTGCTTTGGAGTTAGGCTAGCATCGGCGTGGCCCAACTTTCTATGATACTAGTTAGCCAGGTTTTAAGATAATATTGAGCATTTCTGTCGTAACTCGCAATGGTTTATTTATCATGACATTCACTATATCTTCTTGAAGAACAATTGTTTTAACTAGTATCATGCTAATCACCATATTCACAATTAACGTAACCTCCACTGGCGTAATGTTAGTGAGTAAGAGCCTAACCAGGTTGACTTTATTCATCATGCTCTTAATTAGCGTAGCGCTATTTTAAACGCTCCTAATTTTATTGGCCTATGCTTGACGTATAGCTTCATTAAATTCTTAGTAGATGTGGGTTAATTAGCATGTCTTAGCATAAATAGGCCTAATTATCTTCGTCATAGCATGTCCTGGCTTAATAAGCTAGCTATACTACCTAGCCAATTACCTAACCAGACGGGCTCACCTGGTTCATTCGCGAGAGCAGACGATCAAGAAGGGACGCGGGGGCTGAGGAACGTGCAAGAATGTTAACGCCTGCCATGGTATTAGAAAGAACTAAAAGACAATAATGCCAATTTCTTCACATTTATATCACTTCTACTCTATAAAGATCGCCCACACATTTTTTGCATTATTGCCTGTTTGTTTTTATCAATAATGTGTCTTATAAAAAAGCTGAGCCCTTACAATTCCTCTTCTTTCGTTTACGCCTACCACGACAATCATAGACGTGATATCGGCCATTTGGAGGTATGCGTGTTTTTGTAAGACTCTTGTCCGGAGATAATATCCGAGGTATGTACTAACTATTCTGAAGGACACTTAATTCATGTATTAGGCACTAGAAATAAATTTAAAGAGCCTTTGCCTCTAAAACTTATGATTTTAAAAGTTTCTGACACTTTTCTTGCCTGAATGAACTTCTTCAAACAAATGAAAGACGACACTTTTATTTCAAAGACACCACCCAACTTTGTCGACCGTGTATGACAGGACGCCACGTTCCTTCGTCAAACATGGAACGCAGCAAGCGCTGAAGAATATATTTGAGCTTTTAATAATGTTAGTTTCTTTAAAAGATGTGTAGCCACAGCAAGGAAACATCCCGAGTTTTTTTTTACTCGGGCCATCCTTCGTGGTAGCCATTGTGTCCCTTCACGAAGCAAATATACCACAACTCTGAGATCATCATCATCATCATCATCATCATCATCAGCAGCAGCAGCAGCAGCAGCAGCAGCAGCAGCAGCAGCAGCAGCAGCAGCAGCAGCAGCCTGACTACGTCCCCTGCAGGACGAAGGCCTCTCCCAAGTTCTGCCAGTTAACTCAGTTCTGTGCTTGCTGCTGCCAATTTATACCCGCAAACTTCTTAACCTCATCTGCCCACCTAACCTTTTGTCTCACCTTAACCCACTTGCCTTCTCTGGGAATCCAGTTAGTTACCCTTAATTACCAGCGATTGTACTGTCTACGCGCTACATGCAAGGCACATGCCCATTTCCTCTTCTTGATTTCAACTATTATATTCTTAACCCCCGTTTGTTCCCTAATTCACTCTGCTCTCTTCTTGTCTATTAAGGCTACACCTACCATTTTTTTTCTTTCCATTGCTCTCTGCGTCGTCCTCAACCTGCCCTAAGCAGCCATAGTCTTTTACAACTTGAAGTGCACTATTGCCTATCTCGAAGCGCTGCTCTTTTCCGAGGTTGTTGTACATTACTTTTGTTTTCTGCAGAATAATTTTAAGACCCACTTTTCTGCTTTCCTTGTCTAACTCCGCAATCATGAGTTGCAATTCATCCCCTGAGTTACTCAGCAATGCAATGTCATCGGCGAAGTGCAGGTTACTAAGGTACTCTCCATTAACTCTTATCCCTAACTGTTCTCATTATAGGCTTCTCAAAACCTTCTGTAAGCACGCGGTAAATAATATTGGGGAGATTGTATCCCCCTGCCTTAAACCCATCTTGCTTGGTATTCTGTTGCTTTCGTTATGAATCACTAAGGTAGCACTTGATCCCCTGTAGATTTCTTCCAAAATGTTTATATATACTTCATCGACGCCCTGATTTTGCAGTGTCTGCATGAAGGCTGATATTTCTACTGAATCAAACGCCTTCTTGTAATCTATGAAGGCTATGTATAGTGGTTGGTTATACTCTGAGCATTTCTCTATTACCTGATTGATAGTATGAATGTGGTCAATTGTTAAGTAGCCTGTTCGAAATCCTGCTTGTTCCTTTGGTTGATTGAATTATAATGTTTTCTTTACTCTGTTAGCAATTACCTTTGTAAATAGCTTGTATACTACAGAGAGCGAGCTGATCGGCCTGTAGTTATTCAAGTCCTTCTCATCTCCTTTCTTATGTATTAAGATGATGTTAGCGTTCTTCCAAGACTCTGGTACCCTTCCCTTCAAGAGACACCTCGTAAACAGGGTGGCTAGTTTTTCTAACACAATCTGTCCTCCATCTTTCAGCAGATCTGATGATACCTGATCCTCACCAGCAGCTATGCCTCTTTGCATGCTCTCCAAAGCTTTTCTCACTTCTTCTATCATTACTGGTGGGGTGTCATCTGGGTTACTGCTAGTTCTTAGAGTATTAAGGTCGTCGTTGTCTCGGCTACTGTAAAGATGTCTGTAAAACTCCTCCGCTATTTTAACTATCCTATCCATATTGGTAGTTATTTTGCCTTCTTTGTCCCTTAGTGCATACATCCGACTTTTGCCTATCCCAAGTTTCCTCTTCACTGCTTTGACGCTTCCTCCGTTTTTCAGAGCGTGTTCAATTCTCTCCATGTTATACCTTCTTACATCGCATACTTTACGCCTATTAATCAACTTTGAAAGCTCTGCCAGTTCTATTTTGTCTGTTGTACTTTACACTTTCATGCTTTGACGCTTCTTAATTAGGTTCTTCGTTTCCTGGGAAAGCTTGCCAGTGTCCTGTCTAACTACCCTGCCTCCAACTTCCACTGCACACTCCGTAATGATACTCGTTAGATTATCATTCATTGTATCTACGCTAAGGTTGGTTTCCGCACTAAGAGCCGAGTACCTGTTCTGCAGCGACACTCTGAATTCCTGTACTTTCCCTCTCAGTGATAGCTCATTGATTGGCTTCTTGCGTATCAGTTTCTGTCGTTCCTTCTTCAAGTCTAGGCGAATTCCAGACGGTACCATTCTATGGTCACTGCATCGTACCTTGCCAACCACTTCCACATCCTGCACGATTCCTGGGTGTGCAGTCATTATAAAGTCTATTTCGTTCTTATTTTCGCCATTAGGGCTCCTCCATGTCCACTTGCGGTTTTCTCGTTTTCGGTATAAAGTATTCAAAATCCGCAAATTATTGCGTTCTGCGAATTCTACTAGTAGCTCTCTTCTGGCGTTTCTAGTGCCGATGCCATAATCTCCTACTGCCTGGTCTCCAGCCTGCTTCTTCCCTACCTTTGCATTAAAGTCGCCCATCACTATAGTATACTGTGTTTTTACCTTACCCATTGCCGATTCCACGTCTTCATAGAAGCTTTCAACTGAAGCGTCATCATGGCTGGATGTAGGCGCGTAAACCTGTACTACCTTCATCTTGTATCTTTTATTCAGTTTAATTACAATACCTGCCACCCTTTCATTAATGCTATAGTATTCCTCTATGTTGCCAGCTATGTTTCTGTGAATTAGCAACCCCACTCCCAGTTCTCTTCTGTCTGCCAAGCCCCGATAGCAAAGGACGTGCCCATTCTGTAGCAAAGTATAGGCCTCATCTGTCCTCCTAACCTCACTGAGCCCTATTATATCCCATTTAACACCCTCTAGCTCCTCGAATAGTACAGCTAGACTTCCCTCACTAGATAAGGTTCTAGCGTTAAACGTTGCCAAGTTCAGGTTGCAAAGGCGGCCTGTAGTCCAGAGATTGTTAGCACCCTCCACTGCGTTGCAGATCTGACCGCCGCCATGGTCAGTTGCTTCGCAGCTGCTGGGAACTGAGGGCCGTGAGTTATTTGACGTATGCATGTGGGAGGTAGTGGCCAGATACTGCACCAGGGTGGCCAATCCTTCTCTGGTGAGGGAGTGCGTTCCCGGCGGTGGTTACCGGTGAGGCCGCACCTCAGGCCTCTTAATGCAATTCCATCAACACGCGGATTTTTTTTTCCGGTTGGGAACTGCGCGACACCGGGATTTGAACCATGGACCGCTTCACGTAATCATAAATTTAATAATTATTATTTAGTGGGCATGTAGCAACTGTGCTCGTTTGCCTCTGTGGCAAACAGTGGCTAGGATGCTCGATTGCTGACCTTAAGGTCGCGGATTCAATCTCGGCCATAATGGTCACATTTCCACAGAGGCGAAATGGTAGAGACCCGTGTAATTTGCAATGATTTCATTGATTGATATGTGTTCTTTAACGTCCCAAAACTACCATATTATGATAGGAGACACCATAGCGGAGGGCTCCGAAAATTTCACCCACCTGGGATTTTTTAACAAGAATACAAATCGGAGCCTACGGGCCTACAGCATTTTCGCCTCCATCGAAACTGAAGCCGCCGCAGCCTGGATTCAGTCCCGCGACCTGCGGGTCAGCTGCCGAATACCTTATTCACTAGTCCACCGCGGTGCGGAACTGTGCAATATCACTGCACGTTTAAGAACATCAGATAGCCAAGCTTTCCGGAGCCCTCCACTTTGGCGTCTCTTATGATCATTTGAGGATTTTGGGACGCCAAACCTTATTATTTTTATTAACAACAGTGCATGCGATAAGAATTCAATGTTACTTTGAAACGACGAATGTTACGCGCAGAGTAATTCGTTTCCTTAAGGCAAGGTTGTGGCATTCACCGAAAACGTAAGCAATTTAGCAGTTCACAAGTCGATGTGCAGGAGGACTGATTGCGCTATCGTGATCTACTCTTGAAGGCGGAACTGAAGCGTCCTCTAATTTTTCTTTAATGAGTTAATGCTAAGATACTGACACAGCCCAATTGGCATGGCAGTTCCTATAACTTTGCTTTCTGGCAACGTTAGAAAAGCCTAAATTCGGTGAAACTGAAGTGAGCAAAAAAAAAAAAAACACTGTACCCAAGGGTAGTTTAAAAGAATTGCCAAGAGTAGTTAAAGGGAAGCTGGGGGTATACATATAGTTAAAAGGAAGTACTATCCACATACTATTTATGCAATAATTCCTTGTTCAAAAATGTAACCGTTGAAAAAACTGTCTTTTCAAATTTCTGCTTTCCATTTTCGTCACGTTTGTACACATACGAAATTGTCATTTGCAACGCTTTGCAGAGCAAACATATCATAAGGTGAATCATTACTAATTGGCAGGCAAATAAAGGTACTTTTATACCATATGATAACTATGGCGACCTAACTCATTTCTAATTTTTATTAGGTTATAACCAAGATTGCTTGACATATGACATAACGAGTCGCTCATCAGCCTAACAAGTCGCTCAACATCATATCAAGTCGCTCAGCAACTCAACTCATCAGCCTGTTTTCTCTATATTTTATCCGCATCCTTGTCTGTTTATAAATACAAAATGACCATAACGATATATATAAAGAGCAAGTAGAGTTCTAACGACATCTAGCTGAGTACGGTGCATACAATACAGTGACTGCTCCAGTATTTTCTTCTATCTAAGCAAAATTACTTCAGGACGATCACATACCCATGACATATTCTTTGCGACTGCGCTATCCTGCTAAGTCTGCCTTAATATTGACAAACATGAGGAACAACCATTGTTTCACCGCTCCAAAAGGTTCCCACCTGCTGTCGCTGACACGCTGTTCTGCAGTGCACGTGAAACCCAACGACCTTTTATCGCGCAGACTCTACTGAAATAAAAACGCTAGCATTCAGTGAATCTTTCAAAATGCAGTGCGTAGTTGCATGGCTGTGTGAGAAAATGCTAAATTGGTGCCGCGACTACCAACGAAGAAGCGTCTCCTTCTAAAGTTGTCAAAAATGCGTGGAACTATCACATTGCTGAAATTCGCACACGATCAGTCGTGACTGGGGTCATTGACCGTAACTTTGGTCTCGTCTGCCACGTTTACTTTTCTTTTCTTTTTAATGATTTCTTGTGCACCTGCAACAAAATGCCATGTAATGACCCGAACAATGAAATGCATCGCGTCAAAACTTGCGTAAGATTTTAGTTCTTTGTGGGTATTCGGGTAACGTTGCGAAATAAAGGTTGCTCGGCCAACAGAAGGTCCGAAACACAATCTGCAGAGGTCGTCTCATAAATTCTATCTCTGGCAAGAACGCGGTCAGCCATGCGTAAGAAGAAGCAGAATGCCACAAAGTTCCGCGGAAAAGACTACACACAGTTCATATAAAAAGACCTACTTTTCTTAACGGCAAATTCTCGCCAGCATATTTATCGTGACCGAGAGAGCCGGAGCGGCAAAGCATAGCGTGAACTCCCGTCTTCTTGTTGTGCAAGTGCTGTTCCAGCGCAGAGGTCATTTGCATTTCTCATGTATTTTTGTACTTGTCTCCTATTTCACGTTTGCTATAGAATGTTCAACTTTTTTTTCTTGTGCTGAACTTCGCTAAACGTTTGCTTCTCGCGCACAAAAACAAAAGTTAATATACGTGCACCTATCACCGATCTGGACTCACTCAGGCAGAAATAATGCGCAGCATTGAAGCCATTCATGCGATTAACATGAACGACTGCTGATGTGTGCACTTCTTGCGTCAACTCTGATGAGTATGCGAAGGTCACCAAACGGTTTCATCATTGGTTTTTTATTACATTTTGGTAAGCGTAACTGACTTAGTATCCTTCTTACTTGAGTTCCCTTATTCTAAGCCGGTTATATATATCACGTTTATAACGTTATTCGTAGTTTGAAATATACATAAGGATGCCTCATATCACAGGTACTTTTTATACCAGTCATTCTTGACGAATTCTTTAGTGTATAGCCGCCATGGTATCCCAGCAAACTAGGCGTTGCACTGCTAAGCTCGTGGACACGATGCACGTTAAAAATCTCTTGTCGGGTGTCAAGACTCCGTGGCTATCCGAAGGAAGTTTAATGATCTCAGAAAGAATTATGGTGCATCGCCAAAATTATTTAGATGTGACGAGTTAACCCTAAGGTATGATAAATTGGTAAGAAATCTTTCATTTCTTTCTTACAGTGTACGGAACCTCGTGTGCGTGTGTTAATAAAAAGTCACAGCTTTGCCGCAAAGGCAAAGCAATGAATGTGATAGCAACAAGTTGGATAGTCACGCGAATAATGTCAAGCTGATGGAAACGTACCCCGCGTTGCTCACGCACAAATGACGCACGAAACGTACTCACAGGTCCAGATAAACGTGAATGAGTGTCTCAGTTGTTCCTTCGCTGTGTCTGAAAAGCGCACCCTTTACGCAAACGGAGACTGGGCAGCGAGCGCAGAGACCTTTGCGCGCCGTGTAACTACAACAAAATAATCAGGTGAAATCCCAAGGCGTACGCTTCTCCCTACCATGAGATAAGCGCGTGTGCGTGAGCATCTCTTTCTCAACCCCCCTCACCCTCCGTGGGGCAAAGTACGCGTCGTAGATCAATGCATGAGCGCGTCTCCGCGTCGTGACGATCTTCAGACGCGCGCTCATTGCGGCATCTCGCTGCTAATGCTGAAAACACGATAGTTCCCCTGAGATCGGCATCGCAGTGGTGATTGGTCGATATAAATAGCTTGCTGTTTCATTGTTGAAGGAGGTGCTCTTTCGTGGCTCAGTAGTTAAGGCCACGCACTCACAACCAATAGGTCAGACATTCGATTCCACGTGCCGGAGTTTTTTTCTGTATTATTTTCTTTCTTGTGTGTTTTTAATATAGATACGGATACATAGACAGTGACTGACGGTTGTCACCAACGCCTGCGGCAAAATCCTGCGGAGAGTGTCCATATAATTGTCATCGCAATACTGATTGCTTAGGTTTAACGCCCCCCCCCATATGATTATGAGAGACGCCGTAGTGAAGAGCTCCAAAAATTTCCATTACCTGGGGTTCGAACGTGGACCTACATCTAAGCACACGGGCCTCGATGACTTTTCCTCGGTGGAAAATGTGGCCGTGGCCGTGTGTGTGTCTGCGCTTGCTCACTCGTCCACTCGCTCGTTCGCGCGCGCGCGCGCGCGCGCGCGTGTGTGTGTGTGTGTGTGTGTGTGTGTGTGTGTGTGTGTGTGTGTGTGTGTGTGTGTGTGTGTGTGTGTGTGTGTGTGTGTGTGTGTGTGTGTGTGTGTGTGTGTGTGTGTGTGTGTGTGTGTGTGTGTGTGTGTGTGTGTGTGTGTGTGTGTGTGTGTGTGTGTGTGTGTGTGTGTGTGTGTGTGTGTGTGTGTGTGTGTGTGTGTGTGTGTGTGTGTGTGTGTGTGTGTGTGTGTGTGTGTGTGTGTGTGTGTGTGTGTGTGTGTGGTGTGTGTGTGTGTGTGTGTGTGTGTGTGTGTGTGTGTGTGTGTGTGTGTGTGTGTGTGTGTGTGTGTGTGTGTGTGTGTGTGTGTGTGTGTGTGTGTGTGTGTGTGTGTGTGTGTGTGTGTGTGTGTGTGTGTGTGTGTGTGTGTGTGTGTGTGTGTGTGTGTGTGTGTGTGTGTGTGTGTGTGTGTGGTGTGTGTGTGTGTGTGTGTGTGTGTGTGTGTGTGTGTGTGTGTGTGTGTGTGTGTGTGTGTGTGTGTGTGTGTGTGTGTGTGTGTGTGTGTGTGTGTGTGTGTGTGTGTGTGTGTGTGTGTGTGTGTGTGTGTGTGTGTGTGTGTGTGTGTGTGTGTGTGTGTGTGTGTGTTTATACTAATTTTGCACTTGCCTAATTTTATGGCATAATTCCCATTGGATGTTTTTAGATTGATAGCCCTTTACAAAGAATTTTATGATGCATGATTCTTGAGCCCTCCTTTGTGTTTGAGCGCCATCTATGAGAAATCATCATCATCTTCTTCATCATCATCATCATCATCATCATTCTCTGAGAGGGCCAATCACGCTGTGACCTCTACGAACCTAGACAGAAACGTAAGGGGAAATCGGAAGCTCTGTACTGACATTTCAACATGTCCTTTTTTTGTTTTTCGTTTTGGTAAGCATGTCTCTCCACACGCTGTTGGGGTAAGAGCGGCAAAATGAAGCCCCGCGGCTCTTTCGGCCTAGTCGTTGTCGCATTTCCGTTCCTGTCTCGCTTCAATTCCACTTTGCGCTACATCCCGGTACCGACCTCTGTTTAAAATACTATAAAGCACAACGCAACGGCGAGAAGTGCCCCCGGCAATAATTACAGTCGTATCGCTACGCCAAAGACATTAAACGGGACTCGCTTCTGCGTGGCTTTCCCATAAGGTGCCAGAAAAAGAAAGCGCGGACCCCTCGGCATGGGGTACAGACCTAGGTTGGAGAATGGAGTATAAACAGTTCAGGCAATAAAGGAGGGGCTGTAACTTTGCTTAAAGTGCTCCTCGCACGTTAGTAAGGCTGTATGCTTTGAGCAAAACGCGCCGTTAAGATTCACCCTGAGGACACATTTTAAAAATTTCTGGCAACGTCACGTTTTTTATAATTTCCCGGTTGAAAGAATTACGAATAAAAGCTGGCTTCTCTATCGCTGTACTGAACACTACATCTAGTGCCTAAATATGCAGTGAAGATTTCATTGCGTTACTGTTGGCGAGGCAAAGTATAGGCAATGTAAGCGTAGGCGTGCGTAGCACTCTTTTTAAGGGGAAGGGTGGCAAGCTACACCAAAGTGCAACCCACCCCCCTATCTCCGTTGGTCGAGCCCGAAAGGAAACAGTTCTGAACTAGATGCAAGAATGAACATGAAGGGATGACGTGCTCTCACAAAAGACTGCCTTTGGTTCATGACTCTCCGTGGTAAATGGAGCCCTCGGTCACCGCTATCATGAGTAAACAACCCTGTGCATTAAATATGCTTTTTAATGGTCTGACTAATTATAAACATGGGGGGAAATGGGTGCCTCCTTTAAAAGGATAGTTAGGTATTGCGTCCCTCGCCGCCCTTTCACTGTGGTCTTACCTATGTAAGCACCGAGCCTCGGAATTGGCACTCCAGGTTTAACCCCACATACTATGTGACTGTCCGGTCTACAATGTGCAGAGACAATCAGCGGCGCCCAATATAGCACGCCTTGACAATAGGAAAATGTCTGTTGAATCTGTTCTAGCATGTCATCGACAAATGATATTTCAGCTGAAGGTGACCATGGAACTGCTGAATTTTTAAGGAAGGCGGACCTGATCAAGTGGCTTGGAGAGTGATGTCGTGTTCCACGCTAGATTATTGGACTCTTATTTACTAGGTGCCCGTGCTTCGTGATGTTCTACCTTTCTGTGTTTTTCCTCTATTTTCTCTCCATCTTTCAATTTCCCTCATCCCTTCACCACATGTAGGGCAGCAAGCCGGTTATTCTGGACTAGTTTACCTCCATACCTTTCCTTCTCTACATCACTCCTCTTTCTTATATGATGGGTGGGCAAACGTTTCACGGTTTTACCGATAAGCATGAGAGCTTCGCCCCACTCATCATCTTTTCCTTCGGGGAGATTGCGTGATTTTCGACAATCGGTGGTGTAATTATAAACATTTAGCACTGAGAAGCAACATCAAAACAACGTAGCATGACACAGCCACACAGCAAGAGTCTTGCAACAGCCAGATTTAACTTGACAATCATCTAACTTCGGTGTTTTAAACCCTGTGTGATTGAGGGCAAGCTTCACTCATTTTTAGAGCAAAAATGTAGTATTAACTACGGCATAACATGTTAGAAACACCTGAAACAAGGCTTCCGCTTCCTACGATGTCTTGCTTTACAAAAGAAGTTCACACAATTTCATTTCTGTTTTGAATGCAAACGCCTTTATTTACTTTAATCGTTGTATATGCACTTAGTATCGATATATATCTTTGCACTGACCTGGATATTGAAAAAAATCTGATGTCCTCGTAACCCCTCACGTGTTGTTGTTACAGAGCAAATATTTAATGAAAAGCTTTTGTATAGGTGTTTTCAACAAAAGTCTACGAGTACTGTATTGGTAAGTGCCTGTCCTTTAGAACAGGAGTTTCTGTCCGTACATATACTTATGTAGCTTTGACAGAAGAAATAAAGGGCAAGCCCGTCAGTGCCTACTGTACACATTTGCGCAATCTCAATGGAATATCAGCCTCGCAACAAGGCTTCTAAAAGTTGTACCATGCAGCTGCTCAAGCCTGCAGATCACATTAAGGACACGAGTCATAAGCAATGTAATGCGGCTGAAATAAGTTGTATGTAATATTAAGAGTTGAAATTGTCTCTCGTCGCACTGGACCTTTATAAAAGCATGATATTTGCCGAAGCAGGACATTAAGTAACGTTCCTGCGTCTCCGAGCTCAATATGGTGCCTGCTTAGCCCACAACTACACTATCCAATCGCACACTCTGCTTGTAGAAGACTAAGGGCTGCATCACAATATTTACCTCGCTTAGGTCATCGACGAAGGAAAAAAAGAAAGTCAGGCGAATGTCGCAGTCGCCTAGGCAACCAACTTTTACAACATGCATCGTCCCTGCCTAGTCGCTCCATTACCTTTAGCAATAAAAAGCAGTTGATCCCATACCCTTCTCTCGTCTTCTGGTCTCTACCATTATTCACTGTTGTATAAATGATAAAAAGAGTGAACTCAGGAACGTGCGCTAGTCCTCGATTATAGCGGCTTCTATAAAAAATGTCGTAAACTAGGGTATGTGTGCACCTTTCAGTATAGAAAACTACATGTTTGGCTCCGACAAGTAGTTACCGTTGGCTAACGACGCTGTTTAGAATGCTTCATGACCATGGAAAAGTAGCTATAAGTTAACAGTGTACAGAGTGTCTCTCTCAGTTTTAATCACTTACATTCTCGTTTTCGGTGATTATGATCCCGGCTGCTCCAAGAAGCGCGAACCTGTGTATCCAAGTTGATGGAATGTGGAGAATTGAGAGTAAGCGAAGGTGATTACATAGAAAGTGTTTCTCAAAACGCTGTTATATAGTGCTTCGAAAGCCTCGCTGTGTCGCCTTCGAAGCCTTCAGCCATTTTATGGGGAGCAGTCTCAGTGTCTGAAAGTTGCGACAGCTTAATTTCGGTTTGCTTTTTGGGCGCCTAATCACAGTTACCTTTACAATTATGGCAGATGTCAGTACATGGTTTCTGTATATAGCGTGTAAACAAAGAAAGCAAAGTGGCATCAAACACGCACGAAACAGTTTTTCCAATTTGTTCTGTATTCCTTCTTTGTCCCTTGGCTTTTTGTTTTTCAGCCTTCTTTTTCTATCAGGTGAGAAAATTTAGTAAACACGTAGAGAAGCAAACGACTATGTTCAAGGTTCGTACACAAACGGGCTATACAAAAATGTCTTTATTGTTTAGCAAGATATTCATTCCTTTTTAACCCCACCGTAAAAAAATATTCTGAATGACCAATAGCCTTAGGTTGATTTTCACACCTTTGTTAGCTATTTATATTCACCCTCTGAAAAGTGGTGTGATAAAGCCAACGCCGCAAGAGAGTAATGGGGGATATGACATCATTACAAATCGTTGTATCGTCTGCACTGTGGTGGCGTGCGGGAAGGAAGGGGTCACTTTCGAAGGCGTATAGCACTTGATGACGCACGTGAACTGAAAATTTCTATGAAATATATCCGCAATCATAATCTCTGTTGATATTTTGCAGATCATATGCGCATGTGCACAGGAATCGATTTCAGAGGCTACCGCGCCCGTTAAATTTTGGGTGAAATAGCCCTTAAGAGTCCGTCACAGCGTGCTACCCTCGAAATGTATTTTAGATCAACACACTTTCTCCTACGCCTCGCAGGTAAATCCACTTTCTTGTGGGTGCGTGTGAGAGGCATGCAATGGGCTGTCAGAAGAAGCGCAAGCAGACCCGACGCATCATTTGATGTACCACGAGATATCGAAACTCGTGGTACATAATTTGGATACGTACATCGTTTGGAGTAAGGCCACGAGTCCCTGATGGGAATTGAGGTAGCCGACGTTTTCTCCGAAGCTCATAATCACTTGGCCTTCCCCAAGCACGCACTAGGGAAAAGAAAAAATGTAGGACCTACCTAAATATTGCATCAATACCTCCCCGCACATTTCTTATTTTCACTTATGTTTCATTTGGTTTTCGCCCACAAAGCCTGTTCAGCGTATACTGCGTTTAATTGTTTGAAAAGGTTTAGAATTATGGTATATTCTGAAGTTCCGCCGTGGTGGTATAGTGGCTAAGGTATACTGGGCTGCTGACTCGCAGGTCGCGGGATTGAATCCCGGCTGCGGCGGCTGCATTTTAGGGGCAAAGCTCCTCATAGCGGCATCCGTTTGTCCCCCGTAGTATGTAACAAGTATAACATTTTGACCTCCAAGTTGGTGCCGGTGAGAGACTTCTTCTCTGCGTTGTTGAACAATAAAAAATAGTGCTCAATGTACATGTCAATGGCTGCTAATGGGGAATGAGAGACAGGAGCATTCGGCTTTTAGTTAACGCGCAGGCTGCGATCACCATTAGCAGCCATTGGCATGTACATTGAGCACTATGTGACAAGAAAGGGTTGCTACGTTATACTCGCTGGGTGTAACCTCCTTAGCTTTAGAAAGGTTTAGCGAGCGTTGAGCCGCAGTGCCATGAATACAATGAACTTGTATATACCATGATGATGATGAAAAACATTTATTATAAAAGAGAGAGGTACGGGGCCAAAGCATGACCCCGCTACATGGTCGGCGTCCTTAGTCCGGGACACCGCATGACGAGGCCCCTACTCGCGCCCGTCTCACCAGAGCCCGTTGAGACTTTAGTGATGAGCAGTTGAGGAGGGCAGTCTCCCATGCCTCTCGGGAAGGGGTAGGGGAAGGGGGTAAGTAAAGATTTTTCGGACATGCCCATACCATGTGGAAGATATCACACGTCTCCCCACAGTGTGGGCACCGCCCATCTGTGTTCGCATCGAAATGTTTTAGGATTGCAGGACAGAGTAGGGTACCTGGCTGCAGGCGCCTTAGAGTTCGCTCTTCCGCCTTACTCAGCCCCTTTGCAGGAGCCGGGTAAAGGCGGTGAGTGTCGCGATAATAGGTCAGAATTTCTTTGAACCGCAGCAGCGGTGTATTGGCCTCCGAGTCATAAGGGCCAAGGTGAGGAGCCCGGTGGGTAAGCGCTCGGGCGGCCGCGTCAGCGGCCTCATTACCTCGCCCTGATAGCCAGGAGCCCACACGATGCGTTTCGGGGCTGGATCAGCGAGAGCCCGTTTTAAAATTTGGCTGGCTAGGGGGGATATCTCTCCTACCAAGTAATGAGCACATGCTTTCCGGGAGTCCGTGATGATAACTTTCGAGTTGGGGTCCGCAGCAGCAAGCGCTATCGCGACTTCCTCAGCGCGCTCTGAATTTTGTGCTCGGAACGAGAGCCCATTGACATGCTTTTCCCGGTGAACTACACAGGCCGTGTAAAATCCCGTGGGCGAAGGCCCTGCTATATCTACGTAGAATACACCAGGTCGGGAGCCGTGTTGCCTCTCAAACGTCCGAGCCCGCGCCTGTCTTCTGCTATATACCATGAATGAACTCGAGGTGGTTAAAATTGGGAAGTAGATACGAAGCGCAAGCCGTAAGAAAATAAAAGCCGAATTCTCCACCTCTCATTTCCCATTAGCAGCCATTGGCATGTACATTGAGCACTATCTGACTGAAAAAGTTTGCTACGTCATACTCGCTGGGCGTAACCTCCTTGATTTTTGAAAGGTTTAGCAAGCGTTCGGCCGCAGTGCCATGAATACAGTGAACTAGTATATATTATGAACTCGAGGTGGTTAAAGGTGGGAAGTGGACCCGAAGCGCAAGCCGTAAGAAAGTGTGCGTGTGCCACCTCTCGTTTAGTCCTTGGAATGTCCGCTGGATGGCAATGCTTCTATATGGGGAATATATGATGAAAAGATGCGAGATGGTGGTACTTGGAGTGTTGAATAGATGGACGAACGGACACATAGAAAGATGCATGGATGGACGCATGAACGGACGCAGGGGCGGCTTCATGGACGAACGCAGGGACGGACGCACGAACAGACGCACGCACGGACGGGCTGATGGACGCATGGACGGTCACACTGACGGACGCATGGACGGACGGAAGCAAGAACGAATGGACGGACGAATTCTTCGCCCCACTCTCCATCATTCACTCCGTGAATATGCTGCCATTTTTTTTAATGGAGGCGAATATGCCGTAGGCCCGTGTGCTCAGATTTGGGTGCACGTTAAAGAACCCCAGGTGGTGAAAATTTCCGGAGTCTTCCACTATGGCGTCTCTCATAACGATATGGTGGTTTTGGGACGTTCAACCCCACATATTTATATATAATTCAGTTAATATTGCGCGCGAGACGCGAACACTAGGTTATTCCAGAGCTTGCACGAACAGCAGTGATAAAGCTGGAATATTCGACGGCACATGTATCCACCGACGTGCTTCGCCGCTTGTCAGTTGATCGACGGCTGACGCCCTGTTTGCCGCTGTCTGTTCCAGTGCGCTACTGTTATCTGGCTTTTCGTTTATTGGCTATATATTCAGCCAAATAAACAGGTTCACTTGAACATACAGTCTGCTCCCTTCATCCGCGTGACGGCTCCATGACAATACAGAATAGAAAATATTTTATTTGTAGAAATACAAGGATTCCGGCGGATACTAGTGACGAAAAGCTGTTGTCAAACAGTTTTACCTGGCAGATATACTTCAGTACAACAAGCTAAGCAGAATAATTCATCCGCTAGCTCACAAACCTTGGCTAGGGAAAAGGCAGTGACCCTCAGAAAGCTGTACGCTAACACCTACGTTCACGGTACGCTAATTCACCGCATCTCACCAAATGAACACACGTACAGCTGCAAATATACTGTGATGTCCCGGACACCCTATGCCACATAGTAGGGGGATGCAGACAAAGCCCTGGAGCCGCTGCACTAACTGAAGAGTAGTGGGAAGCAAAGTTATCAGACCCAGGATTGAGGAATCAGTGAAGTCTGCTTAAACGGGTGCGGGAGATGGCGACGGCCCGCGGCTACCTGGAATAAGGACGCGGCCCCCCTTGGGCACACAGCGCACTTGATCAAAAAAACGTTTATTCTCTCTGTCGCCCGCAAACGGGTAACAAAGAATCTCGCGCCGGAGTTCACTTACTCCAGCTCACTCGAGCATTCTGTTTGTACTACGCATGTGCGTGGGGCAGGTAGCAAAATGTCTAGCAGCCAGACATGCCATGATCACGAAGGGCCAAGCGAAGTGACACGAGGCAGTTCGAAGTCTCTCTATCCGAGTGAGCAAGCGAGAGCAGCGCGCACAGTGTGCATGTCATTTGTCGAACACAGACGTTGGAAACCGTTTGTCTTGGGAATGCAGTAACTTTCGATGTGTACTGTCGGATCGAAGGGGAACCTTTTCGGCGGCCGCTACAGGACATTAAACTTGCTGTGGCCGGTAGTGAGACCCTAGCAGTGACCATTCGTTCATTCTTACCTAACAAGTTTACACGGACGCGTTTTCGCGCTAATTATGAACCGGAAATACAGCACTGTAATCATAATCTGAGAAATAACGCTAACTTGCCGAATACACTACAGAGTTACTTAACCTTTTGTTGATGTAGTATCTTAGAGAGCCAAGTAAAGATGCGCTCACTTTGCGCTCATTTTGCGAATGGCTTTTCCGATTTTCGTCTATAAAAAAAAAACACGGCTGATCGTTGATCATGAATCAATCTGCATTTTTCTTAACCCTTTGCATGAAGTGATTTTTATTTGTTGAGCCACTGAGCTGCATATGCACACACTCAATAACAATACCTTCAATTTCATTTTTCCCAAGAAAATGAGTCAAAATACAACGGGAATAAAATAATGCGCAGGTGCAAAGCATTGTGCTGCTCATTTATTTCATTGATCAAATTAGTAATCACAATTTAATCGTTATGTATACTTCAGGGTGAAGTGGTGTCCATTCATTGTAGCACCCGCCCACTATTTCCAACTCAGCTCAGTTCGAACAATTTTATTGTCTTTTGCGAGTTCAAAATAACGAGCTTTTACTAAATCGGGAAGGAAAAAATATGTCATTACAAGTGGATTTCTCGGGATTCTTGAAAAAGACACCTTTACAGAGTACGGCAAAGCTTCGTTCTGCAAGAAAGTTGGCACGCTGCTTCTGCTCACGATGATAAAGAAGGAGATGCTGCACACATCTACGCAACGATGGTATACTTAGGTACTAAACGACACATTTCTAATTTGGGTGCATCAGCTTGATGGGTGTTATTGTATTCTCTTAACGTTAGCTGTAGAATATTTTCTTTTGTTACTTTGCCTCACCTCATTTTCTCAACGACCCTTCGGTTTCGAAAGAAAGCTAATATAAAGAACTGTTAACTGTGCGACAGGTAGCCTGCAAAAGTATCCGCAAAAATTGTTGGTTTCGACGCTGTTGTATGAACACACACGCCTAAAAGCAATCACTCAAAGCACGCCTACACTTACAGAGTAAAGCCTCTTTCTCGTCCGTCTTTAGAAGTGCCCACTGGGAAGTCACGAGGTGTAAACAGCTTACGATAACTCAAGCGAATTATCACGAATGATAGCAAATGTACAAAGATTCTAAGTAAGTTAGGTAATTCATAACTCGACGAACGATATACATATGTCTGCTTAAATAAATGGCTTTTCTTTTAGATGCGAAGCAGCTTTTTCATTCACGTGTGTAACACCGCAATAATGTGCATCCGTACGAACGCGCCACAATGCGTTCACCTTGACGCAGATGTTGGAGTGGTGTCAAGTAGGTCACGCCGCAGCTGCGCGCGGACGTCACGCTCCCCCGGCACGCTTCCCTCGCAGGTGCGCGCTGACTATACTCTCTGCCTACGCTCACCGCAGTGCCCGCAGCTGCCGCCTCTACCGCCCGCTCACAACACTTTTCTCTCGCTTCACTCTCTCCACCCCTGCTACGCTAGAACGCACATCGAGTGGAAACACTCTTTCGGTTTGTTTATCTGCGATGAAACTTACACAAAACCCAGCCTGCATCAAGCAAACCTTTACTCGAGCAAACGCTACATCGAGTTTTGCTTCAAATTGTTTTTCCAGCACCCGCGTCGACGCCCGTTCCAAGCGGGTCAGCGCCGTGCGCACCACTGCTGCTTCGCATCCCATGAGGGTTCCATTCGGGAAGATGGTCCATACTTTTTGGGCATGTATCAGCTTACCTAAAATAACTTGAGAGTCACAGTATGCCCGATGTTGGACTCAGAGTGTTTTCTGGAAGCACTACCGTGCACAAGTATAACAGAAAACGCTGCCTCTGGCTTTTTTTTTTACGCTCACACGCGGTACACCTGAAGTTAAGACTTTAAAAAAACATAATGCGTCTACAACAGAGTGCATCCAAATGAGCAGCTTTGTTCTTTTGAGGTACTATTGACCAATGCCATTAGGTGCATGTCCAGCCAGCCCATTTCAAAATATTAAAACAATATTTTGCCGACTACTTGTATCTCTAAGAACGGGCAACCCAGTAGGTTCTCAGTCGCTCAAACGCTGGACAATTTTGAATAGCTAATCCATTTGAAATTTTCGTTCATCCCAAAATATGCCAAACTAACTCATAGTACACGCCCTTTTTTTGCGGTAACGTTCTTCTTTCTACTAGCAATTTGTCTTGCACTAATGAACGTGTTTAGTGAAAGACGGGGTGGGGCTAGCCTGTATTTTCAAAAGACGCACCGCACAAGTTGTGAAACTCTTCGTCTCACGTCTTCACGAAGGCGACAAGCTGTTCACACGCAGCTCGACCCGATATATAACACGTTTCTCCAATCCTGTCTTCAAGCCGTCATTTAAAGCCACCGTCGTAGACGTGTGATTACGCCGGCGTAAAACTTGCGTCGCGTGGGAAGATTGTTGCGCAAGGCGGCCGCAACGCGGTATTTTGATGGTATAAGCGGACAGCCATCTCGAAACAGGCATTGAATAATGTTCAGGTTTCTTGCAAATAAAAGCAAATACGTTGTATAGAGTACACCTCAAGAGTAGCAGTGAATGCTGAGATGTTAAAAAAGAAAGAAATATAACCAGAACGCCACTGAAATTACACCGAAAATATACATTTCGAGGGATTATGCATTATTATTACAAAGAGGGGGTGCATGCGGGTAGACGCTGTGTTTGCATGCCTTCCGAATCCTAGAAAACAGTCTCGACGTAATAATGATGTCAAAGTGATCTAAATTTTTAGCTGCGGCACACAGAACTGGAGAGCGAATCGACAAGGGCGGCGTAGAACGTTTTCTTTCATCTCTGGGGGACCGCGATATAAATGTCGCAAGCAAGAGCTGGCGCTAGGCGAGAGACGAAAGCGCGCTAAACTAACCTGCGCGGGGCAAGATGAACTCATAAAAGCAGAACCCCAGAGTACTCTGTGAACGGGCTCTTGGTATGTAGGGCAGAAAACTTAGAGAAACTGTGCGTAACTTACAGCTTAGAGCCACAGTTGTATGTAACGCGCTGCAGTTAATCGATTACATGTTCTCAAGTTCTTTTAAGAATGGAGATGTTAGGCAAATAATTTCTCGGGGAGTAAATCGTAGAAAACTGTCAATCATAACTGAGTATGCTCCACAGAAATTGATTAATTCCAACCACTGGTCTATCAAAAGTAAAGAGAACCATTAACCCAACAAAGCAATGGCGGCTGGTTGAAGACTGCGAGTACATGAAATGAGACAATACTAGAAAAAAAGGAAAAGACAACGAGAAGACCTTGAAATGATTGAAGGCCTACGCCAGTGACGATGAGCCCGTCGATACATGAGAGGTGCGAACACTTGGTTACAGCGTGATTTGGTGTCTTTGCAGCTTAAGCAATCGCGTCGTATCTGTGGCCATGCCTGTGGTTCAACTCGAATTCGTCTGCGTTGAGAATGAATGCAGAAACAGTAGCACTACCGAGATAAAGCCTACCAACAACCTAGAAGCAACCAGATTACGTTTCGCTGTGTCTAGCCTGGCGTGGCTTAGTACAGTCTTCATCATTTTTTGTAAGATTTATTGCAATTGATTTCTTTTCCAAAAACTGTAATGTACAGAGCAATTCAATTGCATTTTCTTGTGACTGATTACCGGTAACCAATAGCTCTCTCCCCCCGTAATGAAGTTGTAACAAGTGTTCTGGGACTGTTCTCGTCTTGAAAAATATGTGATCGCGCTCTGTAGGGGCTTTCCATCCTGTCACACCTTCAGTGGACCCCTACGCCATTTCCTTTTTTTTGCTTTCACCTTTTTCCTGGCTTTACCTGCAAGAGCTTAACCGAGCCCGAGTTATAGCAGAGTTCAGTGCGTTACAGAGGACAAGAGCACGAGTTTCGACGCAAAATATTACGAGGTAGTGTTTCATTGTTTTACTATTGATCATTGATAATTTTCTTTCCTAATGTCTTTTTTAAAGGGTCTACGCAAGGTTGCTCCCAGCGCTCAACATTTATTAATTTTCAAAATGCTTCTAATACTTTACTACCAGTCTTGTGTGACTGCTTAAAATGAACAAAAACTATTTTTACCAAAGCCGTGAAATGTTTACTGCCTACATCAACATCATTTTTCTCTTTAATAAATATAGTATTCATCAGCCATCTAAGGACCTTTACACGTGCACTTAAAAGACTGTTAGCACATATACGTTATTTGCACGACGTTGAAGGACAATAGGTGGCTTTCTACGCAAACCTATTCATCCTGATACGATATTTTAAATGACGAACACTGTCGCCACTAAAATAGCTTTGGTTCTTGTGAAAGAAGTGCTAGTTTAGAAAAAGGAATTAAAAATTGAGTTACGGCAGCTGAGACTTGGGGTTAACTGCATCTTGAACGTTCTACAAACCCACCGCAGTGAAGCGTTTTGAGGAATCTTGCGGAAAAGAAGGAAGCGTTTCTCCTGACAGTTTCGCCTTTCTAGGCAGCAAGCGCAGAAGCGAAAGAAACATCGTTTCCACTTGATGCATAACATAACAAACATCATTCGGGAGAGTACGCAGCATTACTCAGACAAAAGACAATGGCGAGGCGACAAGCGGTGACCTAAAGGAAGAGGAGATTGTTGTCATAAAGATAAAAGTTTAAACGGATTAGCGTTATCGAAAAAACGGCCGTTGCGCTGAGTCTGTCTGATTGGGCCATAAATGCCAATTCAGAAAGTCGTCATATTTAGTTTTTCGCGCAACGCAATCGTATAGTATGTGTATATTTCTGCTATGATAACAAGTTAAACAAGTATGCGTAGGGTAGGTGTAGTAATGAGTAAGCTATATATATATATATATATTTATATATATATATATATATATATATATATATATATATATATATATATATATATATATTTATTTATATATATATATACATATATATACGAGGGACTATCGGTCAGCTGCCAGTTCGTAATAAGTTCACGTGCTACGTGACGCTATATAGGCTCATAAAGAGTGTGCCACACTTGCCGCCACGGCTACAGATGGCGCTGACTGACACTTCCGCGCTGAAATTCACATATAAACCCAATAAAGTGGCTGGGAGGATAGCCGCCGTGGTAGCTCAGTGGTAGAGCATCGAACGCGTTATTAGATGGTCGCAGGTTCAGTTGCTGCCCACGGCAAGTTATCTTTTCACCCACTTTTCTTTCTTCATGTCTACATTACAATTCGGTCTAATAACTTCCCCTGTACTTTCATTGCCATTATTGTCTGTTAGATCTCATTATTAATGTGTCAAAACACGAAAAAAAACGAGCCCTAAAGTGTACAGGTATTTACTTTATATATATATATATATATATATATATATATATATATATATATATATATATATATATATATAGAGAGAGAGAGAGAGAGAGAGAGAGAGAGAATAAACTTTTAACAAGATTACGTGCGATCGCTTTTAAACGCGAGAAGAAAGCGGTTATTCGTGCGATGTTTTCGGTGCAGCAGCTTTCATTGAGATGTTCTTGCTGGTATTTAGCTTTAGCCCTGGTTCAGGTGGGGAAACAGAGCTGAAGAAGAAGGCCGGCAGATTAACCATGTTTCGGGTAAAACTTGTGCCCTCGCGAGTGCGCTAGACAGGATGAGTCACACTGCAGAACAAATAGAATCGGCATATATTGGGAGGCTTGGCTTGTTCGTAAGTAACATTTGAAGAGCAACCGAAGAAGAAAACATTGTGTTCTTCGGTTTCGTAACCTTATCACGCTTTCAGGGTTTAATGCCAGAATGTCCTGGTAGATAAAACGGAGCAACATTATGCGACAAGAAACTCTTACACGCCCGCTGAAGTTAGTCACTGGAAAAAACCGTTGCGCTGCTGTACTCGACGCGATGAGTTCGAGGCCGGCAACGGTGGCTGCGTTTAGATAGGTAGGGGAAGGCAAGGAGAGAATGCTTGATATTTTGGTGCACATAAGGCAAACACGGCCTGTCGTGTTAGGTTGCTGCAGACGAGGGGGGGGGGGGCGCCTATAAAGAATAGTTATCACTTAGCCATAGGCTTTACCTGCAACACGTTACGTGAGCGCCAGTGACCACGAAGCGCAACGCTACCTAGAGGACATTGGCCCTATAGGAACCAAGTACTTAAACCTGATTGCATGTTTTTTTTTAATAGAGCCAGAGTCTGATTTCTTTAAGGCTTTATGTAGTATGTTTTGCAAACGTACGCACACAACCTCACAGAAAGTGTCGTGCAATTTGCGTGCCGTGTTATTTTCAAGTTACTGTTGTTAAGAAACGAAATCAGCTCTATTCTGAAGCCCAGTTCTTTATCACTGATAACGCTAAAATGACCAGCTATGAATCGGCGTGTTGTCCCCATACCAGTCTGTTGTGTGAATTGCGCATCGAAGGCCCGTTTGCTACGCTGAGGCAAGGCAAACCAGCGAACGCTTGGCTGCCCGGTAAACAAGCAAAGGCTGAACCATTAGTGAACGGCACTTGCCATGGACGCAAGAGTGATTCGTTGTCGGTATCCTTAATGGCAGGAAAAGGCAACATGCTGCCTCCCACTCACCGTAGAGGGAGCGCCAGCGAAAGCGGGCAAAAGACGAATGGCTTCCACTGAGTTCGTTCCATAGATGTCATTTGTATCACACAAGCGCACGCTCAGTCTCTCGCCCGAGCAACTCTGACAGCCGGATGTCGTGACGCGTGCCATTACACCAGTATGCGCCACGTGTAATACAAACAATAATAAAACTTCCTCCACCGGGTACTTCTGATTACGAGCTCCTAATAAACGATTAACCACTAAGGCGTTTTAGCCACATTGCATGGCTTATCATACGAGGAGTTGATACGGGCGAGGCTTGACTTGCGCCATGGTTGGCCAGCTGTTACAGCACATGAAACGCAGGATTCATTCTCAGCGTTCAGTGTTTAGCACCTGACGTCTTCACGAGTACCGAACCACAAAGCCACTCCTCTCTTTTACCGGATTTCTTGTTACCATCTTTAGTTCTTTAGCTTCCACCCATATCATTGCATAGGGCTATTTTCTCCATCTCGTGCGTATTAGATTACGCCATGCTGAAAGTTAGTCGACTCTGCATCCTCAAGATTAGTGGCACTTCAATCCAGTTCTTAAGCTGCAAAGGATACTTTGGAGACCGAACAGCATATGCATGAATATTTTTTCTCAACAAATCACAGTTTTAGGAGGTCCCTTGTGCCCCCCTTTTTCCTCTTGCTGTGAGTTTTTTTTTCGTGTGCTTTACATATTATAAGAAGGAACTCTAGAACCTGAACACATTATTTCGTTATGACCTAATATCTTACCAGAGCAAGTAAGTGTAAAATGCGTGCTGTCTGGCCGCTAAAAATTGATATAGGAAACGTCTCTTCGCCTTATGTTTTTTGGGCAGGCAGGAGGGTCCTTGATTTATAAGGCCCACTGACCTTCTCGCCCCACTGGTCTTGCTCGAGCAGAGCTGCAATTGGCTCTTAATATTCTTGCTATCAAGCTACGTCTCCCGCTGCCTTGTTCGAGATGCTGTCCTCAAAAGGAGATGACAGATCTTCTGGGTCCGTGATTAGCATTCCTACATAATATGGTCCAGAGTATGCCATTAACCACACCACCTACAACTGCGCACGTATATTGCAGTATTTATATGACCCTTTCATTGTAGGTGAGGGTACGTGCTTGTTTGTACTCGACGTCAATCTCGCACCTGTTCTCCGCTAAGACCCGCATGAGGATGGCAGTGTTGGTGAGAAGCCACACCGCAGTGGTCTAGTGGCTAAGGTACTCGGCTGCTGACCCGCAGGTTGCGGGATGGAATCCCGGCTGCGGCGGATGCGTTTCCAATGGAGGCGCAAATGTTGTAGGCCCATGTTCTCAGATTTCAGTGCACGTTAAAGAACCCCAGGTGGTCGAAGTTTCCAGGGCCCTCCACTACGGCGTCTCTCATAATTATATCGTGGTTTTGGGACGTCAAAAAGCACAAATAAATCAATCAGTTTGGGTGAGAAAGGAGGGAATGACAAAAATAAAAAGACTACTTGTCTTACTAAATTGCGTTTTCCCTCTTCAAGGACTTCTTATGGCTATCAAGACGACAACGACATTGCATAACGCGGTCACCTAAACCATATCTTCTAGTTTTTCATTGAACGCTTTGAAAGGCAATTTCGAAATGGCGATGCCTACGTACGATCTCCTCACAATAGGAACGGACAGCCTGACAGACGCTCACCAGCTACTCCAACCTCCTCGTTCACTTCCACTGCCCAAAAGGAAGCGATATCACCCTAATGGTTCGGTCGCAGCAGGAACCCCTCTGCAAACTGATAAAATGGCCGTTTCTGTATGATGGAGGGGGCTTCGTAGCGACTCTCCTGTTGCCTTTCATTTCCCTTTGCTTCCTAAGTGTGTACACATCATGAAACTTCACTAGAGCTCCTGGGTGGCCCATACTGGCGCAACTGTCAGCACCCTTCTTCCTTTCTCCATTCACCGTCCCTTTCCTCGTCCCCCTTCTTATCATATACTAACACTATACCAACGCCTTCACATGCCCACACTTATAAAATACAAAGTTGGAATCATCTAGGGGCGTAGGAGCGTGACACTTGCCATAGAGCCTCGCTCACTCGGTTCGCTTTCTCTTGAAGTAATTTCATGGTGGTTGTGCATTGCGTCTCTTCCAAACGTGTACTATTTTTTTTTGCTTGTCGGCCGTATTTCTGGTTCTCCACTGGATAGCCGTATTCCTTCCACCAGCAAGAAATTGCGGTGTGCAGCAATTCACTTCAGCAGATAAGGCGCAGTGTTGTCGATGGATGCCGTAAGAGAGATGGAGTGTGTGCCGCTGGCTCTCGTTCGCGTTGGCGCGATGAAAACTTGCCACTTTACTTCGTGCCGCAAAGTGAAGAGCTGCCAACGATGTTATTTCTGTTCGCTCAACACATATTCGCGTGCTGTTCTTGCGAAATAGGAGGCAAGTGGTTTGGTAAGCGTTATCGTTCCATCGCTCCACGTTGAGTGTAATATAAAGCACAGTTTTTTTTTTCATCACGATGCCCTCGGGAGGGCATTGACCGAGGTCTGTTACATATTGACAGATGCGAAACCCTGCAAGTTGTAAGCTTAAAGAAAAACCTTCGACGGGCAAACTCGTGACCTGAGAATAATTGCCTTATAGAGTACACACATATAAAATTTTCTGAACCTCAAGGTGATTACCTTCACGTAAAAAAATTGGAAATGAATGATTGGTGCAGTTGAGTCCGTTTATGCGTTTAATGCCGAAGCATATTTCCAGTTTTAATGTATAGAAAAGCGTCTGATAAATAACGTGGAGTGAATTTCAACACCCGCCTCGAATTGCGCAGCAAAAATTAAGGTGGAACAATTGATGTAATAGAGCGATCGAAAATTAGTACAGCTTGAAAAATGTCGCGCAAAGGCTAGGTCCCCTAGCAGGTACTGACTTGGCTGTGCTTTGACCCCATCACCTGTCTTTATCACACTCCTTGATATACTGTATTACAGTATACAATACTATATTATGTCATATTATACCATGCTATACTATACTGTACATGACTATGCTTGCAGTTTTTAGCTTTTTTATGTTTAGTATGCGTATTTCAATGCTTTTCTCTCACTATCCGTTTCTTTCTCTGTTTTTCATTTTTCTCCTGTCTTCGTTTTAAACTTGGGTACCCTCTTTCTTCTAGTGTCTTTCTTTTTGCAATCACATTCTTGCCTTTTATCTGTTAAATGTTTGTTACCGTTCTACCCGTTTCTTTCTCTTTCTACTTCTTTTCGGTGAGGCAGCTTTCATCGCAAGTGTGTGAAGACGTTTTTGGTAAATATGCGCTCTGGGGATCTTATCAGGCTGCCAATATTATAAATTTATGCCACCCTAGCAAGTTTTATAATGAATATTAGCAGGCCTCAACGTTATTATAAAGTGAGCCTTCACCAGTGCTGCTTCACGTATACACCATTAGATTGCTCTAGTGATCACTTTTTTGTTTTTTGATAAAGAAATTAGAAAACAAAAGAAGCCATTGTTGCTTATTTGGATGCAGAATTTGTTGTAATTTGATGCGTTAAAGACAGGCGTCCCTGAATCATCGTACTTAGCAAACGAAAAGAAACGCACGAACACAGCAAAACACTGAAGGTTATCAATGATCTTCAGCTGTAATAACGGTTGGCTGCATGGGAGAAAAAATACAACGAATATATATTAAAACAGATAAAATGAGCTTCAACTAAACAATGTTTTTGTATATAAAAACAGAATATGACTCGAAGAGTTGAGGTAGTGCCCAAATACCAGAAGAAGCCCAATTGGAGTCATGTTTATTAATTGATTGATTAATTGATTGATTGATATGTAGGGATTAAGGTCCTAAAACCACCACATGAATATGAGAGACGCCGTAGTGAGGAATCGGAAACTTTCGACTACCTGGGGTTCTTTAACGTGCACCCAAACCTGAGCACACGGGCCTACAATATTTCTGCTCACATCGGAAATGCAGCCGCTGCAGCCAAGATTCGATCTCGCGACCAGCGGGTCAGCAGTCGAGCACCTTAGCCACTAGACCACCGCGATGGGGCGTCACGTCTATTCATCTTTCTTCATGTTATATTTCTTATATATGTGCACTTGAACAAAACATGGGCAAGCATCTAGATGATATACTAAGCACTTTGAAATCCCCTTCGTGCGAGCTCCCCTGCCTAGCTAGGTCATCAGAACTTGGAGCTAAATTCTCGGCGTCATAGGGGATGGGTTTTGACAACAAGAACGCAAGCACACATAGTGGAAGCGTAAAAACGTCTAAGATTCACAAAGAGCACAACCTCTCGCTATATCCATTGATATACGAGACGTTCGGCGGATTTCATGCCTGAAGGTTGTCTAGTCCGTGATGTCATCTCTTCCACGACCACTTACTGATCGGGGCCCCATCCACGGACTTCTCAAACAGTCACCCAGTCGGTTACTTTTCTCTCAATCTTTACTTCTCTCTATCTCTTTTAATCCCTCCTTATTCCTTCCCTTGTCAGCTACTGCTGATGTGTCGCACACTGATGCAGACAGTAGCAGGTCTCACATTCCTTTCTGTTTTGACTATTTCAAGTTTACCCCCCCCCCCCCCTACTCTGATGTACTCTGGCAAAGTACGCCGTCGACAAGAAATCTACTCCAAATAAGATATTTCCGCCTTTTTGCGTGACGACACCACAAATTTCTTTCTCTTATTTTAGCAACTATGGGAGGCAGCGGCACCAGCACGCTGCCTTCAGTGTCGTGCCAAAATGTCTTACGGTAAAAAGTAAAAGAGACTTGTGAAAAGTAGTGACGACTCACGAGAATAAATACAAGCATTTACAGACTACAAAAGAGGTTACAGTGAAATTGGATGGGAAAAAATAGAGACGGGAATGCTTTTTGAGCCTTCTGTGCGCAATTCACATGTCAATGCAATTTACACTTTGAGAAGCAGAGGCAGCTTAAACCTCGATTAATGTTACTGAATTTAACACTAAGGAGAAACGAAAAAGTAGATTCTCTTCCTTGCTAATAAATTTCGATGTCAGAATTCATTCTCGGTACTCCTGTTCTGGCAAGAAGCACTGACAGAACGCCTGACGCACAGATAATTATTTTCAACTCTTGTAAAACACACACACACACACACACACACACACACACACACACACACACACACACACACACACACACACAGGCGCGCGCACACACCCATCTATTTCTTCTAACGTTGCGATATAATTACGATGCCTGATCACAGATTGCAAGCTCTTTTTCTAATATTGTAGGAAATGTTCCTTTACGATGACGTGAGTTCAGCAGCAGAAGACTTCTGGTGATTGTCATTTTTTCGCCAACCAGCATTCCTATAAGTGGCATGAGGTCGTACTACTTCATGTCAAATATTGTAGTTACCTTGTTTTGTTTATATTACGCTATTTTGATGTTCAAACGCATTGTTAAGCCCCCTTCTCCACATAATGCACATCTCGCACTCTTAGGGTAAATGAATGAACATAAATTATTTGCAGTGATGTTTCTAACGCATTTTTTTATTCGCCCCAGAGAGTTGTCTAAAATATTTTATGGTTGAGGAAATAATACAGATACGATATAAGCGCTCAGCGATAATCTCCGGGCACGAAGAGAAGTGCTGAATTTCGGAGAAGTTTTATAGTGCTGCGCAAGAAGGCGGTTGCTGCATGATAGCAAGCTAGATGCATTGTCGCATTCCGTGCTTCTTATGCATACGAGATATACTAAACACAGGGGAAGGTAGGGAGGTCAGCCAGAAATTCGGTATCCATTTCGCTACTGTGCAAATGGAAATAAAGACGATTGATTGATATGTGGGGGTTTAACGTCAAGTCTCAAAACCGCCATATGATTATGATAGACGCCGTAGTGGAGTGCTCCGGAAATTTCTATCACCTGGGGTTATAATGTGCATCCAAATCTGAGCACACGGGCCTACAGCATTTCAGCCTCTATTAGATATGCAGCCACCACGGCCGGGATTGGATCCCGAGGCCTGCGGGACAGCAGCCGAGTACCTTAGCCTCTAGACCACCGCGGTGGGGTGAAATAAAGATGAAAAAGAAAACGTAGAGAAGAGCAGACTCACAATAATAATGTTACGCCCAAGGAGAACCAGGACGTATACGGCTGAAGGGGGCCGTTTATTTTGGTCGCGAAGAGAAGCGCTGGAGCGGCCAACAGGTTGATGATCACAGTCTCGTCGTCTTCTTTCTTCCTCCAGCTCTTGGGGCAGTCAGCATGTTCACCCATCTTTGTTTTCTTCCAAGGCATGCGTAACATTCCTCCCCTCGCAGACGAAGCCCGCCGGGTGAGGTAACCGATTCACCTTGGTGTGTACAACTTCAGTCGAGCGACATGGACTACTTGGGTTTTAGCGGCTCTTCTACCACTTCTCGTGAGGCGAGCTATTATGTATGTGACTTCCGTGATTTTGTCGAGAACGACAAACGGTCCGTCGTATGTGGCCAAGAACTTTTGGCATAACCCGCGTCTTCGTACCGGAGTCCACAGCCACACTAAGTCGCCTGGGTGGTAAGTTACAGGCCGGTGGCGTACGTCATAGCGTACCTTCGATTTTTCCTATGATGCCAAAGTGCGTAGACGAGCAATACGACGCGTTTCTTCTGCAAGGCAGAGGATTTTGGTGACTGAGAGGTTCTCGTGCGCCGAGAATGGCAAAACTGTGTCGAGTGTGTGCCGTGGCGGTCGTGCGTACATCAAGAAAGAGGGGCTATAGCCTGTTGTCTCGTGCTTAGCGGTATTGAACGCGTACGTTATAAATGGTAGCACGTCATCCCAGTTCTTGTGGTCGGATTCCACATACATAGAGAGCATGTTTACAATTGTTCGGTTGGTACGCTCCGTGAGCCCATTTGTTTGCGGATGGTATGGCGACGAGTGACGAAGGCGGGACTCACTCAATCGAAGCAGCTCTTCTACTATGTCTGCCGTAAATTGTCGCCCACGATCACTGATGATCACCTGAGGTGGACCATGTCGGAGGATAACGTGCTGCAGAAGGAACACAGAGACGTCGCTGGCAGTTGCGGTTGGTATGGCTGCCGTCTCGTAGTAGCGCGTGAAGTAATCGACACATACAATTATCCAGCGATTTCCCTTAGCCGACTTTGGAAAAGGGCCCATGAGGTCAATGCCCACCTGTTGGAAAGGTGTGCTTGGAGGTGGAAAGGGCTGTAGAAAACCAGCCGGAGCAGTAGACGGGCGTTTGTGGCGTTGACACTGTGTGCAGCTGGCCACATACGCCTCGACTGACTGTCGCATTCCTGGCCAATAAAAGCGTTCCTTAGCACGGTAAAGCGTCCGCGCAGAGCCTAAATGTCCGGACGTAGGATCATCGTGCATCACACCTAAAATCGCTGTCCGAAGGGTTTCTGGCACTACCAGGAGGAAACGTGCACCAGTGCTGGAAAAGTTCTTCTTATATAGGAGTCCGTTGCGTACACAGAAATGGCATGCCGTAGGAGCTGTGCAAAGCGATGATAGCCTGGTGTCCTTTCGCTGTTCATCTTTGAAAGTACTGAGGTCGGAAAACTTCGGTGACACAGAAGCTACGAGGTGATCGAGGTCATCGGCGTCACACTCTGTAGTGCTCAGTGGCATGCGCGAAAGGCAATCTGCGTCGGCGTGTCGTCGACCACTTTTGTACGAGACTATGAAGTTATACTCTTGGAGCCGAAGTGCCCAGCGCGCTAGACGGCCGCAAGGATCCCGAAGGTTGACGAGCCAACACAATGAGTGGTGGTCGGTGACAACTGTAAAAGGGCGTCCGTATAAGTAAGACCGAAACCGCTGAATCGCAAATACTACCGCGAGGCATTCTTGTTCTGTGACAGTGTAATTCTGTTCGGGCCTACTCAAGGAGCGACTTGCGTATGCAATCACGTGCTCGCGGTTACCATAGCGTTGAACTAGGACGGCACCAATTCCTATGCCGCTGGCATCTGTGTGCAGTTCGGTTGGAGCTGATGGATTCAAGTGTTGAAGAACAGGCCGCGACGTCAGGAGGAACTTCAGTTGACAAAAAGAGGAGTCGCACTCCAGAGTCCACTCGAAGGGAGTATTCTTCCGTAGCAAACATGTCAGCGGATACGCGACATCGAAAGATTTGGGTATAAAGCGGCGAAAATAGGAGCAAAGCCCCAAAAAACTGCGGAGCTCCTTCGTAGAGCGTGGTACATTGAATGCTTCAACGGCTGCTGTCTTCTGGGGATCTGGACGGATGCCCTCCTGATCGACTAGGTACCCGAGAACAAGGGTTTGTCGGTCTCCGAAGTGGCATTTCTTTGAGTTAAGAACAAGGCCAGCGTTTCTTATGCAAGTCAGTACAGGTAATCCAGACGTGAATTGTGTTCGCTGAAGGTGCGGCCAAAGATGACGACGTCGTCGAGATAGCACATGCAAATGCTCCACTTCAAGCTACGAAGAACAGTGTCCATAAATCGCTCGAACGTCGCCGGCGCGTTGCACAGTCCAAATGGCATCACGTTGAATTCAAAAAGGCCGTCAGGTGTTACAAAGGCTGTCTTTTCTTTATCTTCAGGATGCATGGGAATTCGCCAGTAGCCCGATCTTAAGTCTACAGAGGAAAAGTAAGAGGCCGAATGCAGACAGTCTATGGCATCATCAATACGTGGAAGTGGGTACACGTCTTTTTTTGTTACAGCATTCAATCGGCGATAATCGACGCAAAATCTCCAGGATCCGTCTTTCTTTTTAACGAGAATTGCTGAAGCTGCCCATGGACTTACCGACTCTTGAATGATACCGTTTTCAATCATTTCGTTCACCTGCTCATTAATAATCCGCCGCTCGGATGGCGAAACACGGTATGGCTTTTGTCTAATGGGATTGGCCAAACCCGTGTTGATAGTGTGACATATTCGAGAAGCAGGGATTAGGGGCGCTTTGTCTTTCTGCGCAAAGTCGAATGCAGAGACGTGCTTCGAAAGTACACTGACCAATGTTCGGCGTTCACTTGTGCTCAGCGACTTATTCACCATTGACAGAAGAGCCGTTTCGAAACTGTGACTACGATGCTCTTCCGGCGCATCTCTAAGCTCGGTCACCAGTAAGGCCTCGTGTTGTTCACTCACGACGGCTAACTTTAGACCATCTGGTAACATCACGGGTTCTGTAGAGCAATTGACAGTCCATAAACCAGCGCGTCCACGTCTGATCGACACCACACAATGTGGGATCAACACATTCTTTTTCATGCAGTTGGTGTACACCGGTTCTACGTTGGCATCAAAGCTGGCGGAATAGCTGTCGCTGCAACCAACAGGTACACGAACGGTTGATAACGGTGGTATGATAGTGTCACCACAGACACACAATGCCGTCTCACCATCCACAGGGTTTTCCAAGAGTGCTGGTGGAACGCGATCACTCAAGACTATTGTCCCTGTGCGGCAGTCGACAGTCGCACCACACTCCCTCAAAAAGTCCATACCGAAAATAACATCATGTGTCGCCTGCGGAATAATCACGAACTCCGTTGGGATAACACGGCCTCCGAGAAATACGTTAGCTTGACACACACCAACAGGATGCAGTGCCTCACCACTCACTCCGCAAAACTTCGCAGCTTGATTCCACCTAAATAATACCTTCCGCCCAAAGGTATCTTTAAAACACGCACTCATGACCGAAATGGTTGCCCCCGTATCCACCAAAGCCATCACAGGCACACCGTCAACAAAAACACGTACTTTGTTCTTGAGCATCAACACAGGAGGCATTTCTGATATTAGCACGTCTCCGGCGACCTCACCTCCATCGGCCGCGCTTGCTAGTTTTCCTGTGGCAAAGGAGACGTGTTGCGGCGCCGTGTTGAAGGAGAACGGGGAACACGAGGCGGTGGAGGCGTCAAGCTGCTGTCAGATGTAGGGGAGTGGTTCCGGAAGCTGCGTGTCCAGTAGTCGTCGCGAGGCAGCAGGTGTGTTGCATTAGGGTCATCGTAAGGTCGATCAGACGATTGTGTGAAGTGTTGTGGTGGGCCATAGTACGTTGCTCGCGGGTCATCGCGAAGTCGTTCGGAAGGCCGTGCAAAGTATGGTGGGTAGCCATACCATGGGGCTACACGTCGACGGTTGCAAAATTGCGAATTATGTCCTGGTACACCACAGGAGTAGCAAACTGGGAGAGGTCGAAACTCTCTTTGTTCGTCGATGAATCGAACATCGTCTTCTCTGGCGGAGTGGGTCGGTTCGTTCCGTATATCATAAGGATAGCCTGGGCGTCGCGAAGAAGGCGGACGCTGGGGGCGTCGGTCATGGCGAGGAGCTGGCAACCGTGGTGCTCTCCTTGGCTGTGGGGGTGCGCTGTACTCAACAGCTGCTGCACTAACCATCGATTGCCAAGGGGTCGTAGAAGGCGGTGGCGCAGTCACAGCCTCACGTGGCACATATACCGAATGTTGGTCGTTTACAGAATGGTGATCAACTGCTGAATGCGTCTGTTCTCTATAGCGAAAAAGTTCTTCGCGAACAATCTCTCGAATCGTCGAGGACAGGTCTGGGCAGGTGCTCGTGTCGATGCTGGCAACCGTTGTAACATTTGTGAGCCGGCCGAACTTTGGAGCAATCCTGCGCATTTTCAGCTGTTCAAAAGTTCGGAAATGCCGAATCACGTCGGACACTGAGCTCAGGTGCTCTTTTCCGATTAGAAAATTATATACATATTCGGCTATGCCTTTCAGCAAATGCCCTACTTTGTCGTCTTCTGACATCTGATCATTGACCACCTTGCAGAGCTTCAGCACATCCTCTATATACGTGGTACATGTCTCACCTGGAAGCTGCGCGCGTTGAGACAGTGTCTGCTCTGCCCGCTTCCTTTTGACGCTCGAGTCGCCGAAACACGCTTTCAGCTCTGCAACAAAAACGTCCCACGCCGTCAGTGTGTCCTCGGGGTTTTCGTACCACACGAGCGCAGTATCCGTAAGGCAAAAGACCGCATTGCTGAGCTGAGCGGCGGCATCCCAGCCGTTGGACTTGCTGACTCGCTTGTACTGGACGAGCCACGCGTCGACATCCTCTCCTGATTTTCCTCCAAAGGTTGGCGGGACTCGGTAGTAGGGCACGGAACCCATTCGAGTTGGCCTTGAAGCGTTAGATGGCTGATCTTGGGCCATTAGGATCGGCGCAGGCGGGAGTCCGGCAAGGCGGCGGCTGCGGCGTAGTCCAGGTAGTGAAGCTCCCGTCGTTGGGCTTGTCTTACCCAGCACGCTTCCACCAATCTGTTACGCCGAAGGAGGACCAGGACGTATACGGCTGAAGGGGGCCGTTTATTTTGGTCGCGAAGAGAAGCGCTGGAGCGGCCAACAGGTTGATGATCACAGTCTCGTCGTCTTCTTTCTTCCTCCAGCTCTTGGGGCAGTCAGCATGTTCACCCATCTTCGTTTTCTTTCAAGGCATGCGTAACAATAAAAACAGCAAGAAACCAATGAAAAGTAGGTATAAAACGAGAATATTATTGCCTATTCCCCAGGCCACTGCCACGCAAAAAGTTCATTTCGGTCTTAATTGATTTCAGGTGCGGAGGCAGTTCGGGTAAACAGTATAGCACTGACTTTTCCGACAACGGGCTGTCGACAATGCGTGCCAACGCAGCAGCTAGAGACAGTATGTGCGCACTGTAGCGAGTGTAGTGACAAAAAACGTGGTCTATTGTTTCATTCCTCCCGTGGTAGTAACAAGCAGCCCCGTATTCTATGTCATGATTTGGAAGGTAAAACATTTGATTAAAGCGACACCAAGACACAATAAGCAAAGCATGATTGTCTCCAGTCGATAGAGTCGGGAGTGCGGACAGGAGCAGAAGTCCACGACAAAGGCACAGTCTATGAAGTCCTGTAGACTCTGAGGTTGGTCTTTTACACAATGATATTATGTCACCGTTAGCACACTCTTGAAAATTCATTTCAGCATCTGTTCTTGAATACCGGAATGGATCATTCTCTAAAGCTGTATAATAGCGTATGAAGATGAGCGATAACATGGGACTGCAATTTCGTTTGCTTATTGCTTTACGCATGGGATTTCTGCTTCGCTATCTTTCTGTGCAACTACGGCCTCGAATTTTCCTTACAATTACTGCATAAAGCTTATAATTCAAATAAAATGTAGTCACGTCTGGTCCTAAATAGTATGTCAGGTGATAGAAGATAACTCGACGATGTGCATAAGAAAGCCATTAACAGATACAGAGCATGCGCGGTGAGCCGCAAGCACGCAGTGGTTGTATTTAGTTATTTATTTAGTTATTTATTTATTTATTTATTTATTTATTTATTTATTTGCAATACTGTCGACTCCAATGTTGGAGTCATTACAGAGGGCTTATTGCAGGTAGTATACATTCATGAAGAACAAACAATAACATTCCAACTGACATACATAAGCCTCATCCAGTACCTTCTGGCCTGCTACAGTGCGCCGTGCAAAAAAAAAAAGAAAAGAGGAAAATAGCAAAGGTATGTGAAGCATTGAAGCACTACTCTAGATTACGCATGGTTTCTAACACTGCGGTGAATGTGGATAGTGTGTTGGCATTAGTAGCATTTGCATTCAGTTTATTCCATTCGCGTATTGTTAGTGGGAAAAACGATTTTCCAAAGACGTCACTGTTTGAGGAATATTCTTGCAGACTGTATTTGTGCTTATGACGAGTAGGGCGTGACTGTGAAAATGGGACGTACTTAGACACATCTATATTGTGGCCATGTAACAACTGGTACAAGAACCTCAGGCGTGCCTATTTTGCCCTAGTAGCTAGTTTTTCCATGCCAGAAGAAGCCAGAAGGTTAGTGGGAGAATCTGTACGTTTGAACTTGTTGTGTACAAACCGTATGGGTTTGCGTTGTACTGCCTCTAATTTACTAATACCACTCAGCGCATAAGGAAACCAAACTACGTTGGCATATTCTAATACTGGTCATACGAACATGGTATAAGCCAAGAGTTTTGCGGGCGCTGGTGCAATTCTAAGTCGTCTTTTTAGGTAGAAAAGTTTACGCAGTGCGGCCGCAGTGACGTTAGCTATGTGTGTATCCCATCTCAGGTCAGACGTTAATGTAATGCCTAAGTACTTATGCTGCACAACATTAGTCAGTGGTGAACCATGAATGGTGTAGATGAATTGCGATGGATTCTGCTTACGTGTTACCGTCATAGCTGCGGATTTTTAGGAGCGAAGCTCCTTAAGGCGTGGGCTGTGCGTCCCCTGTATGTAGCCACCTCTCGTTCAGTTCTAAGTATTACGCTAGCCACCGCCCGATCTAAAGGGTACAGCCATATCCATCCGTCCATCTGTCCATCCGTCCGTCCGTCCATCCATCCATCCATCCATCCATCCATCCATCCATCCATCCATCCATCCATCCATCCATCCATCCATCCATCCATCCGTCCATCCGTCCGTCCGTCCGTCCGTCCATCCGTCCGTCCGTCCGTCCACCCGTCCGTCCGTCCATTCATCCGTCCGTCCGTCCGTCCGTCCGTCCGTCCGTCCATCCATTCGTCCGTCCGTCCATCCATCCATCCATCCATCCATTCGTCCATCCGTCCGTCCGTCCGTCCGTCCGTCCTAAAGATGCAAGATGTTATAAACTAGACGGCGGTACGTGTAGTTGATTATGAAAGATGCGAGGTGTTATAAAATAGGAATGATGCCACAAATGGCGCGTGGCATCGTTCGATATAGTGCGGCGACGTACGCTAGGGGGAGCGTTGCAATAAAATCGAGTGGGCAAAATGTACGGAGGATTCATGGTTTACCAGGTTTACCTCCGGAGCTTCGCCCACTCATCATCATTCACTTCGTGGATATGGCGGCATTTTTTTCACATTGATGGACATTTGCCACTTAGCGCACCAATCTGCTAGCTTGGTTAGACATTCATTGAGATTAGTGTGATCTGTATAGCTGGTTACCTCCTTATAAATAATGCAGTCATCTGCAAACAGTTTGATATTACAGTTAATGTTTGACGTGAGGTCATTTATGAAAATTAAAAATAATAGTGGTCCCAAGGCGGAACCTTGAGGGACCCCAGAAGATACGGGGACTATGTTTGATATATGACCTTCATACTGCACGAACTTTGAGCGATTTGTTAGGAAATTTTCTATCCAAGAAAACAATAACCCCTCTCCTATCGCACTTTTCAGTTTAATTAGTAACTTTCTGTGACATACGCCCTCGAAAGCCTTAGATAAATCAAGTAAAATTATGTCTGTTTGGCCACGATTATTTATGGTAGAAGCTAGATCATGAACTACCTCCGTGAGCTGCGTAACAGTGGACAGGCCACTACGAAATCCGTGTTGTATAGGAGACAAAAATTTTATTTTCTCGAGAAAAACAGTCATGTGTTTGAGGATGATATGTTCTAGTAGCTTACATCAAATGCTAGTGAGGGATATCGGCCGGTAATTTGAAACCAATGACTGTTCTCCTGATTTATGAATAGGTATTATTTTTGCAATCTTCCAGTCATCTGGCAGCTGGGATGAAGTAAGCGACTTTCGAAAGATTAACCCAAGAAACTTGCTACACCATTCCGCGTACCTGTTAAGGAACTCGTTAGGAATATCATCTGGACCACTCGATTTTTTAGGATCTAAGTTAAGAAGCAAGTTCAGTATTCCTGTATTTGTGACTTCTAGGTGATCGATGCTTGGCGAATCGAGGGATAATACTGGAGGAGTGGCACCATTATCAGCCGTGAACACTGATTGGAAAAAAATGTTGTATTCGTTAGCCTTTCCCGTTCTTTCCCCTGAATCCGTGTGCGACTGTGTATTATTCCTAGTGCGAAGGTATCTCTAAAATTTGCTTGGATTGCTTTTAATAAAGCTTGGAAGTGTAACACTAAAATAATATTGTCTGGCAGTTTTCTTTTTTTGCTTAAACTCTGATTTTGCACACTGCAGCTTCTGTTGAATGGATGATTTACACTTATAGTTTTTCGCAGCCACACGCAACCTTTTTAATCTACGCTTGGCCTGGATAACCTCACGTGTTATCCAAGAATTATTCCCTGGAGCTTTCTTGTGTTTCTTTGGTATGAAGTTAGTGACACAGTACATAACAGTAGATTTGAAACTTAGCCAAAGTAGATTAGTATCACTGGATGCGTAAAAGCTAGCTGCAAAAAGTTTTCGAACTCATGTGCGAGATGGGTTAATACGCTGCTATCGTCAGCTTTTTTGAAATAAATTACAGTTAATCCACGCTGCTCACATGCAATACTGGAGTCAAGCGGCAGCAAGCATATGACTATGTGATGGTCTGATATGCCGTCAACTACGTCAGTGTGAACACGGTCTTCCGGGAAGTGCTGACTAATCAGTATCAGATCGAATATGCTCTCGGCAGTGTTCTGTAAGCGGGTTGGAGATAACACGATTTGCTGAAGGCTAAAGTTCAACATTATGTTTATAAGAGCGTCCGAGGCAGATGATGTGTGGTTTAGCGTAGTCCAGTCAATGTCTGGGAGATTAAAATCTCCCATAAGCAGGACAGGAGAGTTGCGAACATGACGCTGCATGAAGACATGTACTGCAGTTATGCATTCGTGTCCGGATTACGGATCTCGATAAACGCATCCAACGAATATAGAAGTGCTATCGCAAAGAATCCGGCAGAAAATTGCCTCAGCATCTGTTACAGCTGGAAGCGATACATATGAATGGCATTTCTTTATGAGTAGAGCGACGCCCCCGCCACGAGAAGGTCTATCCTTACAGATAACGTAATAATTTGGAGGAACAACTTCAATATCGTATATCTCGGAAGAAAGCCATGTTTCAGTGACACCTACTATATCAGGACTGTACTCTAGCAGATTTTCGAGAGCATCTATTTTGTTTAGAACACTTCTTGCGTTAACATTCAATATAGTCAAGGCTTCGATTTTGCGTGTAGACGAGCTTGCCGAGTTTGCGGTCTTGATTGCACCTCGTCCTTTTTTTGGGTGAGAACCTTGTCGTTCTTTTCTTCATCCCAGGTAAAGGCTTGGTTATTAATGAACAATTTGTCAAACACTAACGACACCTTCTCCTTCTTTTCTCGATTTTCTTTGGCGCTGTTCCATAGCTTTCGCCTGATGTCTCGGGTTCTAGGCGAAAAGTCTTCTCCGATTGAGAAGCTGGTGTTTTTCAGTTTGTATCCGCTTTTAAGTATCGATGATTTCTGCCTAAAATCTGGCAACTTGAAAATGACTGGTCTATTTTTGTTCCGTTCCGCTCATCCTAGGTGGTGTATTCATTCGATAGAAACTCGTTCAAGGCCGAGGGTGTCCTGAACAATAGTCTTATTCACTGCTTGTTCAAGAATTTCACTCGTCTCTTCGTCAACTTCAGGTAGGCCATAAACAATTAAGTTCGATCGCCTACTTCTGTTTTCTAGGTCGTCGACCTTCCTTTCCAGCAATTCATATGCACGTTTCATGCTGACAAGCTCATCCTGACAGAGACTAACCTTCTCTTCGAGTCTTGATAAAGCGTCTAGCTTTTTATCAATATCGACAAGACGCTTTTCCTTGATGAACTTAATGTCCACGGTGATTTCTTTTAGTGCGCTTGCGATTTGATCTTGCGCAGGTCCCGGGTTAGTCTCGATGTCTCCCCCTAAGTGTAGTAATTTTCGCAAAAACATCCTAACACAACATGGCATACAAGAAAACCGTGGGCACAGTAGCACAAACAAAAAAGGATCGTCAGAGCGTATACATTTTCCGTGTTTCTTCCTCACCTGCACAAGGAAGACGAACGGGTTATCAGACGTCCGCATGCCTGAAGTGCCACCGTGCCCAAGAAGCGTCGAGTGCGCTGCACGAGCTTTTGTAGGTGAGCTGGTGGGTGGTCCTGGGTGCTGATCATGCGCAGTCAGAATCAGGATGGGTAACGGCGAATGATGAGGCGACATCTCCGATGACGTGCAGGACCGGATTGTTGGCGCATGGTAGTACGCCAGACTGTGGGCTTGCGCCGTAGTGCTCTCCCCGGATCGCAAGCTGCCCCCACCGGAGGTGAGAAGCAGGCCGAGGAAAAACTGCACAAGGAAGACGAACGGGTTATCAGACGTCCGCATGCCTGAAGTGCCACCGTGCCCAAGTGGCACGGTGGAACTTCACCGTGTTCAGGTGTTCAGATGGTGTTCAGTTATTCTATTTTTAATAGAATAACTAACACCTTCTCAAGTCTTCAATTGAGGATATATTTAAAGACCTGGGTATGCAAATTTAGGTTATGCACATACATTCCTTTTACGTAGCAAATAATTGGGTCTAGCTGGTGGCAAGGATTTGTTTGATATGTTTAGGAATATCTGCAGTTGAGCAACATAATTATCGTGATTGATTCCGTGTGGCTCATTTGAATAATAGCAAAGTTGTTTCACCGTATCGCTACGTGATACATATTACGTAGCGCCATCGGTCACCCTTAGGTAGGAGCTTGCAGATAAAGCTTTGTTAATAGGATACTACGTAATAGGACAGCGCGTGCTAAAAAAACCATATGTGGTTTGCGTTAAGTTAGTCAAAAATTTCCGTATTTGTAAACGCACATGACCAAATCAATACTGCATGCTTTGCTCCCAGGTATATCCGCGGTAGTAATACCACAGAACACCTACCAGTTGGAAATACCTGTAACGCATATGCTCATTCTATATGGTTGTATGTTGGGTACAGAAAGACGAAGCTGTGCGAGTGTCTCAAAGGATCAATAATGGCAATGGGTGAGTTCTAGATTTGAGATCGTGTGTTTAGAAAAAAATGTTTAACGATTTCATGTACTTCGTACTCAAGTATGGGAGAGCACTGAGGCGTGCCCACTAAAAAGTATGCTGTGTTTTGAGTACGCTGTAGAGTTTGTTTCTAAAGCAATAGTGAATGCACTGTCGATACAGATAGCCCGCGGCATATTCATGTGAGTCGAGACCGACATATTGATTCTAAAAGATGGCCAGATCTATTGTGCCTGTTTATTTGCACACATATCATTGAAAGTGAAAGCAGCCTTTTCCGAATTTATCGCTCACCTACATCTAACCTTTTATACGTTATTGCTGCAATGGCTGAAAGCATGGGGAACTTTTACATCACGACTACTGCAGATCCATAGTTGAGGTTTCTATGTACACCGCCTGCTTCGATGTTAGAGGATGGTTCCGCATTGTTTTATCTTAATTCACAATATTTATAAAATGTGGTGCATGTACCATCAAAATGTGTTAAGCAGAAGAATCAAAGTGTGTTAAGCAGAAGAATGAATAAAAGGCAGTGTCAATGCACTTTTAGGGGCGAAGCTCGTTAAAGTGGCACCCGTTCGTCCATCGTAGTACGTAACATGTCTTACGCTTTGACCTCCAAGGGGGTGCCGGTGGGAGACTTCTCCTGTGCGTTGTTGAACAATAAAAAAATCGCAGCGTTTGCGTTAACTAAAAGCTAAATTCTTCTGTCTCTCATTCCCCATTCGCAGCCATTGGCATGTTCCAGTAGGAAACGGTAGTAGAAGTAGAAGTGTAAGTGTTAGCTAAAAGCCGACTTCTCCTGTCTCCCATTCCCAGTAGCAGACATTGTTTACCTCCGTGATTAATGTTCAAAACGCCGTTGATTGATAAAAAAACCAACGAAGGACGCCAGATGTTTTCTAAAAGCAAAACGAAAAGACGCCAGATGTTTCTAAAGCAAAACGAAAAGACGCAAGCTGCTTAACGAAAGACGCCAGGTGTTTTCTAAAGCAATGGTTTTATAATCAAAACCATATCGCGCTACAGGTTTGCAGTTGATGATGCTCGTTGCCTTCGGTGTGTGCTCGTATGAATAAGGATGCCGAAAGTAGAATAAACTTTTTCTAAACACATATACCATGAACTCGAGGTGGTTAAAGGTGGGAAATAGACCCGAAGCGCAAGCCGTAAGAAAGTGTGCGTGTGCCACCTCTCGTTTAGTCCTTTAAATCTCCGCTGGATGGCGGTGCTCCTATATGGGGAATATATGATGAAAAGATCTGAGATGGTGGTACTTGGAGCGTTCAATAGATGGACGAACGGACAAACAGACAGATGCATGGATGGACGCATGAACGGACACAGGGGTGGATGCATGGAAGAACCCAGGGTGGACGCACGAACAGACGCACGCACGGACGGGCGGATGGACGCATGGATGGTCACACAGACGGACGCATGGACGGACGGAAGCAAGAACGAATGGACGGACGAATGCTTCGCCCCACTCTCCATCATTCACTCCGTGGATATGCTGCCAATTTTTTTTAGTGCTGTTGAGAGCCTCAGCGTGGGTGACCGAATGAACGCATTTTAAATCGCATAACCACTGGAGTCTGAAAAAGCCGTGTTCAAAATGAAAATTCAGTGGCCCAATTTTTTAAACCTGAACGCCCGAGCATCTAATGGTGTGTCTGCAAGCACCTCATCCAGGCGTTGGTGTTCAGTTCGTGGAACAGCCTAGTAGAAGACAGCTGCGAAGGACTGTTCATCGCCGGCATGCACGCATTCTTGTTCATTTTGGCGCTGCATTTTGTTAAACAAAATACAAAATATTGACTGGGCGGTCCACGCTTGCACGCTGAGGTTTAAAAAATAGGTGGCTGTACATATCGCAAATCATAGTAGGTCAACTGCTATAACGTGCACGGTTTGATTCTTTTCTTTCTTTTACGATTTTACATTGCTGCTAGACATTGTGAAATTTTGCCACGTGGCGCACAATGTTCAGTTACTCGGGGGTATCTATATTGTTTATTTCCAGCATCAGCACTAGTGTTTTATTCAAGCCATTGACTAGATAAAGCAATGTGCTGAGAACGTGCCTTTATTGAATTTGCTTCGTGGCAGTGATATTGTTGAGTTTTCTTTTTTATAAAGTCCCAGCTTGAAGGCAAGCAAACAGTATCTTGCAATGACTTTTGCATTTTGTATATCGCCCACAACAATATAAAAAAGCCTTATGAATCATATGAACGTTTGTCAACGCTGAAACACATAACTCCTGCAAATTTAGTACAACGACCTCTCTCTCCATCTTCCCTTTTCTCGTTCGAGGCTTTTCTGTTGCATAACTTGATAATCCGTTGAAACTCTCATGAAGCCAATCCATTCCACGTCGAATGGTGATACGTTATTCTTTCAACGCGTTCGAACATGCTGCTATCTACCGACATGGTGTTTTGTAACGCCTGAAAGGCGCACCCTTCTTGGCGAAATGATTTACCGTGTGTACAGCCGTCTTATTTGAGTGCAGAATCAGAGGAGACGCTAGCGAGCGCACTTAGTTGCGTAACTCAATCGAAGCAATATCGTCAATGGGGAAACAAGGTTCCTGCAAAAGGAAAGATAGAGAGGTATATACATCTGAGGCGCTCACGCGCTTGCTTCACGAATTGTCTGCCGTAACGTTCTAGTCAAATTACATTACATGGACGCTACGTTCTTACACGTTGCAGTGCTCTTGTGTACATATTGCATTTTGCAACACCTCTAAAAGATGAAAGAGTTCAATGAAGGAGTTTAGGTCGTTGATTGATTTATATGTTGGATTTAACGTCTCAAAACTACCATATGAATATGGGAAACACCGTATTTAAAGGCTACGGAAATTTTGACCACCTGGGGTTATTTGACGTGCACCCAAATCTGAGCATACAGGTCTACAGCATTTTTTTCCTCCATCTAAATTGCAGCCGCTGCTTTCGGGATTCTATCCCATGACCTGCGAGTCAGTAGCCGAATACCTTACCCACTAGACCACCGCGGCGGCGTGAGGTTAAATTGTAAAGCAGCCACATATGTTTAGGGGCTGAGCTGAGTTGGCTAATAAGCACTGGGGTTGGGGGCCTGATAAACGGAGATGTTTAAGGGAAGTAGAATATGCTAGTACAAAACCTGTAAACAATTTTTGGAAATTTTATAAGCGTCGGAAAACTGGGGCATGCCTGTGATGTGGTGTTTTTTTGATACAATACCTATGTTTCAAGAGGTTTTCTTTCTTTACTTTTAATATTGATTCATATTTATTTCACGTTTGAATATTCAGTTAATTTGTGCCTTTCTTTTGGTTAGTTTCTATAGCAGATATTTTATTTTGAAATTGTTTTTCTAAACCACTGAGAGAAAATTAAACCCATGGATACAGGAAGAGAAAAGGAAGGTTTAGAATCGCAGACCCAAAAATTTCTCGCGGTACCATATGACTAAGGCGTCACTATACGAGATAAATTTTGGTGCCCGTTGTGCTTCGTTATGCGTGACATTCGCTTAATAGTTTAAGCGATCTCCCATTGTAGTGTCGGTAGTGTACCAATTTAATCCTTTAATACTTTTTAATCACCTTTTCATAAACACCTCCGTGGGCGCTGCCATAGCCCTCCTTGGGCTGTGCGAATTGGCGCGTCCCCTCAAAAATGCACTGGCAACGCTGCGCCCTTAGCCTTATTACTCTCGCACACAGCCCATCATGGCGGTGTTTTTTTCCTTCCTGTGAAAAGGTGTATAAACACGCACACAATACCCCATGGACCTATAATATTCAAATATGCATATTCAAGTATTCTAGAGACAGTACACCAATGTTCGGTCGCAAAGAAATTTAGTATTTTGCGTGCAAGTCATATGCCTTGAACTGTACTCCGAGTTAATTTGATGCATCCTCTAGGTAGTTTATTACCACAGTTTTTAAAGGCGAATCATTTTTCCACAAAAACCTGTTGTGATATCAGAACAACGGCTGTTTTTTTGGCGTCATAGTTGTCAAGCCACCACCGCTGGTGTCCGTGACCGCTATCACGGGAAATAAGAAAAAAAAATAAAGTAAAACGCATATTTAGGATGGAACGGGGTTCAAAACCAGGGTCCTCTTTGTGGGCGGCCCAGTATTTTACGACAGAGTCTTGCTAGTGCTCACAACTATTTTTGAAGAAAACGATATAGAGACGTTACGTAGAGAATGAACTACGTTAACATGGCTGATATATTGTGGTAGAAGAGTAAAACAACAACCATCTCACAATGACAATTGTGTAAGCAGGCGTCACATAGTACGAATTGCGTAACCAGTGGGTCATTGAGTGCTACCATCTCATTACACGGAACTCACTCATCGTGAGAAGCTATCTACACACTAGTGATATGTCTCAGGACTCTAAATAAAGTCGCATCATTCATCTATCAGCCACTGCATCAACAACGCATCAACAAAGTGCACATACGCTTCACAAACGTAGCGGTACCTTAGTTCTCCTCCTAACGATGCATAATAGGGTATGTGGTTCCAAACATAATAAAATAATGATTTTTGGCGCAGTTGGTACCTTGCAGGCGTATTTGTATTAGTAGCCTTAAGGTTGTTTGCAACGGGTTGTAGAAATGCCGCTCTTTAAGCTTTCGCTGTGACTGTGCTGCGCTTTCTACGCAGGATGACGTTTTTTTGTTTGATTTAACTCCTCTGTTGCCTGGCCAGATATATACTAGCATAAACAATATCAAGCTGTAAAAACTCTCATGTTGTCTAACAGGCAGTTTAAATTTGTTCATAAAGAGAGTGTTTGAGTAACGGTACCAATTCAAAAAATTACCTATTTTGAAAATTTTATCATGCTCATAGACCCGTCCCCCCCCCCCCAAAAAAAAACGGTGTAGCACAAGAATCAGTGTAACACGAAAGTGAAGCATGCATTTGCAAGAGAAGCTGAGCGTTTATTTTGCATTGTTTCGCCACAGTGTAGAAGGAATGGATGGTGTAGCAACAAATTGTAATGTCCCGCTAACAACCGCAAGCAGCGTCAAACATGCAATGATCTGCTTAATCAGAAAAGACGCTCGGGAATAACGTGCACCGAATGAGTGTGAAATCACAACTGTAAAGGGTCGATAAGTAATGCGAGCTACTCAAACACGGTGGAGCACGCACGAAACAAACGTGGAAGTGTGCACAAGAAGAGCCCGAACTAGGCGCTCTCACAGTTCTAACTTCTTTATGTGTGAGCGGCGTGCTCCTATTGCAAAAGTGGCCGCTGTAGTGAGCGAAGTGTCTATCGTGCTCCAAGTTGCGGTGAGAGCACAGAAGCTACAAACTGCTCCCGTCGCGAGAAAAGTGCGTGCGCATCGCAACCCATTGGGCAATGATCTTTTAAGGAGCACGTTTCGAGCCCGTCATAGGATCTTGCTATGATAGGATGAAAACACAATAAAGCCAACGAGCTCTGAGTACCGCCAACGAAATGGTGCAATAATTTTTTTGCCCCTAGTATGCTGGAGAACGGGTATTTTGTGGCACAGCCGCTTCCGGAAGTGCGTTCAGGAGCGAGCGATTGTAGATTAGACTCCCAGCGGTGGGACTTTTTATTCTAGTTATTTTTTCTTTGCCATCTGTTAGAGTATGTTCTACAACGTCATATTCAAGATGAAAGTAAGTCAGCTGTGCCATGGTTGACCCCGACATAATACACTTCCGTGTTAGAAAAAGTAAAAGTTAGTGTTATGAGTTGCTTCAGTCTATTGAGACACAGGAAAGTTCAGAACGCCGTATAAGTGATTATGATACAATCATACCCCTCATGCAACATGTTTCTTTTTCAGAGAGGGTAAGCAATAGTCGAGCCATCACCTTGGCGTAGATGGAGATAAAGACTGCTAATGTAAAGCGCTTTACAATTACTTTTTTTGTCACCATCGCGCTAAAAATAGATATAGATACGTGTGATTCATAATGTGGCATTTGAAAATAATCTTGCATATTTCACTTGCACAAAGTAAGTGATATAACGTAACATGGTAATTTTAATGAGCACATCTTGGCGTGTAGAGAGACAGCAGACATAAGAGAGAGAGAGAGAGATAAATATACAAGGAAAGGCAGGGAGGTAAACCAGACGCACATCCGGTTTGCTACCCTGCACTGTGGAAGGGATAAAGGGGAGAATTGAGGTTGCACAAAGATGAGAAGGTACACACAATCACGAGCACACTCGGGGAGCACACACAGTTCACAGGCGGTCGCTCAGGTTTGTTGACTTAAGGTAAAGAAGCAGTGCTTTAGTTGCTTTCTGCGCAACTGAGGCAGATGCCCAAGGTCCTAGTATCTTCTGCACACAAAATGGTCCGGGGTCAAGTCGATTCAAAACCATCCGCAGCTGGCATCGCTGTGTGTCGTAGCAAGCGCAGCTGCAGAGGACGTGTTCGATGGTTTCTTCATCTCCGCAGGAGTCGCATGTAGGAGTGTCTGCCATACCAATGCGAAAGGAGTACACCTTTGTGAATGCAACACCCAACCAAAGGCGGCATAACATTGTCGCATCGGAGCGGGAAAGTTGTGATGGTAGCTTTAGCTTGAGCGAAGGATCCAGTTCATAAAATTGACACCTTTTTATTTATTTTATTTTATTTATTTACAGATACTGCTGTCTCACAGTTCGAGACATTGCAGGAGTGGGTCCATAACAGTGAATGCACACTAAACTAACAAAACACATGGTTTGGTAGTTCATTCAAAAAACTATTGGTAGGCAACTTTCGGAGAGAAACATCCAGATTATTCCACAATTCCACTGTGAAAGGAAAAAATGAAAACTTAAAACAATCTAGAAATGGCATGAAGGGCGTGATGTTAATGGGGTTTGACCTGCGAGTGTTTGCAACGGAGTTGGCAAAGGAAAAGGGCATGTCAATGGTGATTATCTTGTTCACGATTTTATGTAAAGTGCCGATACGCTCGCAAGTACGTCTGTGTTCAAGTGATTTGAGTGATAGACGTACAGCGTGTGACGAAGGCGAAAAATTGTGATCATAACGGTGATATATGAATCTTATTGCTTTTTTTTGAACACCTTCCAAGTGTGCTATGTCGCATGCGCAGTGAGGTGACCAGACAACGGAGGCGTATTCAAGAACAGGCCGTATCAGGGATTTGTATGCTTTTAGTTTGCATTCGTGAGTTGCATCTTTTAACGTTCGCTTCAAGAAGCCCAATTTTCGGAGCGCTTTCGAGCAGATTAGGTTTATATGTTTATGCCATTTTAAGTTCGGTGAGAATGTTACGCCAAGATACTTGTATTCGTTGACATGCTTCATGTTCTGGCCATAGGAAAAACGTAGGGGTTCCTTATTGTTTGTGAATGTCATGCTTACCGTTTTAATAAGGTTTAGTGCCATTTGCCACGTTGAGCTCCAGGTACGGAAAGAAGAAAAAAACATTATTTAACTGTATTTGGTCACGGGAGGTACTAATACGAGAATAGAGGACACAGTCGTCGGCGTATAGACGGAGTTTGACCTTTGTATTTTATGTTATTTCGACAACATCGTTGAGATAAATTAGGAAAAGAAGAGGCCCAAGGACCGAGCCCTGCGGCACACCTGATGTGACAGGGAGGGATGACGAATGCGAATTGTTAAACGCGACAAACTGCTGCCTTAAATTTAGGTAATCTGAAAGCCAAGATAACAAGCGAATGCCGTGAGTGCCGCGCAGAAAGGCTTTTAATTTGAGGAGGAGTTTATTGTGGCAAACAGTGTCAAACGCTTTCGAGAAGTCAATAAAAATGGCGTCCACTTGAGCGCGATCGTTTAAAGTCGAAGTGATGTCATGCGTAAACCCCAGCAACTGCGTGACTGTTGAAAATCCTGCACGAAAGCCATGTTGATTTTGGGAGAGGAGGTTGTTTTTAGTTAAATATGTGACTACATGTTTGTGAATAATGTGTTCAAGAATTTTACAGCAGGTGCAGAATAATGAAATAGGTCGATAGTTTGTAATTATATGTTTGTCACCAGATTTGAACACCGGAACAACTTTTGCATTTTTCCAAATCTGCGGTACAATTCCTGTTTCAAGGGATCTCTGAAAAATGACTGTTAAATACCTCGCATTCCATTCAGCGTAACGTTTTAAAAATGTGTTAGGGATGTTATCAGCGCCGGCACTCTTATTTGTGTCGATGTTCAGTAGGAGATTGACAACTCCAGCGTAACTAATCTGTAGTTCTGGGAAGGCAGGCAATGTACTGTCAAGACCAAAAGCGAGACTGGTGCCATCATCTGTACTAAACACTGATTTGAAATAACCATTGAACGCTTCCGAGATAGTTAAAGAATCCGAAGAGGGCTGCTCGTTCACAATAAGTAAGGAAGATGTCGGGCCTGCAGGATTAAGAGTTTTCCAGAATTTAGATGGGTCGTTTTTCATAAAGGTTGTTAAAGAACTTTCATAGTAGAATTTGCGGGCAGCATGCATTTTTTCTCGTAGCTCTGTTTTCAGAGAGTTCAATAAGTGCTGGTTATTTAGGAGAGTGTTAAGATGCCTTCGAAATCGCTTTATTCGCCGAGTAAGCTGAATAATTTCTCTGTTTAGCCAAGGATGCCGAGGGTTTCGTTTTAGGCACTTCTGTGGGACATATGTGAGTATGCAGTGATCAACAATCTTATAAAACTGATCAACTAACAAGTCCACATGACATTGGTTGCTATTGAACAAGAAATCATCAAAAGACGCTGCTTGAACTGCAAGAATTGAATTGTCGTCCGCGTGGGTAAAATTCAGAACCGTTTTGTACGTCGGAAGTTTGGGTTCACAGGCAACATTCAAGCTAAGAAGGACTGCCTTGTGGTCAGATACCCCATTCACTGCTTCACATTCAAATCCATTCTGCTGTACAGCCTCATTAAAGAATACAAGGTCTAAAATTGCATTTTCCCGCGTAGGAACATCGACTACTTGGGTAAGATCAAACGACACAACAAGGTCAACTAAAGCTTCACTGAGTGCCCTATCACGACCAGTGGGTAAGAGTAAATTCCAGTCAACATGCGGTACATTAAAATCACCACATAAAATCAGTTTAAATTTGTGAAGCCTGTTTTTCAATATATAATCACTAATAGCAGGAAAAACAACGTGGTCAGTACCAGGAGGCCGGTATATTACGCCTAATACGGTTATTTTCCCCCCAACGCTGATTTTGCACCATAAAGATTCTGACTCGGGAAGGTCGGGTAATGGATAGAACTTCAAACTATTCTTTAAGAAGATGGCGACACCGCCACCGCGGCTGTCCTCTCTGTCTTTACGTAGCACCGAGAAACCCGGGCGTAGGAATTCAGCCTCAGAAATAGTATTATTTAACCATGTCTCAGTAACACAAATTAGTGATGGGACGTAAGTTTGGATGAGCCAATTAAAATCTACAGTCTTATTCACCAAACTGCGAGCATTTACGTTCAGCAGCACTAATTTACGCTGGCTTCCGGAAAGTCATTCATTGCTACGGGGAACACGATTGCTAGACGCTTCAATAACTGACTTTGTGACGTTGTCCCAGACGTAGCGAACACTGTCAATTACTAACTGATCGTACTGTAGTCGTACTTTTTTGGCTACTTTTCTTAGGTCAGCAGAGTGTTGCCATAGTTCCTTGCGGAAGCTGGTAGACGACCAGAACGTGCGTGTGAGATCTCGAGCCAGCAGGTAAAGTTGTCTTGCTGCATCATTCCTTGATAGAGGAATCGGGACTACACGGGTTTCTTCATGGGCTGAGCGGTCTGCATCATCGGCTAGTTCATTTCCGGTAATACCGATATGTCCAGGCAGCCATTGATATATAATATCATGCCCTCGTGCTAGAGCTTCATGATGACAATGTCTTATTTCTTGTACCAGTTGGTCATGGCTCCTCCTACGCATGGCAGACTGCAAACTCTGAAGCGCTGCCTTCGAATCACAGAATATGACCCATTTTCCTGGACGTTCTTGAACGAGATATTGTAAAGCAGCCCTTATAGCAGCAAGTTCTGATGCCGTAGATGTAGTCATATGCGACAACTTGAACTTGATTGTCATTTCTGCAGCCGGAATTACAGCGGCACCTGATGAGCTGCTGGATGAGACGGACCCATCAGTGTATATCTGCGTTCGGCCTAAGTACAACTCATGTAATAATATCATGTTGCTTGCTTCAATGCTACTCTGGATGACATTTTTTTCCCTTTGACCTGACTGTTCTGTTGCCTGGCCAGATATATACTAGCATAAACATTATCAAACTATAAAAACTCTAATGTTGTGCAACAGACAGTTTAAATTTGTCAATAAAGAGAGTGTTTGAGTAACGGTATACCGATTCAAAAAATTACCTATTTTGAAAATTTTGTCATGCTTACAGACCACCGAAAAACCTGCGTAGCACAAGAATCAGTGTAACACAAAAGTGAAACATGCATTCGCAAAAGAAGCTGAGCGTTTATTTCGCATTGTTTCGCCACAGTGTAGAAGGAATAAATGGAGTGTGTAGCAACAATTTGTAATGCCCCGCTAACAACCGCAAGCAGCGTCAAACATGCAATGGTCTGCTCAATCAGAAAAGACGCTCGGGAATAACGTGCAGCGAATAAGTGTGAAATCACTACTGTCAAGGGTCGATAAGTAATGCGAGCTACTCAAACACGGCGGAGCACTCACGAAACAAACGTACAAGTACGCACAAGAAGAGCGTGAACTAAGCGCTCTCACATTTCTAACTTCTTTATCTGCCAGTGACACGCTCTTTAGTGCAAAAGCGGCCGCTGTAGTGAGCGAAGTGCCTATCGTGCTCTAACCCCCCTATTCACAAACGCTCCTCGACTCGACTTTCACCCTTCACTTGATGGAGTTGAGTACTGCACCCCCACTCGGCTGAAAATGACGCTGCACTACTGAAGAATCGCAGCACACTATTACTGATATGCAGTGACTTGCCGTGCCTAGAGATAACGCTCCAATCGGCTTTCTCAAGTGAAGGTGAAGCGTTGAGTGAAGGGAGGTTCTAGAATACGGGGGTAAGTTGCGGTGAGAGCGCAGGAGCTACAAACTGCTCCCGTCGCGAGAAAAGTGCGTGTGCATCGCAACGCATCGGGCGATGATATTTTAAAGAGCACTTTTCGAGCCCGTCATAGCATCTCGCTATGATAGGATGAAAACACAATAAAGCCAACGAGCTCTGAGTACCGCCAACGAAATTGGAGCAATAATTTTTTGCCACTATTATGCTGAAGAACTGGAGTTTTGTGGCACAGATGCTTCCGGAAGTGCGTTCAGGAGTGAGCGATTGTAGATTAGACTCCCAGCGGTGGGACTTTTTATTCTAGCTTATTTTTCTTTGCCATCTATTAGTGTATGTTTTTCAACGTCATATTCGAGCTGGAAATACGTCAGCGGTGCCATGGTTGACCCCGGCGCAATACACTTTCGTGTTAGAAAAAGTAAATGTTAGTGTTGTGTTTTGATTTGCTTCAGTCTATTGAGACACATGAAAGTTCAGAATGGTGTATGAGTGATTATGATACAATCATATCCCTTATGCAACTTATTTCTCTTTCGCAGAGCGTAAGCAAAAGCCGAGTCATCACATTGGCGTGGAGAGAGAAAGACTGCTCATGTAAAACGCTTTACAATTACTTCTTTTGTCCCCATCGAGATGAAAATAGGTACGTGTCTCTCATAATGTGGCATTTGAAAATATTCTTGCGTATTTTACTGGCACAAAGTAAGCCATGTAACTTAACATGGTCGTTTTTATGACCACATCTTGGTATGCAGAGAGACTGCAGGTATGAGAAATGACATAGATATCATGTGTGTTGTTTGTGAATAGCTGGAGGCTGCGGCATTTCTAGGAAGGTTTCTTTTTTTCTCTTTCTGGCACCTGTCCATTCAATTTTTCAAGGTAATGCAGTTTCTGCGTGATAGGATGTGAGCTAGCGAAATGAAAATGAGCATAAAAATTTTTCACTTTATTGTGAGCAATGGTTCAAATTACAAGAGCTTTAGAAACTTGAGAGCTCATGCGAATTGGACAGCGGGCAAGTTTGGTTTCGATTGAAAGCATTGCATCATTATACTGGAGATGAGAAGATTTGGAAGGCAAGGAACGTGAGGAGCTTGCGAGAGATTAAACAATGAAGTGTAAAGAAATTAAAGCACGACAACCAGCTCCACAGCTAACGATACTGACGAAAGCCATGGCAAAAGAATGAAAAGAAAAAAAAACATTATTGCAGCAGAATGTTAAGTACCGAATGTCAAAGGGCATAGAGGCGCCCCTTTCTATACAGCCAAGTCGAATGAATCCTCAGGGATAGCTCTATAATTTGCGCTTCCCACGTCTAAATTTCTTTTCGTCACTACTCTTTCGCACACCACCAGTCGAAGCACTCTAACCATTGAACTAGCTCCGTTGAAGTTATCATGGTTTATCATTATTTCTCATTTGCGCTCACCGAACCATCACGCATTGCAGCACAACATATTGAAAATTGTCACCTTAAAAGTGGTATAAAACATTCATAATGTCATACATGGCGCTGCCTATGAACGTGCAGTGTCAAACGCATATTTGTGTTTGGCCATCAAGCCTTTGAAAAAGTGAGGTATTTAATCAAAGTGATACAATTCCAAAATTCGAAATTTGCCCAGAGGCAACAGCATCGCGGATCACTGTCTGGTAATTAGCAGCCGAGTGAGCTGATGCTGGCAAAATATTCATTGAAACACGCGCGCACCAACCATGCACATAACACAAGGCACATGCATCAAGCTGACTACCACGGATGGTATGAGACTCATGAGGACTTATACACGTGAACCTTGTCTTGCTAATCCCACTTGGCCGTCAAATATGCACATGCTTCGAGCTGACAATGCAAGTGTGCGACACAAGTAACGATAGAAGAAAGTGCCTTCAGGTCGTTAAGCGAAGTACAACCCCGTCGTTCCCTCCGAGCAAGCGGCAAGCCAGCCTTTGTTTCAACGCTCATGCCATGATCTCTTTCAAAGCTTCGCGAGTAGAAGAGCAGAATTTGCTAGATTAAAACAAGTTTTTGTCGACATATGGATGCCCAGTCAAGCGTTTTCAGGAAACTTCGCAGCACAAACCACTGAGCGTCTACTTTGTTCATGGAAACGAAGAGTGAAGACCTTAGAGAACTCGGGAACGAAGCAAAAGCTTTTAAGTATTGGGGAAAATGCAGCAAAAAAAAATGATGCATACTTAAAGAGCATGTCGCCTTTTCTTTTCACCCATGAACGGTGATTAACCAAGATGGCTCCCATATTACTTTATTTATGTTCACTTGTACTGATGTGCAATCACAAATTGACTTTCATTCAAATTTTACGTGCCATCACCTTGCACTTTTTTTCCTCGTAACAATACCTTTCATGAATCATATTCTTTTAATATCCTTCTTTGTTATTTTTTGTTGTCGCTGGTGCTCTTCTTGCTACAACAGATGATGTAGTGGAAGAGAAAGAGGTAGTAGTAGTAGTAGTAGTAGTAGTAGTAGTAGTAGTAGTAGTAGTAGTAGTAGTAGAGTAAAAGTAATAGTAGTAGTAGTAGTAGTAGTAGTAGTAGTAGTAGTAGTAGTATGATTCTTTATTGCATGTTCCTGAATAATGCCTTCCATCGCTTCCACCCTCCCTAACGCATTTCTTGCCACTACACACTTGCTTATCAATCATATGCGCCAGGATTCTGTTATCTCCTTGCTTTTTTCTGGCGTGCAGTAAAATCGAAAGTCGTTTATATCGATTTTGCTGACAATCTAAACAGTGTCCCAATGAACGAAACACCTCGAACCCCCAATAAGTTTCCGGGACGCTTCTTTTCGACAATGCCTCTTTGTAGTTTTCGCAAACAACTTGGGAACGTAGATTCTACATGTATGTATGTATGTATGTATGTATGTATGTATGTATGTATGTATGTATGTATGTATGTATGTATGTATGTATGTATGTATGTATGTATGTATGTATGTATGTATGTATGTATGTATGTATGTGTGTATGTGTGTATGTATGTATGTATGTATGTATGTATGTATGTATTTGTGTGTGTGTTTGCGTGTGCATTTGGGCGCACGCACACGCACATTCATTCAATCAGCCCATTGCAAAACGTACTGTGTTTCGCTGCCTAACAAAGCCTGCCAGAGCCATAACTATCGGACACTTTGTGAATTCTAAACTAGGATTTGGCGAAAGCCTGTGGTCATTCTAGTTATCATTTTATCGCTTTTTTACGCTCTCACAGGATTAACGCACCAACAATGTATGTGTGTATGTTTTCTTTTAAGACTATAAAGCTGTTTTCAGATCACAGGAGCCGATTCTGGTGGCATAGTTGTCTACCGCCACCACCCCTGACGGTGTCTGGAACAGCTATCACGCGAAATAAGAAAGAACTAAATAAAAATACCGAAGCCAGAATAGGAATCTAATCCAGGCCCTATGCGTGGCAGCCCAGTATACTCCTCTATTGAGCTACGCTGGTGCTTGAAACTCCATTGCAAACTGACCCTATGCTGGCTTTATGCCGCGTAAGAAATGTGTAATAAAGCCACTTAGAACAGCAAAGCAACACCCAGCCATCGCACAACGTAAATTGCTTAACGAGTGGGTCATTGAATTTTACAAACCACTACAAAAGCCTCAACTTTGGGCTGCCCAGACAGCCTTCGACGCGGCTGTTTAGAGTGCCTCGATGCCCACTCCTCCACTCGGGGGCGCGCGCATCGAGGCACCCTACGGCTGTTAGGTTAGGTCAAACTGTCCCCACGTGGGAGAGGACTTTGGTGTCACCCTGAAAAGTGGCACTTCTCCGGATCTTTAAATAAAGTTCTTCGTACCATATTACAGAAGCCTCAGGCATAATTCTTCATTGTCGTCGGCTACAGAGTCAGAAAATTAACCTAATGCCTTGCAAATATGTAGCTGGTACCACGCGTTTCCAAAGAATGAGAAATAGTGGCAAAGTGTACCCTTTTCCACCACACAAAAATTTTCATAATTTACAGCATATTTGGTACCATGCAAGCGTTCATGTAGTAGATGCTCTGGGAGTGTTTAGGCATTTGAGGTTTGCGGATATTTTTGACACGGTGATATAAATACCGGCTGTGGTATATTTTTATAAACTACAAGAAAATATTATGAAACAAGTTTCACCAAAATTAAGCCAGAATTTCGCTTAAAAGTGGGGCATATATGCCGCTCTATCTTGTGAGACTTCAAAAAGTGGGCAAACAGTGTACCACTGTGTCATGAAGGCACCATCTCACGTTTGCATACACGGGTATCTTGGAATGAACCGGTGGGAAGCCAGTGGCAGAGAGCATCACTTCTGAAGTTGTGAAGGGAAAAGTTGCACGGAGCTCCTTTGAGCCGGAGAACACCACCTGCAGTTGTGCCTCTTGCGAGCCGTCGTAGTGCTTTCTGTCGCTGTAAACCTCACTTGACCGAATGCCGCAGCCATTCTTTCTCTTTTGTACATTTGGCTGTTCTTGTTATTGCTGTCAAAATTTTAGAATAGAGTTCTGTTCTATTCCTGGTCTGTTCTTGTTCTGTTCCTCGGTTATGTGCGCTACAGCTTACCCGTGCTTCGCGGGATCTGAAGAACAAAGTTGCGCGTCCTCCAGTGGATTCAAGCCCAAGAACTGCGAATATGCCTTGGTCTCCCGAGATGCGCGTCTACAGCAGCGACAGTCATCATTGCACGTGATTATCCAGTCAACGCATACATCCGCGTAGACGCTTTGAGAATGCGCCAAAGACATTTCGTTCGGATTCCATCACATCACCTCGCCTCACTTCGAACTTCTAGGCCCCACTCAGCGTTCAGCGCGACTGTACCTCAGCATTGGGCAGTGCTTCCATTGCATTTCAATCATGCAACACAGCCACCGTTACCATTGGGGTGCCTACACCCACACGAAGCCCTTCTTACAATTCGTGGCATCCAAAATAAAAGAACATCGTCACATCTGGCGTTGAAACAGGCCACATTACTCTTCCTGCAAGAGAAGCACAATGAACGCCTTCACATTTACACGGATGGCTCTGTGTCTTCAGTAAGCTCAGCAGGGGCGGCGGCTATTCCCGCGAGGCACATAACAATTAAATTCATGACATCGCATTTGACGTCGTCGACAGCTGCAGAACTCGCCGCCATACGTGCAGCTCTGGAGTTTGTAGTTGAAGAATATTCGGAAGCTTGGTCTATCTTCTCGGACTTGAAGGCAGCTCTTCAATGTCTTATGTCACCCTTTCGCCATGGGCCTAATGAACAGTTAGTAGCTGAAATAAAATTTCTTCATCACCAGGCCATCGAGAAACAACACAGCATAGTGTATCAGTGGATACCAGGTCATCGCAGTATATATGGCAATGACCACGCAGATGAGGCCGTTAGATCTGCACGCGATGGTACCCAATACACAGCCATCCCGTTCTCAAGAACTGACGCAGCTACAAGACTTCGTCCCCTTGCACGTGATCTCACGCTGGTACAGTGGAACTCAACAGAATTCACAAATGCGCGCCTGTGTTACTTGTATCCCGATCTGCAGTTTTGTCTTCCCTCAGGGATATCTCGAGCTGAGGAGACTCTTCTATGCCGCCTGTGGCTTGGAGAGACCTTCACGAACGCATACTCCAATCTCATTGGAATGGCCAGTTCTGCGTTTTTATCGCAGCTTTTTTCCCGCATTCCACACCACACATTGTATGGTGTAACACTGTGGTGAAATAAACTTCAAACTTCAAACTTCTACATGCTCATACTGCAGCTGCGAAGAAACCATCGCGCATCTTCTATGTGAGTGCACCCATTTCAACGCGCCAAGACAAGAACTGACTGCAGCTCTCGATAGACCGGATGATCGGTCTTTGTCGGAACAAAAGATTCTGGGTCATTGGCCGAGCCCAGCCTCAGCCCAGAAGGCTTTGAAAGCTCTGCTACGCTTTTTTGCGGACAACTGGCCTCAGAGACAGACTTTAGTGTCTTATACTCTTTGAGGTTGCCTTTCCTCTGACGCTATTTTTTGTAATTTCTCTCTCTTTCTCTCACTTCGCAACATTTATTTTCATGATCTTTTATTCCCCTCACCCCTCTCCCCAGCACAGGGTAGTCAGCCAGTCTAACGACTGGCTAACCTTCCCGTCCTTCTGCTTAAACTTTCCTCCGCCTCTTCCTTGGAATAAAGATGATGTGCCTAGACATATTTCTACTTTTAAAGATGTGTATTCTAAAAAAAATTATTTCCAAACGTCAATATCTGCAGTGGCGCTGTTGGATGAGCACAAAAATTTTGTAGAGAATTGGTTCGGTGCAGTTATCAAAGTTATTACGCAAAATTTAAAAAAGGACGTGATGATATAAAGCAAAAATTGCATCTCCGAAAAAAAAAACAGAAACGAAGCATGAAATGTTCGGCCTTTAGACTGAAAGGTTTTATCTATCTCAACAAGAAAAAATATTCAAAAGCTACTATAAAAATTCTCTGAAACTCATTGCTGTTTTAACACTACATCTACCCTTCGGAAGCGTTGGAAATTTACCTCGACATTACAAATATATGGGTGACCTGATGTTGTGCTAAATGAAACTGGTGATATAGCAAAAGTTTTTAGAGGCGAAGTTCCTTACAGTGTGGGTAGGTCGTTTCCATGTATGTAGTACGTAGCCATCTCGTTCCAGGGTTCACCACTAAATGATAGTTGTTGGTGGAATAAACCAACACAGATGTTATAAACACATGCGAGATGGCGGTTCTTGGAGTGTTCACTAGATGGACGGACGGACGCATGGACGGACAGACATACAAGCAGACGGACGGATGGGCACACGAATGCACGGATATATGGACGGATGCACAGACAGTCGGATGGACGGATGGATGGATGGACTGATGGTCGCACGCATGGATGCACGGGCGGGCGGACGAACGCATGGATGAATGCAGGGGTGGACGCACGGAAGGTCGGACAGAAGGCGCACGCACGGATGGAGGGACATATGGACGGAAGCAAGAACGAACGGGTGGACGAAAGTACGAACGGACTGACAGATGCTTCACCACCCTCGTCATTCAGTCCGTGGATATGCTGTTATTTTTAGCGGCGAAGCTCCTAAAGGCGTGGGTCTGTCCAACCCTTGTATGTACGTACGTGACCACCTATAGTTCCACCTTGCAAAACTGCCCACTACTTCGTCCTTGCAAACATCCTACTACGCCCCACCACCAATCCACTACTTTCACGACCATAAAGAAAATACCGTTCAGAAGTGGCCAATATGATATCCAATATGGTCATGTACTTGTATCCAGGTGCCATAGGCTGTGCTACTGTGTACATTCCTTGTTTGTACGGGACCTTTTATTGTTCCACCTTTGCAAACTGCCCACTAATTCGTCCTTGCAAACATCCCACAACGCTCTATCATCGTTCCACCACTTCACCGGTCATAAAATTGTCATAATGAAAGGGGAATGGCAACGACGTATAGCTACCACTTACAAACAATAAAATTTCTTGTATACATATATACAATGTTTGTCACGTCTTTGACGATGTAGTGGGCGATAGTAGCGGATGGTTACCGGTTTAGCGATGATACCTTCCAGCGCTTCGCCACACTGATCACCATTAACTCCATCGATATGCTGCGATTTGTTTTCTGCAGACGGAAAAGTGTCATATATGTGTACTACAGTAGCACAAATGGTTTTAAATTAGGCTCCTGAAAGGCCCCTTTTCCAGCTTTTCTTGTTACAGTCCCGCATGTTCCACACAGGAATGGCAATTTCGATGCGTAAACTACGCTGGCTGAGGACAAGCAGTTTCGCGGGGCTTCTCGGGAGCTATGCTGCGCATGTACGAGGAGCGGTGACGTCACAAAGCACTAGGCTGGCATTCTGGAGAAGGCCTGCAAGCTCCTGGAGTGACATGCCACTAGTAGCCTGGTACTTGACTCGCATGAGCTTACTCGCTAGCCCTTCCATCCATCCGTCTTTCTGTGCTTCCGTAGCTCACGTTACGTATATTTTGGCATAGCCGAGGTAAGCCAGTGCTAACTTTTGAACTTTTACCATGAATCGCAGCAATACGTGGGACTACTTTGTCTCCGTTTCGCATGTGTTTATATTCTCGCGCTTTCTGCGTAATGTTGATGCTATCGTGTCGTTCAAGTGTTCGCAGACCTCGTTTATTCTCTCGCGTGGGGGGAGATGCCAGACCTGGCACTATGCCAGGGCACCAGGCATCTGTCACATAGGCGCTGAACCGTGCTCTGTACCAGGCCGCAAGAATTAGGCACCCTTTTCTTCTTCTAACCACAACCACGACCACCTGTCATCGCTCGCAAGCATAATATTTTCTGATGGTTTGCTATATCTTGCCACGTTCGCCTAGGTAGTGGTCGTCAGGAGCCATCCCTGTTACTCGTAACACTTATGATTTGTTTCTTGTCTCTGACTAAGTTTATCTACACGCTGTGTTCTTGTATCCAGCTCTTAGCACATTATTATACAAATGCACACAAATTTCGAGGTTCTAAACATTACCCAGCCTCAACATACACCAAAGACTGTAGTTATAGGTAGATTTTTGAAAAAGAAATGTCATTTGGTTGATGCAATACATGTTTATATTTTTATAGTTTTATTGAACAACACTTGTGCTGAAAACTGATAATTTGGTGCGGTTTTACTCGGGCTAAAACCAGTGGCTGTGAGTCCTCCCTTCCACAAGATATAATGTTGTAATTCCCACGCAGCCGGTACGAGTACACAGATGTTGTTTTCACGTATTTTTGAGCTGACAAGACCACCTGTTGAGTGGCCCGTAACAAAATTCAATCTTATGAAGACAGCACTGCAAAATGTAAGAATATCACACCGATCAGAGTTATCTCTGATTTTATTGCAGAACGTTCTCTCTAACTTTGAATAAATACTTTGGCTCCCTTTTTATCTTCAGCTTAGCAGAAAAACGCGTGCCCTGACTGAAATGCAGGGTAATGCTCTTTTTTGTTAGTTTCGTTTATTTGTAACTCTGAATTTTTTCTTTAGGTGTGCAAGTTCACCAAGTGCGTCTGTATTAAAACCACGCACACAGCTGGGCCTGATAGCCACAGTAATGAACGCAGCATTTTAGGTGTAATTATGTGGGAAGAAGTGTTAGTGTGATGTCTAAGCTAAACCAAAACTGTTTTCTATGGAGGTTTCATAAAACATAGGATTAAAAAAAGTGCAATACTTTGAAAACAGCTTGTATTCATTCAGGCGTTCCCTCGCAGTGATGATGGAGCAAGGGAAACAATCAAGAGATGCATGTACTCAGGCAGCTGCACTGACACGGCTTTGATGGAGCACGTGAAAAGCTCGCGGGAGGCTTGCCTAAGGGCATGTTCGTCGAAATACGGCAACGTGGGTGTGATCGGGTCAAGCCTCCAGTCATGCCGATATGGTTTCCCATACGTAGCTTGGGCGAAGGCTTGTCGCTACGCCTGCGATTATTCTCATGGCTTCGAACCCTATTGAAAATCCTTGGTTGGCGGATGCTGGAAGCGTTGGTGGATATGGTGGAAAGAATAGTGAATATGGTGGAAATATTAGTGGATATGGTGGAAACCGTAGTGGGCATAATGGCTGATGGCGGCGAGAGTGGAAAACATGGTGGCAGATGGTGGTGGTGGTGGCGAGCCAATGGTGGTGACGAAGGAAAATGCCGGCTGATGACGGCTAGAGTGGAAAAAATGGTGGAAGATGGTGGTGGTGGTGGCGAGCCAATGGTGGTGACAATGGAAAATGCCGGCTCATGGTGGCGAGGCAAAACGTGTTTGGTGGAAGGCTTGGTAAGCAAGGTGGATGACGGTGGCATGATGGAAGGTTGGTGGATGACGGCGGCATAATGAAAAGCACAAGACAGTATGTGAGATCACTTATTCGTAGTGTTGCATTTTTGAATGCGCAGAGATACATGTTCACGATCAAAAGAAACCGAGGCTGCTCATTATGCTTTCTAGTACGTTTTTTGTTCCTGTGGTGTCGACAACGCTTCAATTTTCGTGGAGCATAGAATATGCAGCTGGGAATATGTTTACAATTCGTGCACGTACTTACATCAGTTTGACATCTGCGATGTGTTTTTTGTTGTGATGTTTGGAAGACTAGAGTTCAAACTGTGAACATGACAATAAATGTTTTACATCGGCGAGCAGTTGTCGACGAATAAATGGGCTTCAGTTCGCAATTGCTCCTTTCAATGTTAGAGCAGAACACAACGGTCACTTGATGTCGCCACGCTAGAAACGCAACTCTGGTAATTCTTGCACATTCTATTGTTTGAGTCATACCTTTAAGTTAACAAAGAGCGTGCGAATATGCATAAACTTTCACTTTCGACATGCGTCTAGATGAGCCCCAGCGAATTTGACTTTCACCCTTTTTTTCTACCACCATGATTTCCACCAAAGGTTACTCATACCAACCGAGCCCGTACAAGTGTTATCGGCGCTTCTGGGTTTCTGAATACACAATTTTGACGAGTAAAAATGACAATACAGCACAGCTGTGGCATCAATTACCCTAAATGAAGCCTTTTTCATTTTGTACGGTGTCCGCGCAAGAAGCGACAAACATCGATGCGACGCGCTTGCAGCACTTCCACCAAGGGTACGCCTCGTCTCACCGACAGCCGCCGGTCGCACTCGCTGGCGCTTCGCTGGCTCTTATGCGAGAACATAGACACGTTCATTCATATGCTTACTGCACCAATATGGTAGCATAATGTTTCTGGCACACTGCATTCGTTTTGGACAAGCCGTTGTGTAGCTGTTCCTAGCGACAGAGCAACAGCGGTGCGCTGGCACGACTGCGGTGTGCATTCCGCGAAAAACATCAAAATCAATTTTGTGGGCGTATCTATCGAATGAGCATAGCAGCGTCAAAAGTCTGAACTGATATCGCCCTTTGGAAGGAGCGAGAAACGGATAATAAACTTGACAGTAACCGCCGATAAACTCTACTTGCTCCTCAGTCCGCTGAGTTATTTGTTTTCTTTGCGGTTGTAAATTGTAACAATTTTTGTCACAATTTTTGTTACAATTTTGTAACATTTTTGTTACATAGCGCTGTTGCCATTATCACAGTGGCAATTGTTACAGGCAGCAGTTGTTCGTGTTTATCAAATGTGCAAATTTTGGTAGCAGGAGGAGATCCCGTCCCTCCCAGGTAAACGACAAAACAAAACTGAAGTTAAACAGTGACTTTATGAGTTGACTACTTCTTTACCACCCGTAATGGCATCTGTTGGCGTGGAGAAGAAGAAGAAGAAGAAGAAGCCGCACCAATCGGCTGTGTTCCAAAATGCTCTCTGCTGCTAACAGCGTATCAGCCAACGGCCGAGGATCATCGACTCCGTTTCATCATGAAGACTCAAGCTATAAAGTCGTCCTGCCACGTCTTCCAACTGGTAACGACGTTTTGAATTTCGTTTTTCTTCATATTGACTTGAGTGGTAGGCCGTACCGTGTCCCAGACTTCCGTGACGCGCTGCATAAAGTGGTGAGCACTGCGGACATTATAGGAGTTGGCCAGTATCAAATGAGCCATGTATGGATGGTTACGTGTGCAAGCAGCATGGCGAAACAGAAACTCGTCACTTGTGGTGAGCTCCGTGTAAAAGGGCTGAAGTGCATGGTGCTGGATCCGCAGACCAAGAATATTAGGCTGAAACTTCTTTGGCTTCCGCCTCATCTTGAATCGCGACGTGTTGAAGAGGCGTTGCAAGCTTATGGCGTTGTGAAGTTCGTTGAAAGAGAGGCATGGAGATGTGCAGGAATGGAACAATGGATGACAACAAATAGAGACGTTGCCTTGGAGCTTAAGAACATCATCACTATGAGCTCAATGCCACACCTTATGTCAATCTATGACCACCAATGCCTCGTATTTATTCCGGTAGGCCTCCACTGTGTCTTCGGTTAAAGCGAGTGGGGCATGTATGACGACAGTGCAAAACACCGAGGTGCTTGCAGTGCCAGCGTTTTGCTCACTCGTCGGGTGCCTGCTTGTCGACTTAAGCCAACAAACTCCGTTTTGGCCAAGGCACAGAAGAGCAACGTCTGGATCATCTTATGAATGTCACTGAGGTAGTTGATTCGACAAGAGAAGCCGCGGGAGGAGCAGAAAGTTCTTAAAGGAAGCTGAAAACGTGTCCATGGATACCCTTTGCACGCAAAATAACACCGCTAATGACGCCAGTGAAAGCATAAATGAATGCTATGCTGCAGACGAACACCACTTGGAAGGCCTTAAAGACAAGCCTCCTGACAAGGAGGAACAAGAAGGAATGGATAGCAGTCAGACAAGGAAGTGTCAGGCACCGGTCACCGATGAAGCAACAACGAGTGCGCCAGACACGGCAGAGCAAGTGTCTTCGTGTGGTCCATGTGTCACCTTCTTTGGGGACCGAGAGACGGCCACCTATGCCAGCGTCCTGAGGAAAGTGCTACTAAAAAGTGCAAAGGAGGTAAAGCCACAGGTTGCCCTGTGGCTAAAAGTGACCTACAAAAGTTCTAAGATATCAAAATGGCTACCGCGCTAACGTTTCCTATGTGTGTAGCGACACTCAACGTACGTGGCTTGAGGAATGTAAGGCGACAGTGGCAGTTGGACCACGTGCTTGAGCAGTACAACATTGATGTACTTGCAGTGCAAGAGCCTAAGATTTCCGCTGCTCGTGACGCCGATCTTGCACTGGAAGTTTTCCGTGATTACAATTTATACATCAGCCCAGCACGTGGTGCATCCGCTGGATGCTTTTTATAAGTTAGAAAGCACTTGAATCATATTTTGACGTCACTACAAGCTGATGGGGAAGGACGCCTCATTTGTTGCGACTTATCTTTTCATTCCCATAATTGGAGGTTTATCTGTGTCTATGCTCCCTCCAAAGTGAATGAAAAGAATTCTTTTTTCCTTTCTTTAACTTCGCTACTAAACACTGACAGAACTTTGGTAGTTTTTGGAGACTTTAATTGTGTTTGTGACGCTAGAGATCATTCATATATAACAAATTGTTATGATGCAAGTGCAGCCTCACTGCAGAAACTATTGAATGACCACAATTTATTAGATGTGAAGCGCATGCACCTTCCTCGGTGAGGTTCACGCACTTTCAAGGCATCTCTCATGCTCGGCTTGACCGTGTATATGTATCTCTAAGCTTATGGTCTCACATTCATAATTATGCAAAGCCCATATTTTTTAGAGACCATTGCTCGGTCACTGTTTCTTGGGGTCCTGAAAATTTTCGTAAAACCCCTCTAAATTGGGACCTATGGAAGCTCAACGTACAGTTGTTGCGCGAAGATTGTTTTGTTAAAATAGTAAAAGAATCGGTACAAGAGGTAACACAGTGTCGACAGCTGCCAATTTTCGCTCAATGGGAAAGGTTCAAAGAAAGAGTCAAGTATCAGGCAATTAATATTACATGCGAAATAGCACAAAGAAAAAAAAAGCTGAAAAGCGCTATCTTTATGAATTACTTCATAAGCTCCATACTTTTGAAAGTCAATAGCCGGGATTGTACGGGGACGAGATAAATTTGATTCGAGCACAGATACAAAAACATGATACAGATTTATACAGAGAAGCTAAGATTCGTTCCCGTGTTACCCATTTCACTGAAGAGGAACCCACCGAAAATCCCTCGGGGATGAAAAGAGATGTGCACTTTCTAAACAAATACTGCAAATTGAGTCGCGGGGTTCCCTTTGCACAGAGACATGTGAAATAAGAGCCGCATTTGAAGATTATGACAAATGTTTGTTCACCGCGGCTGAGCTTCAGGAGAATATTGAGGAAGAAGTTTACTGCTTCATTGCCCTTGTGCCTCAGTTACAAGACGATGATAGACTCACTGTAGAGGGGCCAATAACCAGAGAGTAAATTAGATTTGCAATAACGACGTTGCAGAAAAACAAAACTCCTGGCCCAAATGGCCTTAGTAGCGAATTTTACGTAGCTTTTCAGGAACTTCTGATACCTTTCTTTGAGCAACTTTTTAAAGAGGCTTATGACCGTGGTGAACCTCCTCCTTCTTTCTATCAGAGCCAGACAATATTAATCCCAAAAAGTGCTGATCCTGACGCATTAAAGGGAGTTAACGAATACAGGCCTATATCGTCATGTAACGTTGACTACAAAATATATTCTAAATTGTTGACAAATCGGCTACAGACAGTGATTACTAACGGTGTAGGTGACCACCAAACATGTGGAATTCGTGGTCGCTCTATACAGACAAACATTCTTATTGCACGTTCAGTTCTTGAGTGTATAGATGGTAGCATGGACCAAGTAGCCCTCCTTCAAATAGACCTTGCAAAAGCATTTGATAAGGTACAGCATGCTTTTTTGTTCCGGCTCCTAAGACATCTGCAGTTGGGTGATGTACTATACAATGGTACCTCACTCTGTTATAAGAAGTGTACAACTAGGCTAATTGTAAATCGCACACTTTCCAATATAAATAAGGTAAACTTATGTGTACGTCAGGGATGTCCGCTGTCACCTTTGCTTTTTGCAATTTATTTGGAACCATTATGTTTAAGTGTGCTTCTAAAGTACAGCATAAGAGGCTACCGATATGATGCTGAAGTAGTTAAAGTTCTAGCTTATGCAGATTACATTGCCTTCTTTTGCGCTGATAAACCCAGCGTTCAAGAAGCAGTCAACAGTACTTTACGTTTCTGTGAAGTCGCTGGCGCCAGCATAAATTTTGATAAAAGTAGTGGTTTCTGGCTAGGCATGTGGGCTACAACTCCTTCGGTCTTCGTAAATATTCATCGGAATGCGACTCCTATGAAATACCTTGGTGTGCTTCTCGATAACTATTGTAACAGCGGCCCACACTGGACCGCTGCGATAACTACGATCCGCCGAAAGGTGGCAACATGGCACGGACGGGAGTTTTTCATTTTTGCCAGAGCGAAAGCGTGCAATATATTCCTTGTATCGAAGCTTATTTATATTCTGCAGGTGTTGCATTGCTCTCGAGTACACATTCAAGCCTTTCATAGGATATTTGCCAGCTTTATTTGGAGCTCTTCCTGGGAACTCATGAGAAGAGACAATCTTTTTCTTGCACTTGAAAAGGGTGGCCTCGGCCTTGTGCATTTGTTCGTGCGACAGTTGGTGTTGCAATTTTTCTACCTCAAAGATGTGTGCCACCCATTTCTATTAGCGGTTCTTCGTAACCGTCTATGTTACCACCTTCTTTTTATTTATGTCAGAACAAGCGTTTCTAAGGAATTGCTATTGCGGGGATTCCTAAAAGAAATTGTTGATACTGTCAGTTTTTTGAAAGCCAGGTTTACCTTAGAGTATTTGTATACTATTGACAAAACAAATTTAACCGCTGCACTTGTGAATAACCTTAACCCCGAACCTGTTTATCGAAAGCCGTATTCGCGTCTGCCTGGTCACGATGTATTATTTCGTGTATGTAGAATGTGTATATATCCTTCAGCGAAAACATTTTTCTTTAAACTGCACACTTCCACGCTGCCAGTGAAAACGTGGCTGAATGAAAAATCAATATACGTACCCTGGACAGTGAATGGTAGACTCTGAAACCAACCTGAGACTATAGAGCATTGTTTTATTTATTGTTGTGATGCTTTTTATTTTTGGGACATTCTAAAACGAACGGTAAAAAAAGAACTTCCAATCACAGCCCATGGTATTAGGTTCTTTCCGTTCAAAAAGAGTCTGACTGATAGTACTCCTTACGACTTGTTTATGTTGTTGGGACTTTATTCATTATGAAAAAGGAAAAAGTCGCATGATCGATAGACACGCCGAGCCACCACGGTTGACGAGATGTGTCTTCCGAGAAGCAGCTGCTCAAGTGCGCAGTGTTGTCGAGACTTTTAACCCCGTTCCGGAGTGGCTTCCCGTTCTTGACGCTTGTGTGTGTTTGCCTGACTTCTGATGAAGGATGTTCTGTGTACTTTACTGGTGACAATTTTATTCATTAAAGAAAAAAAAGAAAAAAGGAAAAGTCAGCGTGGCGCAGTGGTTAGCGTACTCAGTTCAAAATACGAAGGTGCCAGGCTCGATTCCATGCTAGCGCTCCTTTTTTTACGGGTGCTTGATGCATTCTTTCTTATACAATTATTTTTACTATTTCTTTAGCGGCAGCTCGTCACGGTGGTTCTGACGCTATTTCGCGCTGCAGCATTGCACGCTGGAGCGTGCCATCCACCATCCACTCTACAATACGCCACCTTACACTATGTGCCACTATTTCCAGCGCCATAATCCCCCAAAATGGTGGATGGTGGAATCCACCATTCCAATGGTGGACGTTTTTTTAATAGGGAAGTAGCCCTATCATCGACTGTATAGCTCAACGGGACTAACACATTGATACAATATGACAGTTATGGTCAGTCGTACATGCTCATTTTACACACACACACACACATACACACAAGCACACACACACACACACACACACACACACACACACACACACACACACACACACACACACACACACACACACACACAACTACGCCTGCAGGTTATGGATGCGATTTCTTGGTATAGCACTATTTGATGTTTTTAAAGCATTCCCGACACACCTAGTAGTTTTCAATTGATAAATCTTGCGTAATGTAATGGTGGTGACAGCGTTTCATGTAAGCCGTTGGCATGAAAAAGAACACTTTTGCAGTGTATTGGTTATACCAACTGTTCTAGAGTAAACAGAAATAACTCTCAAAAACTTCAAATATACTTATAGTCTGTGTCACCACGTGGCTGCAACAAGGTTACAAAGACCATCGTTGTAGAAGAGATTGATTGATAAAAGGGTTGAAGTAATAAAAAGCTTCACATTTTTAGTGACTGTTTTTCAGTATCACTAGGATGAAGTATAAAAACCCGCTAACTTGAATGTGTTCGTTTCTTAAGCACAAATGCCTTGTTTTCTCATTTCCTCAATTTCAACGAACACAAGGGAAAAAGAGCTAAGCTATGTATGTTACGGCAATAAAGAATTACGGCACTGCATTTGTGCACACCAAATACTTGTAGATTTCGAATAATCAGGCTGAAGAAAAGAATTTTGCAAAACATGTTTTAATATGTAGCTTCATTACCAAAGAGCCTAAGATGGTAGTTTTTTGCATAGTCACTTACTTTGCGGCGGCACCCTTCTTAAGGCACGATTCACTGAGGGCGATAAAGGTAGGGTAACTGATGTCCTAACGTTTGTAGGGTTAGGAAGGCAATTTATAGAGTATTAAGCGCCTACTAAACATACTTTTGAAAAAAAATTCACATTTGAATACTGGTGCGCACTGTAGTAATTTTCTGAGTCAGTTACAAAAATGGCGCTTGGTTATCCCGGACACGTAACGTGCCAATGAGACGAACCTAAACAGTTCTATTTCATAACAGCCATCTTTAGTGGTAAGATGCATGCAGCTTGGTTCCAGCGTACAACGAGCTTAATTTCCAGGTATATGTCATGCATATAAGGCTCAGAAAGGTTTAGCGAGCATTGGGCCGCAGTGCCATGAATACAGTGAACTAGTATATACCATGAACTCAAGGGGGTTGAAGGTGCGACGTAGACCCGAAGCGCAAGCCATAAGAAAGTGTGCGTGTGCCACCTCTCGTTTAGTCCTTGGAATGCCCACTGGATGGTGGTGCTTCTATATGGGGAATATATGATAAAAGGATGCGAGATGGTGGGACTTGGAGTGTTGAATAGATGGACGAACGAACACACAGACAGATGCATGGATGGACGCATGAACAGACGCAGGGGCGGATGCATGAACGAACGCAGGGACGGGCGCACGAACAGACGCATGGACGGTCACACGGACGGACGCATGGACGGGCGAATGCTTCGCCCCACTCTCCATCATTCACTCCGTGGATATGCTGCAAACTTTTTTTGACGGTGTCGTCCGTATTGTTACTACGAACCACGTGCGTCAGGTAGCAGACGCTCCCACAGTCACACTGTGTAAGATAAGTCGTACGCTTTGGACGGGGTCACTTTACGGCTTGCATTCAAGACGCTTTCTACGGTGACGCCGGCGCCCACTGCCTGTCGCATTTTCGGCTCTCTGAAAACGTGGCATGCGTTCCCACTTATAGGAGAGTTTTAGTACTGCGGAATGGTGCTACGTACGCATCACGCAGGCGACTTGCGTTACGTGGCGTCGTTTGCCACTAACCGGCTTTTTGTACGCCGTAGTACCCGCGTACGTAACAAGCGAGAAGCGTGTTGCGCCATCTGGTAGATCAAAATAGAAGCACGTGTTCTTGACAGCCAATGTGAGCCAATCCAAGTGTTATAGCCAGATTATTGCATATTTTAAGCCACAGAGCCGGTCGGTGCTTGCCTTCGATGCCGCCATTTTGCAAAGCGAAGTCTGGCGCTGTCGCGAACTTGTTCGAGAGCGACGCGATCACTTCAGACGTACGCACGCACGCACCTCATGCGTGCGTACGTAGCGGCTGCGTACGTAACGCGATACGTGCGCGTTGCGGTCTGCGCATGTGCACTACGCAGAACGTGGCGTCCTTACGTACGCAACGCCGCCACGTACGCAGCGTATGCAGTACTAAAACTCTCTATAGTTGCTGGCGTATCGTAACCTCGATCGCAGGCTGTAAGTGTTGGGTTCGTTGCTCTAAAGATACATCTTTTAGAAACAGGAATAATTTCTTTCTGAACAATTGAGTTTAAAAATACAAGGTTTTTGCTGTTTTTAGCATTCACTCGTATGGCCTAGCTACCCCAATGTGAATAGTGGACGCTACTTCTTGAGTCAAGCCAATCAAAAGCGAACGGTGTTTTTCGTCACGTCACATGACACGAGGTCACTTCCCATAAAAAAATAGTCGATGTGTGTCACCATAGTCTGAAATCAAGGTAGTTTGTCCCGTGAAATGAAATTATAACAGGGTAGATTTCGGCGTTACCATGTGCTCAACGATATCAGCACCTTCCACAGCACCAGAAGAACCGATGAAAAATACATGCTGAAATAGTGTCGCAGGGCCCCTTTAAGCAGTCGCAATTTTAACAAGTGGCATTTACCAATTCCTGTACCTGTACGAATGACATAGAGAGTGCTTATAGGGCATTTCTTGTGTGTGTGTGTGTGTGTGTGTGTGTGTGTGTGTGTGTGTGTGTGTGTGGCTGCACGCGTGTGTGTGGTGTGTGTGCATGTGCGTGCGCGCGTGTGTGTGTTTGCGTGCGTGCGCGCGTGTGTGCGTGTGTGATGTGTGTGTGTGAGTGTGTGTGTGTGTGTGTGTGTTTTACACACTTCACTCTTCGTTTTTCCAATCCAGGATAGAGAATCACTGCTGTGTTTCAATTCGTACAATAGTAATCAAAGGCAAACAAGCAAGGAGACTATCCAAATGCCACTGGAATGCAAATATAACTACTATCTCAATAAAACTGCGTCAATTCCATCAGCCAGAGCACTGGTACGATACTGATTGATTAATTGATTGATTCGTTGATTTATATCTGGGTTTAATGTCTCATGCTGTTTTTCACTGGTAGATTCGGAGCAGGTTTTTTTGCTCCGTGGCGACGAAACCGCATTTCACTGGTAGATTCAGAGTGGATCCGCGCTTTTCACTGGTAGTTTCAGAGCAGCTCGCTCCGAGGCGGATTGCTCGCACTGCTCCGCCGACAAGTCGCAGATTCGGGCGGAAACACGACGAGCAGCATACGTCACTTCCGTCGTTGTACGTTGCTGAGTTTTGCAAAATGGCTGCGTTCGCTGCCTTGGCGGAACTTCTGTCTAGCGACGAAAGCACTTCAAGCAGCAGCTCGTCCAGCTCAGACGACGAAGACTTCGAGGAAAGACAAGCGCTATGCGAAGCCTTCTTTCGGGAAACTTTTTCGGAGTCCCACCGCGAACGTCCCAAAATTTTGGGGTTCATCGAGAACGTTGCGCGGCTGTACACAGACGAGCAGGTAAGCGCGGAGCTCCCTCTTTTCATAATACTACATGAACCTAATTTCATCTTTTTATCATTTCCTTCTCTGCAGTTCCGTCAAGACTTCAGGGTGTCGAGGCGTGTCGCGGAAACGTTGATCCGTGGTTTTGAAGGCTCGCGTCACTACCCATGCAGTGATCGTGGTGGGTCCCCCTCGAAAACCGCGGAAGAGCACATTCTGGTCTTTCTGTGGTAAGTCTGCACGCTGTTTTAAAAGTCATGCCTACCAGTGTGTATAATCTTAATGCTTTCAAGTGCTTCGGCGTAGAAGTACGTTTTTTCGTTGCGTGCGCAGAATTTTGACGGGGAGTCCAACCATTATAAATTTTTGTTCGTGTGTTTATGTGCGCGTGTGTAGAGAATATACACATGTGAAATTTAACAATTTCGGCGGCGTTAAATCTCCCTAGTAGCCTTCCCGTGGCTACGCCGCTTGTGCTTTTTGTCCTTGAAAGTTGCTAAGTGTGATGCAATGGAAACCAATGAAATATGACCGCTTGCAACTGCACAGCCAGAGAGAACAGTGTTAAGAGCTTCTACTTTTCTTACGGCTGCTAATTTTGATGCAAATATTTCATGCCTTTATTTCACAAAGCAGGCTTTACTTGATCACTTTCTTCCATAATGTGTGTTTGCTGTGTCAGGTTTGCTGCAAACAAGGCGTGCCTGAGGGACGTTGCTGGACGCTTTGGCATGGCAACTGCGACAGCATTTAGAGTCGTGGAGCGCACGCTCGAATATTTCCTTGATATAGCCGAAGAGGTAATATCATTTCCAGGAGATCTTGATCAGCTGTCAGCGGACTTCGAACAAGTAAGAATTTTAGGTATTTCACTGTTCCATGGCAAACACAACAAATGAGTTGTCTAATTGAAGCTTACTTTAGAGAATAGTCACATAATACATTGATTGTAGCAGGTTAAGCTGCCGTTGGGGCACAGGGGATGTGGTACTAAGTTGCGCTTGAAAGATGGGGTTATTGTCAAGCAGTCTCACTATCAAATGAGAAATGCTAGTGAAACATGTATTGTTCATTTACAGTGCACATAAAAGCAGGGTGTCTGCCAACGTGGAAAAGTCAGGGAATTTCAAAAAAACCAGGCCAGGTCATGAAAACTGACAGCAGTTCTGTGGGACCGTCACAAAAATAAGCATCGCCATTCATCAAAGCTTAAAAAGTCTCTCAGCTGCAACTACAGTGGGCTGCTGGAAGGTGTGTGAAAAAAAAAAAGGACAGTGCATAACTCTTGCTTCTGAGTGTAAACGCGAAAGGGACCCATAGAACACAAAGTTTACTGACATTTCAGTACCTCATATGGGAGAGAGCCTTGTTTAAAAGTCATGAAAAAGGCACAGTGTACTTCAGTACGCCTAAATACGTGACGTAAGCAGAGAGAGTACATTGTCAGAAGCCTCCCATCACTCCTGTGCAGCGTATGTACAGTTGTCTGTATCTGGATTCGAGAGTTTTACAAGTCTATTTGGTGGTCTGTGATTCCGTGTGTTCAGGGAGGGCAGTCGAGGCCACGCCTCGTTTTGTGGTATCATATTTGTGTTGTTTAACTTTTACCAGTTTCACCGATGTACTGGTCACAATTATGTCAGCCTATGGCATAAACTAGACTAAGGAAATTTCTGCTCGGCAACTTGTCCTTCACATTGGCTAAAGCATTCTTTAACATCCATGTTGGTATATCCACTCTTTTGGTGCCTGTTGCTTCTACATATCACACGGCATATCTGACTCACGTCTGTAGATTTATGCATGTTTTGTCTATGCCACGATTTCGGCCCGGCTTGAAGGCCGTCTGGTTTTTCTAGGCTAGAACTGCTATCAGCTGAAGCTTGCTGGGCTACTCATGTCTTTTAATAATAATAATAATAATAATAATAATAATAATAATAATAATATATTATTATTATTATTATTATTATTATTATTATTATTATTATTGGTGGTGCAACACCAAACGTCTTCAGCTACACACTTATGCTGGTAGCTCGTGTTTCAAGGGTAGAACTTGGGTAACTTCAGCTAAATTTTTCATTTCAGTTTTGTGAGATTGTGTAAATAAATCTGCAATTATTTTTCAGTGTCACGTCTACAGCAGAGTACGTAAATCAAGGTAACATGCGGACATTCATGATTCATCTATAGAATCAAGGAAACTGTTCCACCTTGACAAATTCATTCTCACCACCACATATTCAAATGTCAGCACTTTAAACGTTGACCCCAGCTTTCATTTCACTTCAAGTATGACAGCCCAGATAAATGCATGTGCTTGTCGTAAAAAAAAAAACATTTTGCAGTATGGCTATGTTCTTGCAACGTTGTCGTTACTCGTTGTCAAGGCAAGATACATAGAATATGCGAGTAGTAGTTATTTACTTTTTTTGTTGAAAAGTATACTTTAGAGGTGTGCAAATTAGGCGGCGGCGCAAATCAATAGTAAATACATCAATCTAGGTCGAATCAGTTCTAATCTAATCTACATATAAATAGGTGAGTCAGTAAATACAGTAGTTCAGGTCGATCTAATTAAATCCAATCCACATCCTAACCGGCGTGGGCTACAGCCATTATAGTAAAATAGATTTTACTCCAGTGGCAGAACCGGCCAGGCTCCTGTGTTTTCATTTTACACGAATGCCACCAAATGGCACCACTTCTAAGTTTCTCAGCAGCTTTGACTGCGATGTCAAACGATCGCAGACACCTTCAAACTTCATCTGCGGTTACTCTTAACTTGTGTGTTTTCTTCCTGGTTCTTCGGAACATCAAACAGCTGACTTGCTCACTGCCTAGCTCAGGGGTTTTATTTTGGCCAGATTTACATGTTTTTTCACAATTGTCGCATGCCCTGAGAACATTTTGAGTGCGTCTGGTAATTATGTTTACCTTTATAGAGCGCCCGGTTTTTTTTTTCTACTCGGGTTTGTTTGCAGTGTACAGTGTTTTCCATGCAAACGTGGCAGTCATGGAATTTGCTTTGAATCATGATGGAAAACCTGGGAAATTCAAGGAATTTAGAAATATGAAATTGGTAGACACCCTGAAAGGGACCCCTGGCACTTAAAATTTCTAATGCCTTTTGCTGTGGTGTTCCGTACAATGATTCCATAGTTCTGGCATGTAAAAGACTTGTGTCACCTAAAGTTAACTCCGCTAAGACCAACAAAACTACTGCATCAAGTGTTAAGATTATTTACTTCAAGAAGTTCACTACAGGTGTGTTCTTTTTCTCTCACTGTCACAGGTGTCAGGAGTGCCCAACACGATCGGTTGCATTGACGGATCCTACATAAGCATCCGCTGCCCTGCAAAAAAAGTGCGTTCAACCTATGTGAACAGGCACAGTTATCCGTCACTGACACTGCAAGCTCTGTGTGATCACAAAAAGAAGTTTCTCGATGTGACTACTGGACACCCCAGCAAGATTCACGATTCGAGAATCTTCAGGACATCGAGGCTTTCTTCAAAGTTGCCGCATGTGTGCTGTTCCGGGAAGTACCACGTTCTCGGGGACGCTGCCTACCCGCTTCGAGATTACCTCATAACCCCATTCAGGAATTATGGTCACCTTGACGCGAGGCAGCGCGCCTTCAATTATCACTTTTCGGCAACGAGAGTGAAGATTGAGAATGCCTTTGGAGACCTCAAGGCCAGGTTCCGCCAGCTGCTGCACCTGGACTTTCTGTTTGTAGACAAAATGAACAAGTTCATTATAGCTTGTTGTGTTTTGCACAATATGTGCATTAATTGTGGTGATGTGGATGTGCCGCCGTACATCGATGATGAACATGCACCGTGGGAATGGGAGGCACAACCGGATGATGTTCACCCCAACAATGGCCCGCTTGCATCAACTGAAGATGCACTGCGTCGCCAAGGCGAGGAGAAGCGTGAGCGCTTAATGCAAGCGATGCGCATTTGATTTAAAGTTAGGACTGCCTACGTGTACACAAAACAAGAAACGTTAAGGTGTTGTAAATTTTGTTTCGTGTTGTAGAGATTTCTAGCAGAAAATAACACTAAAAGACGGGACGAAGCAAGGACACAAACTACGGCGCTGACTAACAAGCAAATTCGTTTTATTCTTCTAATCCGCGTATATATACTTTACCACAATCTCAAGGAAACAAAAAAAAATAGAATCATGATAAATGCATGCCCCTCATTTCTGAAGCGTATCATTTACAACGGCGGCGAAACATGCATCAGTTTCCCTTATATTTCCCTCTCTCTGAAGGAGTTACCTCTCCTGTCTTATTGAGCATTTCTTTCCTCCTGAGTCAGCCAACATTTGTGTGTGTCTTTTTTTTGCTTTTTCTCACCCTTCAGATTAGTGGTGGAGTGTATATACCTAGACTGGAAGAATAAGACACATTTGGCTGTTAGTCAGTGCCATGGTTGTGTCTCTGCCATGGTTGTGTCCCTGCTTTGTCCCATCCTTTAGCACTGTTTTCTACAGGAAACACTGTACTAACCAGCTAAAATGCATGCCGCACTGTGTTGTAGTGACTCATCTTGCTAGGGCGCAGCCTGATTTTTTTGTTTCTTAGCTTTGTGACACGTAGCAGCTTCCACATAGCGTGAGTCAACCCAAGATGTTTGCAGGAATCTGACTGGATCAGTGTAATTGTTTCCTATGCGAAGCCATCAGCATGCTTATTGCTGACTAGTGCTAACGCCGCAGCGTGTTGGTCGGTATGGCTACTGCAGCTGAAGATAGCTGGTGATATTGATAGTAACTGCACTCTTCGTGCTGGTGAGACACGAGAAAGTGACAAAGTCAACCGGCCAAACATAGCTGGGCTCCAGCTCTCGTCAGCCACCACAAACATTCTGAGAAACATGTAGTGACATTGGCATAAGTCCAAGCTAGTGCAGGCTACACTGAGGAGCATTTGTGTTAATGGAACAATGTCACCAAAATTACGAGCTTGAAATGTTTGTGTTGTTTGTCTTGCAGTTGGGGCACTATGCTTGTCAGTTAAACCTGTCGCTTCGAGGAATATTCGTAATGAACACCCATCCCGACTCATTGTTTCCCACGCATGGTGCCCAAATTCAAAAAGTGCGCTCTGAACGTCACAAAAGCCCGAGTCTACATAGTCTTATGACTCCTGAGATTGTTCGCTGTGTAATTTTTTGTGATTCCAGTAGTAGTTTTACAGTGATGCCAAAATTAGTCACAAGGAGCCATTCTTGCATTAATTACACAGTACATTGCAATATTTATGATCAAAGTTTGGGGACTACCGGACACAATGCTCTTAATTAAAGCATTCAAGTCAAAACAAAAATTTGTCAGGGGTCCTTTAGGCATGGTGACTGCTGCTGTGAGAAATGGCTTCTTTGTCATGCAATTTGGTTATTGCTTGTGCATTAACATTTCATTTGCCTGATGAAAATTTGCATGGACAAACGTTCTGCATTTCTTAGTCTTTGTTCAGCTTTTCTTACCATCAAAACGGCGTGAAATTATAATGATCATTGCAACTTTGTCTTGTAAAAGGGCCCTGGAACCCTTATTTCACCTCAACAACAAACATTGTCAATCTGTTATCAATGCGCCTGCCAACGTGCACATGTGTACAATGCTTACAATAAACATGCTTTTCACATTTTATTCATTTTTCTTCAAGTTGAAAATTTCACGGAGAAGATTCATCTTTTCTTTGTGCATTTCTTCTCGTCGCTGTGTTTTAGCAAGTCGTCGCTCTTCCCTCTTGCTGTCTCTTTCAGCCTTTCGCTCTGCTCGCCGTTCATCTAACTCCTTCATTTTTTCAAAGAAGGTTTGCAGGTGGAGCTCGCGTGCTGAATTCGGGCGTTTTCTTTTTGAATCAGGAGTGTCGTCCTGCCCAACGGAGCTGGATGGAGAGTGTGACGTTGACGAGCTTGAACCAGCAAGTGGAACAGACTCGGTGGATGACTGTGGACATGTCTTTTTTGATACCACTCCACTTGCGTCGCGTACCACTTCTGGTTCCAAGCTGTCGTCCAGCCACTTGATTTTTTCAAGCTCGGCCTCGTAGGGGACTTCTTGTGGGGAACAGCCAGACGTATTATTTTTCCCAGCTGCCACATTTTTTCTTTTCAGTACGGTTTTGTACCGAGAGCAGCACTGCTCACCAGTTCTCATTACACCCAGTTTATTATTAATGTCTGTTGCAATTTTTTCAAACATGGCCTTTTTGTTGCGAAATTTTTTCAGAGGGCCAACTTGAGGGAAATATGAGGCGTAGAGGTCCAGCAGCAGCTTCGTCTCGCCACTCGTCCACTCACACCCTGCAGCTGAAATATGCATTATACACACATAAAATACATATAAACTGGCATTAATAGACTTTTTTGATACAGGGCACGAAGCTATATGCTCTCTGAGCCATAGAACACTTACTGTAAAGCATTAGTACTGTCACACTGTTTTGGCACAGCAAATATTGGGTGCTGTGGGGATCGCTTTGCATATCAGAACAGACAATCATGCAAATTCATAATATTACTATACATAACTTATTCACAGCATAATTTTCTTAGAGAGTAAATTTGAAAACACTGCATAATAAATATGGGGCCTCTTCGTGCAGCTGACTATTCGTTGAATTCAATTTTATTATTTAAGCACCCAATATTGAGAAGCGTGAGCAAGAAGCCATTAAATGGTTTTGCGTAATTCGTGGTTTTTTTGAGAGGGTTTGCAATCTGCTGGACCTATCTTCATCCTAATGCCACTAGCATGTTTGTGTATGCATGCTTACCACGTGCAGGAGTCCCTGGCTGACAAGCCCGACTTGGTGACGCACCAGTAGACGCTGCAGAATCTGTGTTTGATAATTGAAAAGCATTGTAGTATGTTAATATGTGTTAATTTTAAGCAGGTACACAATTTTCTTCAAGTAGTCCTTACACGTTGCTCGTCAAGGCATTGTCCTCTACATATATAGACGACTGTATACAAAACTAGTTCTACAGAGACACATGTAGACCAATTTACCATTTCCTAAAAATGCGCCCTGTGTATGTGACAAAGCGTCGGTGGCGTCACACTGTGTAGCACCTTCAAATAGAGAAAAAGAAAAGACATTTGCGGGTTAACACCAAAAGAGTAGAGGTCAAGAATCACCAAGAAAACGTTACTTCTCTAGTAAATTTTTCATGCATGTATTCATGCGCGAATACAGAGATCGCCATGCATTTTTATTAAAGGTAATACAGCAGCTTGGTGAGCGCTGCGAAAATTCCGGCGCTTGTGATATTCTAAATAGTAGGACTGTAAGGTGTTGGGTAAGCAACTGCTCTGATTAAAAAAAAAAGCCTGCTCACAACATGCCGTATTTTTGCGAGCGCCGATTGCGGCCGTTACCACGTGTACCCGCATGCTTTACAATTATCTGACCAGTCTTCATGCGGAGCTATCAAAGTTAGCATTCCGTGCAGAGTTTATTATCAGCGTCAAGTACGTCGCACTTACCGTTCAGATCGTTGCCGCTGTTTCTGAAAACGCCCAGCAACAGCCGACGCACAGCCGGTGTCAATTCCGCGTGCTCGTCCATACTTGCTACACAACTGCTGTTCGCGACTGCGTTAAAGTGTTCTACAAAGCTTTAACTGCGTGGTCGAAATGCGCGCCCTGCAGTGGCGGCCAAAGTTGCCAAGGAAACGAAGAGAGCGGAAAAATAAACTGTTTCCGGAACCGGTTTGCGTGACGTATGCATAATCAACTTCCGGGGCACCTCTCACGGAGCATTCTCGTGTTTCACTGGCAGAGGTGGCTTCGTGCGATCCGAGTGCTCGCTCCGGGATTTCGGCGGTCGCTCTGAATCTCCCAGTGAAAAACACCATCAAACCCACCATATGATTATGAGAGCCGCCGTAGTGGAACTTTCCGAAAATTTCGACCACTTGCGGTTGTTTACCATGCGCTAAAATCTGAGCACACGGGCAAACACCGATTTCGCCGTCATTAAAAATGCAGCCGCCGCAGCCGGGATTCGATCCCGCGACCTGTGGGTCAGCAGCCGAGTACCTTAGCCATCAGGCCACCGCTGCGGGGCCGGTACAATCCTGCCTCACAGAAAGAAGTCGTGTCGGTAAGCAGTTCGGGCACTCTTTAGTCGCACGAACACCATCTTCCCGATTAACCTGTCTAGAGCCGGTGCTGGTTGTCCAAGTGCCCTCAGAAGAGTATGAAAAGCTGAAGTGTGTATATGGTAGAGTGAACATTATTATGCGTCCTAAGTTAAAATTGGGGTCATATAATTAGTATAGACCAGTGTGAAAAGCAATTTCACCTCAGGAACCTAATCGATGTGGATTCTTCTGGCAGATGGTGGATAAGATCGGAATTGGGGTCTCCTTTGTACTTGGCTTCGGCAGCGTGCGAACATAAATTCAACCTAAGGAGTCGTTCAGAGGGCACAAACACTGACAGCAGAGTCTTTATTACGGGTCATTTAGGGTTTTTGATTTGTTCTGTCACTTCTTCAAAGATGTTTCCTTGCGTGCGACCATAATTATACTGAGATCAAGCATAAAGCGAGAGCACAATCTACACCCAAAAGCAAAAGGCACTTTTAAAATGGTATGTCAAAAGCAAAAGGCACTTTTAAAATGGTATGTCACAGAGCATCGCATATTCTGGCTTCCTTTCTCCTTTATACATGCGGGGGAAAATCGACAACCTACGTGGTGGTATCAATCACAGGTAAGGTAAGAAATACCTCAACGTGCCTTAAAAACACCTCGCCTAGGACAAAACGGAGGCTTCACACTGCCTTCTCTTTCGCTCTAAAAGTTTCACTTTCTTAGTATCGTTCTCCTGTTTCACGCTCTATGTCACCTCTCAAAATTCCTTTGCACTATACGAGGTGATCGCTTTGAATAGCTCATTCTGTGCTCATCTGAATATTACGCTTCTACTTCTGCAGTGATGTATTTGTCGTAACCTTTACTTTACCGTAAAGGAATATTCTATCGAACGTGGCATTTATGTAGAAGACGTGTGACGGAATGACTCAATTTTACGCCATTGCTGCTGTTTGGTGTCACGTCTTAAGGGTGTGACGAAAATTTTCAATTTACGCAGTATTCTTTGTTCACACTGATTGCACGCGTACCCTTTAGAACACTTGTGCAATCTGCTCAAGTTTTTTAAGCATTCTGCACTTCTGCAGTCTTGTTTAGTTTATTCCTCAAAGCAGGGTATCTGGTCCACGAGTGTTTTCTTTGCTCTTTGTACACATGTACTATACATATTGTCAAACTTTAGTCACTGATAATGTAATGACACAACTTTTTTCATTTTTCAGATCATCTTTTCCTTCTAGATAATCGGTAAAGTACACTTTTCCACTCATAATGTTTAACAACTCACTGCAATACCTCAATCGCTTCAAATTAAGTGTTATGAAACAACTCATCTGTAAAGCATTTTTTTCATCACTCGCTCACCAATGCATGCTCCCGCTAGATGTTTAACTGCCGGGTCACGTAAGACGTCCTCACGGCCGTATTGCACGCTCGGGTTCTCCCCCCGAATGCATGAACATTTTACAGGCAGATTCTCGCGAGCGCCTTTTGCGCAAATTATTTGTGTTTCTCCTTTAAGAGCACCGCCGCTTTCGAATTCACCGTCTCTTTGTTGTTCGCGAAAGGAGTTTCGCGGGGTCCTCATTTGAGCAAATATCTTATTTGGTTACGAAAGTGCACACTTAGTGCCTATATCAAGACTATCAGATAGCACGCACTCAAAGGCGCAGGGAGAAACTTCTGAAAGGGATTTCACTAATGCATCAAATCACATCGAGCTTTGTGACGGCTGGAGTAACAACATGTGATTCATATAAAGCTGGCTGAAAGTGTCCAGCTTCTAAAGACGCAAGCTGTGTAGTTTCTAATGATAGAAGGTCCACTTTTACACATAGATATATGCTTATATAATTAAGACACATATCCTTCGTGGCATCAACTTTTGGAGTTAACACAGCTCAGCGTGGCCGCGCTCCAAGCAGCATCTTGCATCTAACTTGGCCGCACATCGAATCAAAACCGCGCTGGCACACATTATCGTCTAGAAAATTATATGTTATCGCACAGCTCTTCCTGCCAAGCAAGAGCTGCGAGCGTCGTGCTCCCGCTCTGTCGCAGACGACGCGAAGTATTACCCATAGGTTTTTGTGCACATGTGCCACAGAGCTTTGATGAGCGACCCCTTCGGGTGCACTGGATGGAACGCAGCCAAGTTGAGACATATGTCTAGTTTATATCTAACGGCACTGAACAAGCGGTGGTACACATGTCTATTATCGAATATTTTGGCATAGTTATGGTAGGAAATTTAAAGAGGTAGTGTCGCGTCGGTCTTGGATGTACAAACAGATGAGAAAAAGTGGTTCTGCTGATCGCTGAAAAGCCCGTAAAAACCTGGCTGATCTCCCTATCTAGGAATTGATATAGCACGAATGTGAAACGTATCTTCGGAGAGGTAGTTGAGCATTTATTGTGCATTTTTTCAGCTACAGAACCAAAGAGAAATTCATGGGAAGATCGGCAAGCGGCTCGAAAGTTGCAGTGAACAGCTCAATCAGATAGCACGCACAAAACTAGCATACACTACGACGAACGTGGAATCACATTTGTCACTGCTTGACAATTAAAGCCCGCTGTTCAAACAGAAAGAAAGATGCACAAAGCGAAAGCACAAGTTTATATAGGACAAGCTTGTTACTTTGTCATGTGTGCGATGAACACTCCATTCTTAAACTTGGACGTGGCAGTGAGCGAAGTGACCTTCGTCCTTCCTCTAATGCGAGTCTGCTAACCGCTCGCACAGGTTGCTGAGCAACCACGCTTCCTGGACGTGGCGCTCCGAAGGGCGACGACCTTTAGAGCGCCCCAAACGTGAGCCCGTAGCGCCACCTCACTGTTGATAATAATGGCATTCATGACGATCGAAATGTTTTTCCGTTCACGTTTTTTTCCAGCCATACTTCTCAAAACGCGTTAACGATGCGAGCGCGCAAACCTCAAATCAGTCGCAACGTGCAATTGCGGAGCAGCACAAATATGTGGAAGCCTCGCCTTCGTATTTTTTGCTCTCACGTCAAGATAAGCTGTCCCCAAGTGCAGTAATATACTGCAGTCTGTCCAATAATCCACATCTTCTTTTCGTTTTTTCTTCGTACTTCCCGTGCTTTTGTCTGTATTACACTCACCCCTGTATATGATATGCAGTGAGCACACTGTAGCAGTGTGGATGAATCAGTAAAGAATTTATTCTCGCACTCTCTCGATAAGACAGTGATGTTCTCTAAAGGAGCTTCTGCTCGATGGCGCAAAGGTTGGTGGGTCTGTCAGAACCCTCTTCAAACCTCTGATCTCTGCGAACCAATGCACCGGAATTTACTATGCACACTGCAATTTACTGAAGAGGAGGAACCGGCGTTAGGAATATTTTGTTTACAGATAGAAAGCTATCATGAGATCACAACTCGGGTCACGCGCCACTATAGTTTTCCGCCACCGACGTTGCCAGCGTCGTCAACCAAATCGCACGAAGTTAGAAAAAAAAAACTTAGCGCCAATGCAACAGTGAGGCTCGAACACAGGTCACCTGGTGCCAGTCCAGTATTCTCCCACTGAGCAATGCCGGTGCTTGGGACTTGTTGACGAACTTGGCTTAGGCATGCTTGATGTCGGGAAAGCAATCACAATACTACAACTTATAAAGCGTTTTATCAAAGCGAAAGAGCAACCAATCGTTGTACAATGCGAATAGTGTAACGAGTGGGTCGTTCATTGCCTAAACCATTTAAAAAGCTTGCTCTTGTTCACCTAAGAACTGTGGTGCATACCCACTTCAGGCATAATTCCTCATCCTCGTCAGCCACTGCATGAACAATTGGCACAAAATTACGTGTAAGTGTTTAGCGTATACCAGAAGAATGACAAACAATAGCATAGCGAATGAAGGCCTACTACCAAAGAACGCCAGGCCTGCGCGGAAGGCGCAGCACAATCACTACTAAAGCTATAACAGCGGTTGTTCAGAGCCTTTGAAAGCACTCATTAGGTAAGTACTGCAAGCTAATTTGCTTGATACCCACTTGGGCTATATTATTACTTTTGGGGTAGCAGGCCAGCATTCGCTATGCTATTTGTCGTAATTCTTCTGAGAAGCGTTGTGTCCGCTAAACACTTGTGAGGAATTTTGCTCCAATTGTTCATGAAGTGGCTGGCGAAGATTAAAAATTATGGGTGAAGTGAATATGCACCACAGTTATTAGGGGAACAAGAACAACTTTTTTAATGGGTTAGAGCATGGGACGGCCCACTCGTTATGCTATTCGCATTGTGTCATGACTGGTTGTTCCCTTGCTTTTTTTAAAACGCTTCATAAGTCGTACTGACACGATTGCTTTCCCGACCGCAAATCTGACTATCGCAAGTTTGCCACAAGTCCCAAGCCCCAGTGTTGCTCAGTGGTAGAATACTGGGCTGGCACCCAGTGGACCCAGGCTCAAGCCCCACTGTGTCAAAGGTGCCAGGTTTTTTTCTAATTTCGTGCGATGTGGTTACGGACACCGACGGCTGTGGCTGCGGTGGACAACCGCGTGTGACCCCAGTTCTGATCTCATCACAGCTTTTGCTATAGAAACACAAACGTTGGTAAAGTGCCCCCTGTAAAGCGTGCTTTATGTTTGGCTTACTAGCTTTAGAAGAAGCAGATGCTGCGACTGAAGGATGGGAAAGAGTTTTCGGAAAATTTCTTCCTTCCACGTGTTTCTGATATTCACTATTATCCCTACGTCAAATATCTTTTCATATAATATATCTTTTTATGTTAGTGAATAACTTTGTTGCACTCAGAACTTAATTGATAACAAAAAACCTATGTCGTATAAAAATTAAAGTTGTTAATGGCAGCCTGAGAAGCGTGCTTCATGTTTGGCTTACTCACTTTATATGAAGGAGATGCTGCGATTTAAGGATGGCAAAGACGAAGAATTTTTCTCACATCCACGTGTTTCAGATATTCACTCTGGTCTCTATACCATATATATTCTCATATGTTATATCTTTTTATGTTAGAGATTAACATTGCTGCACTCAGAACAGAACCCATAACGAGAAACCTGTTTGGTATATAAAAAGTAACGTTAGTAAAGTGCCACCTGGAAAGTGTGCTTCATGTTTGGCCTACTAGCGTTAGAGGAAGCAGTTGTTGCGATTGAAAGATTTACGGTAAAGAGCGAGAATTTTTTTACTTTCACGTGTTTCAGATATTCACTTTGATTCATATTTCATATATAATCTCATACAATACATCTTTTTATGTTATAGAATAACATTTTTGCAATTAGAACTGGATCGAGAATTCGAAACCTGTTTGATACGAAAAAATAAACGTTAATAAAGTGCCAACTGTGAAGCGCGCTTCATGTTTTGCCTAATAGCTGTAGAGGAAGCAGTTCTTGCGATTCAAAGATAGTAAAGAAGAGGCGGTTCTGCTCAGCTCCGCATTAGAACAACAACTATGGGCCGTCAAGCGAGCCGAGGAAGCCGCCCGAGCCCAAGGACTCGCGGCCGATGCCTAGGCTGGGGTTCAAGCCCACCCCGATTTATCATCGCCGGACTCTTAATAAATGTTGTTTCTCTCTCGTTCTACGTGTTTCAGATGTTCACTTTGGTCCCTACATTATATATATTTTATATATCACATCTTTTTATGTTACAGATTTACTATAATGCACTCTGAACTTGATCGGTAACGAGAAACCTCGCTTATATAAAAAAAAACAAAAGTTGCTAAATTGCCGCCTGTAAAGCGTGCTACATGTTTGGCTTCCTAGCTTTAGAGGAAGCAGGAGCTGCAATTGAAGGACGGTAAACAGTGAGACTTTTCTTCACTTCAATGTGTTACAGATATTCACTCTTATCCCTGTACCACATATATTCTCATATATTATATCGTTTTATATTAGAGGTTAACCAAGTGTCACTCTGAACTTGATCAGTGACGAGAAACCTGGATGGTTAAAAAAAACAAATGTTGGTAAAACACCGCCTGTAAAGATTGTTTCTTGTTTGGCTTTCTAGCTTTAGAGGAAGCAGATTCTGCGATTGAAGGATGGCAAAAAAGAATATTTTTCATCACTTCCACGTGTTTCAATTATTCACTGTTGTCCATATACCATGCATAATCTCATATATTATATATATTTATGTTAGGTATTAACAATGTTGCACTCTGAATTGTATCGGTGAAGAGAAAACTGGATAAAAAACGCCAGGGCTGCGTAGAAGCCGCAGCATACTCACAGCGAAAGCTAGAATAGCGGCCTCTCAGAGCTTTTCAATGAACTGATCGGGTATATACTGGAAGCAAACTTGTCTGATACCCACAAAAGAATAAATTGTAAAATTATTTGGGTAGATCGCCGTTAATTGCTATGCTGTTTTTTGTCATTCTTCACAGAAGTGTCGTATCCGCTAAAAACTTGTAAGAAATTTAGCGCCGATTGTACATGCAGTTACTGGAAATGATGAGGAAATATGGCTGAAGTGGGTATGCGCCACAGTTAATAGGGGAACAAGAACAAGCTTTTGTAAAGGGTTGAAGCATTCGATGACCTACTGTTACGCTATTCGCATTGTGTGACGACTGGTTGTTCTTTAGCTGTTTTAAAGTGCTTTATAAGTCTTATTAACGTGATAGCTTTCCCGACATCAAGCCTGCCTAAGGCAAGTTTGCCAACAAGTCTCAAGCACCGGAGCGGCTCCGTGGTAGAGTACTTGGCTGGCACCCAGTGGACTCGGGTTCGAACCTCACAATGCCACGAATGCTTCTTTTTTGTCATTTCGCGCGATGTGGTTACGAACACTGGCGGCGGGGAACGGCGCTTGACCCGTGTTGTGATCTCAAAACAGGTTTCGCTCTAAAAAAGTTTATCAATGATATCATCGCGGGAATCAAGCAAGCGTACTTGCAGTAGTTACCCATTGCGTGTTTAGAAAAAGTTCTGAGAGGCCGCCCATATAGCTTTCGCTGTGACTGTGCTGTGGCTTACGCGTAGGTCTGGCGTTCTTTTTTTATGCCCTTGACCAATAAATATCGGGGTGGCAGGGATTCCCCATGGCTCTGAATGACCACTGTAACGATTTCAGTGTAGAATCAGGATGCGGAATACAATAAGCAATGAATATCATTTCAACGTTTACTATCTCAATGGGTTTCTTTTGATTTTTTTGTGTATTGATGGGCAATGTGCCTTTGCAGCTATGTATTCCTACAAATAAAAAAACGCAGTAATATGTGACAAAAAAAAAACGAAATCAAAACTGTTCTGAATAGCATGACACACTGGGATGCAGAGAAATGAGACAAAGTGGACATAAAATATTAAAATTCTGATTTGACATAAATGATCCCGCGGAGAACTTCGTGTGAGTACTGTCCTGAAAATATGGCTGGTCTCTGTTGTGTTTTGTTTAGACCCGGTTACTGTGTATGAATCTGCTTTAGCTGCAGTTTGCAGCCTCAGGTATTAGAAACAAGCGAAAACAGAAATACAAAAGCTCCGGTATGAGACAGAAAAAAAAAAGATGCTTTTGTTTTCAGAGAGAGGCTTCCATCTGAATGATATAACAATAATGTAACTCAGTGCCAACATATATTAGTTCAACCCCAGGTACAAATTCATCATTAAAAAGTTCTTTCGCATCCCATTTTAACTCAAGGCCTGCCGCACAGTACCACTTACAATCTAAAACACCAGTTTCGTAATCTGTTTTCTTGTGCAAACTCTATTGACTAGATTTGTTCAAGGTAAAAAAAGGGATGGCTTTTCTAAACCTGTCATCGAACTGAAAATGCAATCAGCAAACTTTTGAAAATTCCACGAAATATCACTTAGAGCAATATTAACGATACAATAAAATATCGTCCAGCTTTTACCCTTCATGCAAATATTGCGCACATGTCTCGTTGAGAAGCGCTCAACGAGACATTTTGAGAAGTGCTCAAAAAGAAACCCAGTTTGAGAAGTGCTCAAAATGGGTTTTACTTGGCATAGAAATCCTGCCAATAACATATGGCGCCTCTCGTGAGTTATTTTTGATGAATACCACAATATTTTGATGAAAGTTCTTCATTGAATGCTTTTTTCACTGATTGGATCCATAATAGTGTCACGCATTGGTCATTATTATTTTCACTGGCCCCTTCGTTTTCGTCAGTGCATCTTATTGCAAAAAATTTACCCAAAAACTTCATTCATTAATAATTTACTACGGCAACTCTGGGGACAAATGGAAGCATTAAATTGATTGCTAAGTGAAATACTAAGTGACGTGCAATACTTAATTCTAGATGACATTTCTATAGGGCAAATCTTCGGCGCAGCTGTGTAGAGGTGCTGACCTAGTTTTTCAAGATTTTACTGGTTTTGTTTTCTGTTATGTGCCACCACCATTCGATAGGAAAAGTTTTTTCATCGACCTGTGGTAGTTATGTCACTCAAAGGACGCAACCAAGGTCGGCAGAACGGGCTTATAATAAATTGCGGCTGTCACTGCGCTGTGTATTACCATGTCAGCGGTAAAAATAGCGTTTTTGTGTTTTCGGTGATGTGTTCTTCAGAAATAAAGTAATGTGCTACGTTAAGAAAAACAGCTAATTTTGTTACACGAAAACATGGGAGAAAAAAGAAAGACATCTTAATATATGTTCAACTAAATAGAAAGACACTTTCATATATGTTAAAATGTTGCTCCTTTTTTCACCTTTACCCTCTTACAATGATATGAGCGGAAAATTCCACACACTACTCCGACACTACTGCTCTCTATAGCAATTCACTAACAAGCAAAGAAACATGCGCATAAGGTACAGCTGACTGGCAGTACTTAATTAAAGAGAACATGCTCCAACTCTATGACGTTGTGGCAGATAGTGAACAGTGAGTTTGCTTATTTATGGAAAAGAATTATCAATAATAGCATAACAGACACAACATGGCACTCCCAAGTAGATACAGATAATAGATAAATGTGAGAAGATGGAAAAACTAATGTCTTGCCATCATCTAGGAAGTAACAAAAATTATGACCGACACATCCCTGTATGCTAGCATACGAGATAACTTTTTAAAAGGTAGCTTGTTCGAATGCTACCCTGAGTGGCTAAAAATGAGAAGAAGAAAAAGAAAAAGAAAAAGAGAAAAAAGAAGAAAAAGGAAAAAAAGGAAAAGGAAAAGAAAAAGAAGAAGAAGAAGAAGAAGAAGAAGAAGTTGTAGTAGTAGTGGTTGTCAATAGGAGCAGACGAGAAATAACTAACAATCTGCCTCAGATTTCAAGTCATTTCTAGCCAGTGTAACAAAGAAATAAAATACTATTGTCTTTTTTATCTGCACGTCGTGAGAGGTCAGGGCAGACAGAACCCCCCGTATGAGTGCTTTTGGCATTCGATAAACTGGGACTGGTGGTGTCGTGAAAAAAGGCACGTGGTAATTTGAACAAAGTCCCATACAACTATTTTCGTTATCGGTAACCCCTATTCTGCATTGTCCACAAGCCCCCAAGACAAAGGTTACTTTGTCTTCGAATAAATTTCTTTTTATGTACATTTTGAATGAGAACGGCGCGTAGGTCTTTTTTTCCTAGGCTTTTTTCGCTCGTTGGCGGAATAGCCTTGACGTCCAATAGGGCTTTAGAGGGCGTACACTGAGTCTTGGGAGGTCGGTGCGTGTGTTCGTGTGTAGGGCAATTTATTCATCTGCGAAAGTGAACTCGGATACAGGATCACTTGCTCAATTACGAAACCCCTCGGCAGCCATTGTCCTTGCACTTTTCCTATTGTTTTTAGGGGTGAAGCTCCTTACGCTGTGGGTCGTTGCCTCCTTTTTTTTCTTTATTGCATGGTATTTAATACAAATGCGGCTTACGTACATAGCGTACAACATGCATAAGGTCAATTCGACAAATGTACATTGACCGTTACAAAGCAAATCCTATACAACGCAACGCCTAAATGGGTAATTCAGCAGCCCACTTCAGGAATCAGTATACTGGCCTGGCTGAAATCGCAGTTAGCCATAAATGTTTTTTGAGCTGCACAGTGACAGAGTGGCGTCGCGAAGACACCATTGGTTCCGCATGCCTGTACATGTGAGTTTTCCATTAACTATGCATGACCATTACCAACAGCATGTCAACTAGCATATCCTTGCATTCGGGTGGTACAAGATAATGGATTCTATGAGATTTCAAATTAGGTCGTTTTTTCAAACCCCTCTGCAGGACGTCCTTGAAAAGAATGGCGTCCTTACAACTAATAAAACAATGTTCTATTGTTTCTGGAACTTCACAGACGCGGCAGTTAATTAATGATACAAATATGTTTTTGGGGTTTACCAGTCTTATCCCTCGTCTGTATTAGTAGTAGTAGTAGTAGTAGTAGTAGTAGTAGTAGTAGTAGTAGTAGTAGTAGTAGTAGTAGTAGTAGTAGTTGTTGTTGTTGTTGTAGTAGCATGTATCCACCTGTATTTTGAGTTGCTCTATTGATGGATTTGTGTGTATATGTCCTTGTGAAAAATTGGGGGACCCTTTAGCTTCGCCTTTAAGAGTTGAATGCCATTCCGAAATCCGGCCTCTAGTGCGCCCTTCAATTGTTAAGTGCATACTTATCAACATGTTTTGTTGCACACACGCGCGCGCACACGCTCACACACGCACACAGTAAATTGTATCAGCGTGCGCACGCGAATCAAGAGTCGGATGGCGTCCAAGATACACGCCACGCGTAATAACAAGGAGGCAATACAAAGTCTTACAATGCCTCACAGATAGCAGCACATTATCCAGCGTTTGCTGTTTGCTTCATCAATGCCTTTGGAAAAGCGTGATATGTTTTCCGCTAGATGGACATAGTTGTCTAATTTTAGATCTGTTTCAAAGTTTTCAGCGGTGATGGCTGCACTATCCCGGCCTTTTTTGACGTAGCTTGATGACCTCCCTAATGCGCCTACAAGTCGCCGAATGAACTACTTTTCGTCCTGACACCTGTGGAACAAAATGCTTTAAAGAGACTACTTCCACTACATGGCATTTATGTAGTTTTCTTATCATGAAGCAGCTGCAAGTAACATCGTGGCTTTGAGGTAGGACACCTACTTGCCACGCGAATGGCCCAGTTTCAATCCTCATTCAGACTTGATTTTTTGGTTTATTTTATTTGCTTCATTGTCGATTGTTTGCTCACGGATCACAACCACACAACCAGCGGTGCTGACACCGACGGCAGAATTTCTGCGTCATGAGCTATCTAACGCTATTGTGTTAATAATATGACTACAAGGCGTTGTAGAGGTTTTAAAGCATATTCACGGAGGGAATGATGAGTGGGTACGAAGCGTTCGTCCGTGCATCCGTTCGTTCTAAGGAGGCAGACAGACTGACTGACAGAGAGACGTGCGGATGGATGGACACACAAACGGGCGGACGTACGTACAGATAAGCGGATGAGCGGGCGGACGGATATACTGATGATTCACGGTTTACCAATAAAATCCTACGACGCTTCGCCCAACACATCATCATTCGCTCCATGAATATGCTGCGAATATTCAGCAGTAGAGCCATAACCTTCGAAAGGAACGAAGGGTCTGGAAATTGTGGCACACAGCCAAGCAGGGTATTCAACCAAGAACCGGGAAGTTATGACAAAATACTGTTAATTTGTTACCTCACAGTTTTAAACTGTTGCAAAAGGGCAAAAATAAATAAGAAATGAACAATTAGAAATAACGGATATAGAAAATAATAGGTTCAACAGTCTCAATCTTTTTGAAGCTTTAATAAACTCCTGCAAGGCATCGGCAACTTTCCCGTATGTGAACCCAAGGGAGAAACCACCTAAGAATGTACATTTGGAGTGGTCAACTCTAATCCTATACGAGACGGAAGACGGCATCTAGTGTGACTTTGCGCAATGCAGAGAATTTTTTGCGATATATCAAATAATGTTCTGATATGTCATGGACTCCACAAAACCAACAGTTGGGGTAAGCAGCCAGACCAGCTGTGTGTAAATAAAATTGAGATACGGAGTATGACACCTCAACATTGTGATGGCGACTTCAACTGCACGCGTGACACATATTTTACTGTTCTAACAATCATTCAAGCGTTGAAATTCCAATGTGCTTATTGTGAATGGCAAAGAAAATTCTTCTAACGTTATTTTATTTTTAAATCTAGCCCCTACAACGAATATAGATGCTGGAAGCATGCGAATAACTGGGTAATTTATTGATGGCTTAGCGAACGCATCCAGCATTTCATTTCATTTCATCTTATGTCCTCGTGCCCACACCAATTTAACCAATTGTATATACGGTAGAACTAATGAGTCAAAAGTACTCAGCACGTGGGAGTTGTCATTTGTAGTGACAGAAGAACACACAGACAGCGAATCATTTAAATATATTGCCAAACTAGCTGATGCAGTTATTTTCGGAGAGCCAAAATTATCGCTAAACACTCTGCTACAAAAATGGGTACAAAATCTTGAATGCGTAAAGAAATTGACCAATATAAAATAGGGTCGAATATCCCAACTCCACATTTTTCTTCATTTTGAGACGCATCTGTCGCAATGACTATCCTCATCGATGAGCCCCACCGCGGTGGTCCAGTGGCTAAGGTACTCGGCTGCTGACTCGCAGGTCGCGGGTTGAAATCCCGGCGGCGGCGGCTGCAGTTCCGATGGAGGTGGAAATGTTGTAGGCCCGTGTGCTCAAATTTGGGTCCTCGTTAAAGAACCCCAGGTAGTCGAAATTTCCGGTGCCCTCCACTACTGCATCTCTCATAATCATATGGTGGCTTTCGCACGTTAAACCCCACATACGATGCGCTCATGATGCGCTCGCGGTGGTTTCGCTAGCGTCACATATACCAAATTTAGCATTACGGTACGTGAATGAATGACGAAGGTGTGTGACTGGTGAAAACATGAAAATTATGAGATGCGTATCTTATAGCTACATGACCACATGCCACGCTCATAATGCACCGGTGGTTGTTTTGCTAGCTTCACTTATACCAAATTTGGTATTACGGCACGTGAATGGATTACGAAGGTATGATACTGTTGCAAACATGATAGACATGAGATGCGTGTCTTGTAACAACATGACTACATGCTACGCTCATGATGCACTCGTGGCCATTTCGCTAGCTTCACATGTACAAAACTCGGTATTACGCGTTTCGAATAGACGACATAGATAAATTACACACCCAAACATTATAATCATGACATGCATGTCATGTAACAACATGACTACATGGCACAATCATGATAGCCCTGCCGCCATGGTCTAGTGGCTAAGGTAGTCGGTTGCTGACCCGCAGGTCGCGGAATCGAATCCCGGCGGTGGTGACTGCATTTTCGATGGAGGCGAAAATGCTGTAGGCCCGTGTGCTCAGATTTGGGTGCACGTTAAAGAACCCCAGCTGGTTGAAGTTTCCGGAGCCCTCCTCTACAGCGTTTCTTATAATCTTATGGTGGTTTCGGGACATTAAACTCCACATATCTATCACACTTATGATGTGCTCGTGGCCGTTTCGCTATCTTCACACATGCCAAATTTTGTAATACGTGACGGCAATGAATGACGAAGGTTTGTGACTGGCGCAAACATGATAATCATGAGATGTGTGTTATGTCAGAACATGACTACATAGCCCAGTCAAGGCGCCAATAAATTTCGACGTGACACGGTGCGCGTACTCGTCGGTGTTCACTTCGTCCCGTCACGACGGCGTTGCCGTGCCAGGTGCCGGTCCTGCCATATACTCGCAGGCGCGCGCCGCGCTGCTTTGCTTTGACGCATGCGCGTTTCAGCGTATCTGGCGTGCCTCAATCGCGTAAAAAAATGGCAGCATATCCACGGAGTGAATGATGGAAAGTGGGGCGAAGCACCCGTCCGTCCATTCGTTCTTGCTTCCGTCCGGCCATGCATGCGTCTGTGTGGCCGCCCGTGTGTCCATCAGCCCGTCCGTGCGTGCGTCTGTTCGTGTGTCCGCACGTCAATCTGTGCTTCGTCCCTGCGTTCATCCATGCATCCGCTTCAGCGTCTGTCCATGCGTCCATCCGTCCATGCAGCTGTCTGTGTGTCCGTTCGTCCACCTATTCAACCCTCCAAGTACCACCATCTCGCATATTTTAATCGTATATTCCTCATATAGAAGCACCGCCATACAGTGGATATTCCATGGACTGAATGATAGAAGGCACACGCACACTTTCTTACGGCTTGCGCTTCGTGTCTACTTCCCACCTTTAACAACCTCGAGTTCATGGTATATACTAGTTCACTGTATTCATGGCACTGCGGCCCAACGCTCGCTAAACCTTTCTAAAACCAAGCAGGCTACGCCCAGCGAGTATAACGTAGCAACCTTTTCTTGCCAGATAGTGCTCATTGTACATGCCGATGGCTGCTAAGGGAGAATGAGAGACAGGAGAATTCGGCTTTTAGTTAATGCGCACACAGCGAATTTTTTTATTGTTCAGCAACTTACAGAAGAAATCTTTTACTGGCCCCACCTTGGAGATCAAAATGTAAGACTGGTACACACTACTACTACTACGACTACGAGGACGAACGGGTGCCGCTATAAGGAGCTTCGCCCCTATAAGGGAGACGCATTGTTGTCTGGCTAAAGCATCAGCAGGAAATGCAGCATGTCGCATTTCGCGCCGGTTGCCGTCAGGCCGCGCCGACGGACGCTAGTCGCACCTGGCGTCTGACTATAGAGTGCTCGCCGTTTTGCTAACTTAGCGTCACTGTGCAGAGCGTGCGCGCGCGTCAACGCTGCATTGGGCCCTTATTGATGCCCTCGCGGCCATTTTGCAAACTCCACATATACCAAATATGACTGGTGCAAAACATGATAATCCTGGCACGCCTGTCATGTAGGAACATGAGAGCATACCACCCTCATAGAGTGCTCGCGGTCGTTTCGCTAGCTCCACGTATGCTAAATTTGGTATCACGTGACGTGCATAGATGACAAAGGTAAACGACACATCTAAACATGATAATCATGACACAGAAGTCATGTGCGGCTTCATTTACCTCCACCTCGCAACGTCGTGGTGATTTTAAAGTGACATATCAACATTTCTCATTTGTGCTTCGCATATCATCGATTCCCACTGTACGTGAGATCTGCAGTTTTTTCTACCACAAACGCCTCCAAGAATAATGACAAAACGTGTTCGGTTTGAACTTTTTATACTCCATAACTGCACTTTGTACGAATACTTAAGCAATGAATACTTTAAAAAGATATATTTTGCGGGAAAAATATTTTGAGACCTCTCAGGTTTCTAACGTTTACAAAAAAAAAATCGCGAATTTCACAAAACTGTCGTTTTTGTTCATTCTGAGACGGAATTAACAGGATGTGGTAGTCCAATTAAAAATCACTTTTATACTTACCTCGAGCGCTAATGAACAGTTCTTTCTACGCGGAAAGTTTTATAACAATATTGTGTTAAGAAAGAAAGTAATTTTCGAAGTTCCCGGTTGACGGCTATCTTTCCATATGGGCATAAGAGAACATCTGTGTGGCACAGAGGACTCAACCTGCGATAGATGGCGTCAGGCGACAGCCCGATCGACTTTTCTGTACCCTCCCTATCCACCCTAGTGCTAGCTCGCGGCGTCAACGGCCGAGACTAGCGGATTTCGCTAGCGGCGTTGATTGGCCTCCCATCGCGACGGAGCTAAAGCAGCGACACTTTCTCATGCCGGTCAAAGACCCCCGCTCGCATTTCCCGAAACATAGCTGTGAGCTTGATACTTTGCTTTGCCTTTCACCATGACACCGTAGCTGAACCTGATCAGTTTTCTCCTTTTTTCCCCCCTAGACTACATCCTTTACGCTCGCTTAGTAGCTTGCAATTCACGCACTAGCCTGCATCTCTGTCAATTTTTAGTTTTTTTAGTCTGTTCAGTCTTTCTCAGCTGATGAATTGACTCTTTACTATACTTCCTCGCGCCACTTTCCCCGCTATCTACACAACTCGAAAAATATCGCGCGAAATATAGTTATTGCCTGGCTACAGCCATAAATGATCGTCAGTGAACTTCGACATATTCAGATGGTGGATATAACTTACCCATTAAAAGCAACAATATTTGTTGCAATTTGTCTTTGTAAGTCATTTATTGCGACAACAATAGCTCAAGGAACATCCGCGTATATCTTGAAGTTGCAACCAAGGTTTCTTCCGCAAAATCGTCAATACTAAACACTTACTTTCTCTGGCTTAGGAGACAGCGCTGCAACCCCTCTTGCATGATGTGATCTTTTTCCGGAAGAAGGATTCATCGAAAGAGTGACCAGTTTGGCAGGCTGTTTCCTGCGATCACAAAATGAGGCCCCGAGACCAAGTTCAGAGGTGTCGCGAAGTGTGACCCTTCTCTACTCAAATATTTCTGCATGATCTGTCTTCATGCTGCTATCCTCAACCCTTGTGCAACGAGGCGCTACCCCACGTGTCATGACTGCGCAACTGAGAGCCACTAGCAGAATGTTTGTCACCGTGTTGAGCAGCATTCCCTCTCTGTTGTAACCGGAGGCACCCTACGTTTCTTGGATGTGGCTGTATAAGACTGCCTCTGTGTGTCTATGGTTACGTCACAGTCAGGAGGTGTATTACGGCATTTATGGTGAAGTATAAGTTTCTTCTTCTTTCAAGGTGCGCTGCCTGTGATTTACGCGTCTTCGTTATGAGGTTGGCTTGCACCGCCCGACAGTGGTATGGTTTGACCGTAGTTTCTTTAAAGCTCATTTGACACACACACACACACACACACACACACACACACACACACACACACACACACACACACACACACACACACACACACACACACACACACACACACACACACACACACGCACGCACTCACACACACACAAACACACACGCGTGCGAATGCACAGACGCAAGCATGTATGTGCACACGCACCACCCCTAGCAAAAAAGGAGAGTATGAGGCAAAATCTAGTGGTCAGGCAGCTGAAGGATGTTGCCTTTTTGAACGTAAGATTCATCGTAGTGCCATCACTTGACATGTTAGTTTTTGGACCCAAACGCTTCAATCAACAAAGTGGTGAATTGAAGCTTGAGTTGCACACAAATCGAAACTTACAAAAAAACCCTGATGGTGGTCTAACTCTGAGATGCCTTGTTTCAGTGATGTGAAGTGATGCATCCTCCTATACAAAGTGATATTTTGCATCAGGGAGTAGCATTGTGAACATTCCTCCTCCCTTGGGTCATCTTCATTCCAACGCTTATCTAAACGTACCACTCAGACGCATTTTACATATTGAGCCAGTCACTGCAATCCTGTTAAACCATGCCTTACTGCGGCTTTTTGTTAACAATGCCTGAATGTCACATAAAAGGCATCTTAATTTTAACTCAGGGAACTTGCACAAGTTGCATTTTTTTTTGCAAGTGGCTTTCGAAAACTAAAAGTATACCCAAGACATTTGATATCGTATAAAACCTGCGACTGCATCTTATTGCTCAAAGCGCTACCTAATATGCAGGTAAGAAGCAATTATTGACGTCGCTTTGTAGAATCCGTGCACGCTATTCTTTTGTTCCCATTTTCCAAAGCTGCTGTTAGTTTGAACCAAGAAATATCAAATACACTTTCACTTCCACTGCTCTATGCAAATCATATTCAGCTTCTTCTATAAGCCCGAGCCATGCCGTCATAGTAGTGATAATGTCACCTAACAATTATCTTGTTACTTTTTTCTCTGTGTTGCGGAGTGCTCGTGGTCATTTACAACTGATAAGGATAGAAGCTAGATGATACGTAAAATAAGGGTAGCCAATGACCACAAAAAAAGCTCAGAGACTGCAAGAAACGTAAAAGCGATTCAAAACAAAACGAAAACTTTGGTAGGGGTCAGAAATTTTGGTAGGGGACGGGTTGAGTGAGAAGTGCTCCTGGATAATTGCATGGAGCACCGGAGAACTAATTAGAAATAAGGCGTGGCACCTCTGCATTTCATTACATGTAGACAACTGGCTTCAGCAATCAGTCTCGAACTCTGCAAAGCAGCTTTTCGAACGCTTTTTACCATATGTGCTGCTGCGTTTCAGGAGATTTTTTTTTTACTTCTCATAAACGTTTTCTTTCACATCTGCGGTAACTTTTGCAGCAAAGGGGCAGCGAGAAAAAGGACGAGAGGGAAGATAAGTGAAAACAGACTATTTTAAAGGAAGTATGGAAGGCCATGCTGGAATGTGGTTTATTGCCACTTTGTCAGTTCGTACAACACAATATCTCAGCTGCAGCCTAAATTGAGTAACACGGGTCACAGAAGCCTCTAATTGCTCCATCCGGGCTTTTTCTACTTGAATTTTCAGCTACAAAAGAGTTTGACTGTGGTCCACCAAATGTTCATCGATGTATTTACAACACGGTAACGACTTCCTAAAAGTGTACTCGATGCCAAAGAAATGTTTCGTCAACGGGCCTCGAACCAACGCACTCTCGATCCGGAGCACCAGATGCTGAGCACGCTATTTGTTGTGACCCGTCCATAGAATGTAACGACTTCTTATGTGTATATTATATCTCATACTTTCACGTCACAGTGCTCTACGTCAACGAAGTGATGTCACCCTCCTGTAGCGGCAAAGTAAAGTAATTCATTACTGTAGTCACCACGATTTGTACCTGCCACATTCAGCGTGTTTTCAATGCAAGCGCAACTTTGTCGATGTCTTGACACATCGCGGGCTGACCACTTTAGCCCAAGCGCCCAGGGAACCTTCATGTGTGTGCATTCATGCGTCCATCTCACGGAAGAGCAAACGAAGGCTCTCTAAAGCGTTGTGAAGTTTGGATGGGTATCATTGATCCAAATCATAAATAGCTCTGTGAAGCACACTGACCCAACACTATAGGAGTTGTTTTTTGAGAGGGCTGAGAAGGAATTTGGCTTGCGATGGCAACTTTGGTTTTCGCAGCTTATATTGGCCCAATCAGAAAACTTCATAGCATAATGCTGTTTATTGGGTGCGTAACAACTCCGTGTGTCTAAAAAAGGTTTGTTATGCAACGTGGTGAGGAGTCCTTTCAAACATGCTTAAAAATAATCGGTCGGCATGGAGAGAGAGAATATAAAATGAGGGAAATCGGTTGGCATAAATTACCATGCAACCTACGATACGAGCGAAGGACAGAAAAAAAAATGCAGACTACACGTACAGTGGGAATCAATTATATGCGAAGCACGAATGAGAAGTGTTTATATGTCACTGTAAAATAAGCACAATGTTACGAGGGGGAGGTAAATGATGCCGCACATGACTTCCTTGTCATGATTATCATGTTTGGATCTGCCGTTTACCTTTGTCCTCTATTTATGTCATGTGATACCGAATTTAGTATATGTGGAGCTAGCAAAACAGCCGTGAGCACGCTGTTAGGGTTGTATGTTGTCATGTTCTTACATGACACACATGTCGGGATTGTCATGTTTGCACCAGTCATTTATTTCGTGGTATATTGCCATCACGTAACACCAAATTAGGTATATGTGTAGCTAGCAAAACGGCCGTGAGCGCATCATGATGGACCCAATATACTCCATTGTAGCGTTGACGCGCGCGCACGCTGGGCACATTGACACTACGTTACCGAAACGCCAGCACTCTATAGCCTGACGCCAGGCGCGGCCGACGCGATTAGCATCCGTCCGCGCAGCCCGACGGCAACCGGCATGAAATTCGCGCTGATGCGTTACCCAGACAATACTGCGTCTCCTTCTTTTCGTGAAGGAGGGACACCGAACGTGCTCAAACGCACATGCGTCAAAGCAACGCAGCGCAGCGCGCGCCTGCTACTATATGGCAGGACCGGCGCCTGGCGTCGCAACGCCGGCGTGACGCGATAAAATGAACGCCGGCAAGCACAGGCCCTGCGTCACGTCGAAATGTATTGACGCCTTGACTGTGGCATGTAGTCATGTTTTCACGTGACACGCATATCATGATTATCGTGTTTGCACCAGCCACATACCTTCGTCATCGATTGTCGTCATGTCATACCGAATTCGGCATATGTGAAGCTAGCGAAACGGCCACGAGCGCATCATGAGTGTGGCATGTAGTAATGTTTTACATCATAGGTATGTCGTGATTATCGTGTTTCGATGTGTCATCTACCGATATCATCCGTTCCCGTCGTGTATTACCGGGTTTGGTACAGGTGATCATTATCATCATCATCAGCCTGACTACGTACACTGCAGGACAAAGGCCTCTGCCATGTTCCGCCAGTTAACCTGGTCCTGTGCTTGATGCTGCCAATTTGTACTCACAAATTTCTTAACCTCATCTGCCCACCTAACCTTCTGTCTCCCCCTAACCAGCTTGCCTTCTCTGGGAATTCAGTTAGTTACCCTTAATGACCAGCGGTTATCCTGTCTACGCACTACATGCCCGGCCCATGTCCATTTCCTCCTCTTGATTTCAACTATGATATCCTTAACCCCTGTTTGTTCCCTAATCCACTCTGCTCTCTTCTTGTCTCTCATGGTTACACCTACCATTTTTCTTTCCATTGCTCGCTGCGTCGTCCTCAATTCAAGCTGAACCCTCTTTGTAAGTAAGTCTCCAGGTTTCTACTCCGTAGCTAAGTACCGGCAAGATACAGCTGTTATATACCTTCCTCTTGAGGGATAGTGGCAATCTACCTGTCATAATTTGAGAGTGCTTGCCAAATGTGCTCCACCCTATTCTTATTTTTCTAGTTACTTCAATCTCGTCGGTTGGTCGGTTGGATTGGATTGGATAAACTTTTATTTGGTCCTCCAAAACACAGATCACTGTGTTGCGGGCAGCTCCCACGTGGGGACTGAGATGCCAAGTTCCTCAGCCGCCTCACGGGCTTGGTGGACAGCCCAGAGCTGATCTGCCAAGGATGAGCGGCGGATTGCCGCCTCCCATCAGGCAGAGGTGATGTTCGATAAACGAGCGAATTTGGTGCACTGCCAGAGCATGTGCTCTAATGAAGCTATTTCCCCACAATGTGTACAAAGATTACTTGGGTATAGGTCAGGGTACATGATCGGTTGGTCAGTAAAGAACTCTCATGGCATCTTGCTACTTGTTCAAGGAAGTCGCGAGCCTGGTTTTCGAAATGAGCCAATGGGCTTTACACATTCGGTTACGATTCTGTTCCTGGCGATACACCAGCGCCCGTAGATCCCGCAACGTTGGCGTCTACTGAGCACTCAGCTGCTAGAATTAATGATGAGTCCGGTGCCTTGGTGCCTACCTGCGTTTCTTTTTCGGCTTGGGCCGACGTCGAACATGGCACGGCATGTTTGCCTGGGACCGACGCGAGGTCAGCCGCAGTGGCTGTTCTTATCGTTGAGATTGGTAAACGTGGCGCACTCGGGTTGGCCAAGCTGCACACTTCTTCGTCGTTTATTGTAGCTCTCAGAATTGGATTCTGGCGTTCTTCTAGTACAACTCCGGGTTCTCGTTCATCTGTTGCCGTTGGTGACACGGACGGTAGGGCACGAAAGGCCCCCGCTACTAGTAGCGTCAGAATATGAACGACGCACAGGGCAGACGGTGGTAGAGTGGTTATCTCCACAACGTCGGAAGGGGTGGTCGCAACCTTCGGTTTCTTGTCCGTGCACACCACAGCGACCACAAAATGGTGCTGTGCACTGTGCTCGATAATGGCCACTAGAGCCACACCGATGACAAACTCATTGCAGACCGCGGTAGTCGAAGGAGACGCGATGACCAGAAACGCGAAGATAGTTGGGGGCGCGATTTGTGGGACTTATTTCCATCCGGACAAAGCGTGTGCCTATGAGAGCTCCGCGTCTTGAGCTCATGAAGCCAGTGGTCACAGTCAATACCTTGCCGTATGGAAACAAAGCCTGGGCGAGTACCTCATTGGAGACGAAGGCTGGTAAAAACAGGCAGGCGACGTTAGTTACCTGCGGGCCGACGGGAACGACAGGAATACGCTCGCCACCGATGGTCCGATAGCCAGCGTCGACGATAAGAGCCACTGAAGCCATGCTCTTGACAGTTACTTGGAAGTTCATACCTCCCATGTGCTGAACGCAGTGTACCTCTAAGAGGCCAACTATTGAGACCGTCGCGTCGACGATGGTCTTCGGACTAGTCCCCGCAGGGACGACAACGTCGAAGGCCTGCGCCTTCGAAGGCGTCCACGACGACGAAGGCGCCATGGCTAGATGAGGAGGACGTCCCTGACGTGGAACACGCAAGGATGTCAACAGGATCACTTTGTCTTCGTATTCCTTTTCTACTACTATTTTTCGATGATGTGCTTAGAAAAAAGTGGTTAACGATTTAGAGTACTTAGAACTCCACTATGGGAGAGCAAAATGTTTTTAGAAAAAGTGGTTAACGATTTCGAGTACTTGGTACTCAACTACGGGAGAGCAAATAGCGAAATGTAACTAAAAATAGCAAGGATTGTTTAAGGAAACGGGGCTGACGGGTCAAAAACACAAGAGGTAACAAGTTATAAGAGAGTCATGCGAATGGCACGTGTTTTTTAGGTAATAGTGTCCCTTCCTGTCTACCTACTTTTGTACTCTTGTTTCGTATATCATTCAACAGTGCTTAAACATAGTGTAGAAATATATCTTTTATATTTGCTAGTTCTATTAGGCGTTTCCTTATAAAAAGGCTGTTTTTATCTGACACAAAACTGCAGATAAATATTGGCAGATCCCACGTACATTGGGAATCAATGATATGCGAAGGACGAATGAGAAATGTTGATATGTCACTTTAAAATCAGCACAACGTTATGAGGGTAAGGTGAATGATGGCGTACATGGCTTCCGTGTCATGATTATCATGTTTGGATGTGTTGTTTACCTTCGTCATTATTCACGCCACGTGATACCAAATTTAGTACATGTGGACCTAGAGAAACGGCTGTGAGCCACTATAAGCGTGGTATGTTGTCATGTGCTTACATAACACGCGTGTTAGGATTATCATGTTTGCACTAGTCATATATCTCGTCATCCATTGACGTTACGTAACACCGAAATTTGGTATATGGGGAGCTAGCAAAACGGCCGCGAGTGCATCATGAAGGGCCCAATATACTCCAATGTAGCTTTGACGGGTGCGCACGCTGGACAAAGCGACGCTACGTTAACAAAATTCGAGCGCTCTATAGTCTCACGCCTGGTGCGACCAGCGTCCGTAGGCGCGGCCCTACGGCAACCGGCGCAAAATGCGACATGCTGCATTTCGCGCCGATGCATTACCCAGACAACACTGCGTCTCCCTCGTTTCGCGACGGAGGGGCTCCGGACGTGCTGAAACGTGCATGCGTCCAAGCAACGTAGCGGGGCACGCACCTGCGAGTATATGGCAGGACAGGTGCCTGGCGTGGCAACACCGGCGTGACGCGAGGAAAGGAGGAGGAGGATACAACTTTACTTCAAAAAAAATTCAAAGTAAATGTGGTTGGGCCCCTAGACATCCGGGAGCCCCCTGGCCGCGAGGAAATGAACGCCGGCGAGCACGCAAACCACGTCACATGAAAATGTATTGTGTGGCTTGACTGTGGCATGTAGTCATGTTCTCACATGACATGCATCACATGATTATCACATGACACTTTGCGCATCACATGACACCAGTCACATATTTTCGTCATCCACTGGCATCACGTGATACCCAATTTGGCAAATGTGAGGCTAGCGAAACGGCTACGAGTGCATCATCAGTGTGGCCTGTAGTCATGTTGTTACATGACGCGCATGTCGTCATTATCATGTTTGGATGCGTTATACACCTATGTCATCCGTTCGCACTCTGTAATACCGAGTTTAGTACTTGTGAAGCTAGCGAAACGGCCGCGAGCGCATCATGAGCGTAGCGTGTAGTCATGTTGTTACATGACACGCATCTTCTGTTTATCATATTCGCACTGGCATCATACCTTCGTCATTATTTCACGTCCTGTAATACCAAATTTGACATGAGTGAAGCTAGCAAAACGGCCGCAAGCGCATCATGAGCGCAGCATGTAGTCATGTTATTACATGACACGCATCTCATGTTTATCATGTTTGCACCAGTATTATACCTTCGTCATTCATACACGTCCCGTATTACCGAATTTGGTATAAGTGAAACTAGCGAAACGGCCGCCAGCGCATCATAAGCCTGGCATGTAGTAATGTTGTTACATGACACGTATGTCATGATTTTCATGTTACAGCCTCTTACTTGTGTTCGCCATACAATCATCTCATACCATACCAGTTTTGCAACATGTCATGTGAACGAAACCACAACAAAAGCCCCAGGACCAAGAAATGTAAATCAGAACATTCATGACTATACATGTCATGATTTTCATGTTATGACTAGTCAAATATTTTCTTTATACAGTTATGTGATGTCATACCAAGTTTTGTATGGATACCATCATCGAAACGGCCAGGAGAGCTAAACGTTGTAGGCAGATAGATAGATAGATAGATAGATAGATAGATAGATAGATAGATAGATAGATAGATAGATAGATAGATAGATAGATAGACAGACAGACAGACAGACAGACAGACAGACAGACAGACAGACAGACAGACAGACAGATAGATAGATAGATAGATAGATAGATAGATAGATAGATAGATAGATAGATAGATAGATAGATAGATAGATAGATAGATAGATAGATAGACAGATAGACAGATAGACAGAGAGATAGATAGATAGATAGATAGATAGATAGATAGATAGATAGACAGATAGATAGATAGATAGATAGATAGATAGATAGATAGATAGATAGATAGATAGATAGATAGATAGATAGATAGATAGATAGATAGATAGATACGCGCAAAGTCTCCGAAGTTCGCTAAGAAATGCTTCGCATTTAAAATGAAAGAAAAGGTAATTTAAATTGGCTCCTACACGCCGGCTAGATAGATGTCTGAGTACAGCGACGGCGTCATTTCGTATCTGCAAGGCTCCAAGCTTGCCCAGCATGGCTTCAGTGATGTTCCGTATTACATCCAATAATTCCCATTCAGTGACATGAACATTCCCTATTTCAAGGATTTTTCCTGCAAACATTGACGAAATTCTCAACTTAATAAATGCGAAGCATTTCTACAGCTTAGTTCACTTTAGGAGTAACTAAGGTGAAGGAAATAAATGGCAGCACATTATGAAAGCTTCCGATGGCGAAGCTACTTCTGAGGAGTAGGAAGTATAAACTGTTAATCGTGCTACGAGGTTCCCCATCTTCTTTGTTCAATGTCTTCATCTCCAACAGAAACTGAAATTCTCCTAAAGACAAACTATAGCTAGCTTCGAAAACATTGCCGCTGATTGAAGGCGAGGTTTAGACTGTCTGTTGCTCGTCGGAAGTAGAAATATGCAGTTGTACCAAGGTACACCCTCTCCCTCCAAAAAAAAAAAAGAAGCTGGAACTCGCTTACGAAATAAGCGGTGACAAGTTGCTGTGTTTGTGAGCTTATGAAAAGAATATATTGCGTCCCCGGGTAATCCAGAAAAAATCTTTCCTTTCTCCTCATATAAAGAGAAAAAGTTCGGATCAGGTTACCTGGAAAGTCAATTTGCACATATGAGGTTCCGAGCCAGAGTTGCGTAATCCCCGTTGCCCGGTATTGTGGAAGTCGGACAGTAAAGGCACCTCATTCGTAACGAATGAATTAATCTCTCTCATCTCTCTCATCCTGTCTTCGGAGACCCGTACATTGTTTAAATTAACGGATTGATTGCGTTCAACTTGCAGTGGCGCAGCAGGATGTAGTGACTTGAACTAATCCAGTCATGCACCGTCTCTGGTCGCAAGGCAATTGTAACGTTGACGCTGATCAGAGATCTTTCTTATAATGCCAACAAAAAAAAAAAACATTTGAACTAGCTATCTCGAATTTCCTGGAACAACTATTAACTAGTAGTGTTGTATGACTTTACCTTGTAGACTTACTAATCCTCACTAATCTTGACTGAGAAATACGCAAACACTTTAAAGGAATTAGCACAGGGAAATGTGACACTCCCATCGCTGCTTCTAGAAACTGCTTTCAGTGAGGTATGAAGACGTAACTTGAGTCCCTTTCATAAACTTTCCTCCATGGCATAACTCACACACACAAACACGCGCGCGCGTAGAGAGATAAGGTAAAACAAAAGGCAGGAAAGTTAACCAGGTTGCACTCAATTCACGACCGAACGCAGCACGTGAGGGAAGAAGAGAAACTGACAGGGTTTGTTATGCAGTCACATGCACGACTCCAAGGCGAAATCTGTCTTTTGTTTCTTTTCAGCCTCTGTAATGATACTGGCCCGTCGCCCTCCGAAAATATGTTGTACCTAACGTGGTTTCGCATTGTCTCCATTACTGAAGGCAACTCACAAGGTTTTGCATTGACTTTGTGGCCATCCCACCCCCAACAAGCAATGATGGCATGGAATGTCATTTCAATGCTACGTCGTGTCACGTCGCGTTCCTGTGACGTTATTGTGACGCCATAATTATGTCACAAATTTCAGTCATCTGAGTCCTCCTGATATCATGGCGTTATCACTTAATTTGCATCAGTCGTTCCTAGCACCACCACACGACGACGCCGACAATGAGTTTGTGCGTGTCGCACAAACTCATTGTCGGGCATTTGGGCATTTGGGCATTTGGGCTTTCGCCTTAATATAATACACACACACACAAACACACACACACACACACACAGAGAGAGAAAGAGAGGGGGGAGGGAGGCCGGGAAAGGATATACACTTTTGAATGTTCAAACCTAAACAGGAAAAAAAAACTGCAGACTGCGCGAAGGCAGGGAGATTGACCAATGCTGCATCACCAGTATACTACCCTACAATGCTAAGGGGGATGGGGAGTTTGACAGATAGCGGTCGAAGCTGTATTTGTGAAAGTGCCACCCTTCGCTATTCGCTGAAGACATAGGTAGCAAAAATAAATGTAATTTCTAGGATTTACTCCTCTTTGAACACATCCCATCGACTTTGTGTATTGGTGAAAACTTAGGCCATTCGCTATATGAGGTTACATTATTAATTTGACGGGAGTTGCCGCACCACAACGTTTTGTTTTTCTTCGTTGCTTGAATATGCGTTTAGCGTTACAGCAAAGTTATCACCACTCTTTTCTTTCATAATAGGACCCATTGAACGTACGAGTGATTAACGATGCACGGATCTTGGGAAAAAATAAAGCGTACATTTTTTTCGAAACGACCGGTGGAAATCGCGCCCCTGGACGGTGACTCTTATACATTGCCGCTCCTTATACGCGGCGTCTGTGCTTGTTCTTTGTGTTTACGCTCCGACGTCTATTCGCTACATTTTCTTTTTCAGGATGAAGCTGGATAGTGAAATCAGCTGCAGGAGCCACTGTGAATTCACGAGTGTCATACGATGTGCTCTGCTGGCCTGACTACATCAGTCTTCGTTTACGCCGCTGCATTATCAGGCGCGGCGTGGTCCCGCGACATCGTCTTGAGACCATGACGCTGTGCTTTGAACGGCTTTTTCTTCTTCATTACGCGATCACACGACGTACTAGTACCTTTGTCGCGGACATCCGAAATGTCCAGGCGGCAAAATAGAACATACGTAAAAGCCGTTGGGAAGCGATAACCATATTTATATAGGAAAGTGTGCAGGCATCAACTAGGCTACGTCAGTAACTGGAAGCGTAAGTGACGTGGTGGTCTGTCACAGGTCGTATAACTGAAAGAAGTAGCAAAAGATTAGATTTTATAGAAACTCGGGAAAGAAAAGTGTCAAATGACAAAGTTGTCACGCCTATAACGATCACGCATAACGTTTCCTGGGTCGATGTCACCAACACTATGAAGTCCCCTTGTACGCGAGTCTAAGAAACAGTTATGTTGCTCTCTCGTATACTTTGTTTCTGCAACGCCCTCTAAGGAGATTCTTTATTTATATATCACGGTGCATGACGACACGCAGCAAAAGAATAAATAGGACGTATGAGATCGTCCGTCTAAAGTTATTTTAGATTTGTTGCACTGCTTTGAACAGCTGAAAAATATTTTTAACTTCCCCAACTGAGGAAGAAGATTGTGAGCACTGCTGCTGTTGAAGGCTTACTTCTCACTGCATTTTGCCAGCTTTATAGCAGATAAGTGCATGATGCACTGCTTTGAGTACTCGCATATAGAGCAGAGTCTATGGGCGTATTACATTAGTAGTGCTAAGCAATAAAACAACAACAAGATAAAACAAGAACAACAACCACAAGAAAAAGAAAAAGAAAAAGAAAAGAAAAGGAAAAGAAAAGGGAAAAAAGGGAAAGAAGAAGAAGAAGAAGAAGAAGAAGAAGAAGAAGAAGAAGAAGAAGAAGAAGAAGAAGAAGAAGAAGAAGAAGAAGAAGAAGAAGAAGAAGAAGAAGAAGAAGAAGAAGAAGAAGAAGAAGAAGAAGAATTATTGTTGAGGTTCAATGGCCTAGAACCACCAAGTAAATATGAGAAACGCCAATGTGGAGGGGTCCGGAAATTTAAGCCACCTGGGTTTCTTTAACATTTTACACCTACGCATACGGGCCTCCAACATTCTCACCCCGAACGAAAGTGTGGCCGCCGCAGCCGATATTCGATCCCGCGACCTGCGAGTCAGTGATTGGGCACTATAACCACTAGACTACCGACATCTTCAAAGTAAAAAAAGAGGAATTGAAAGGGTTGTATATAAAGAGAGGAACAGTTGGGAGAAGCGAACAAAGCAACAATGATGACTCTTATGTAGATGCAAATTCAGATCACGTATCGTGTAAATAACTACGATAAGGAGTCGATCTCTTCTGTTGCCATTTCTGTGTGTGAGTGCACTTTACTGGGCAGTGTTAGCGACGTATGGTGTGCGGCGGCAGCAATTGGTGGCAGCCTTGGTGAGAAGCAAACCTCATACAAACGCCACTCCTGATTCACACGTTCTACTCACCCATAGCATGCTACCTGTTGTTCGATGTTAAATCACAGTCACCGGCTTCTCTCAAGAGAGTGAGTGTACGCCTTTGTACGAAAAGAGGGCGTCTGACACTAGGAAACTGGGCGCTCCGCTGCCATGCTCTCCTTGGCGTACATTACTGCAACGTTTGACCGGGCTGTTCATAGGAGTGTGCGCAATACCCCGGATATATTTTCTCACCAAGCCCGAGCGGTGGTTCATGGTGACATTCATGACTAGAAAGGAGACTAAACTATGATGGTCCTGTGATGGTCTGAGAGTAAGGAACCACTGAGCCACCATCGTCACCGAGCGCATTGCAAGATGAATATCTCCAGTCAGTGTGCAAGCTTTTCCTTTCTTCCCAACTTCCAACCTCACTGTTCCCGGGGTGCGCGGTGCTCACGGACACTTGTGCAGCTGCAGTAAAGGGGAAGTGTGAAGAAAAAAAAACATGTATATCAAGCAATACGAAAAACGAGAAGTAAGAAAAATGTATAGAAAGAAGATATGTTTATTATAGAGTGACCTCTGAATGGGGAGGAAGTGCGGATGGGGAGCAGTGCACAGATGAGTAAAAAGCAATAAGGGTAAGCGAATAGAAAACGGAAAGAACTCTAAGTGGATGATTCTGATGACCCCAAGCGACCACTGCAGGGACATCGGTGCCTCTCCGGAAAGCTTTCGTCGTAACATCCAGGCAGCCCGATCCCCCCCCGCGACAAACACAAAAAACCTAGGAAATTGTGGAACGCATTATTTTTAAGCTCTTCCTATGAGGGAAAATAGAGAGTTTCTCCGCAAGTTTCATACTGTTCGCTCGTAATTACAGAGTCTTCTTCAATATTTGCTTTATTTCACATTTGACATTTTTGTTTCTTTTAGCTGGCAAATTTGAGGGGTTTGGGTATGGGCTCAACTTTGGACCAGCCAGACTAGTATTGAAAAGAAAGAGGAAGCGTTAGTCATGAGGCCGTTTAGAATATCGCGCCTTTCAGGGGCAATAAAGCTTCAGTCGGACTTCACTTCTCGTAAATTTGCTGTTTTAGGACCCCGACTTGTCTTTTAAACGTCCTTTGCTCGGCCTTCCGCTTGCAGTGGCGCCCCCGTCATGCTGTTCTTATGTATGGTGAAAACAAAGTTAGTCCCGCCAATGTTTCCTATTGCGACCGCTGATGACAAGAAAGATTGCCATTGTGTTTATGTATACGTGGGTTTCTAAGAGTTGCGCAATCTATCAATTTTTTCAATTGTGCAAACATTTAAAAACGTTTCAGAGGTGCGTTCCTTATAATCAAGAGTATAGACGAGTGATTTAACTGTTTTCGTGTTTAAAAGCTTGGCACTTCGATCATGAGCTTTATGCTCTCCGTAACAATTCATGCTCTGTGTTTTGCTATGCGTTGTCGAACTTATAAACTATTTGACTTTATATATAGTTTTATTTCTTTGCCTTACCTGAAATCATACACAAAGTTTTGTAATTCATGAACGGTTCAATTGTAATGGGTTTATAAATCTTCTGTTGCGTTGTCATACTTTTCGCGGTTTACCAATTTTACCAACTATATTTTGGGTATTGTTGTAGACTTCACCAGCCACAAACTATGGTGGCACTGTCCTAAAGGGGCTACCATAGCGTGTTTCTTGCTCATATTTGCAATAAGATATATCTTTATGAAATTCAATTCTCATTGTGCTTTTGAAATAATACATCGTAGGCATTCACTCTAGTATTTCCAAATACTTCTGTTCTAGACCTTTCCGAACATTTTTTACGATTTGTTGAACATTTTGCTGTAGTAGCTTCCTATTAACCCATCTTTTATGCTGGTGCCTATATAGAAATTGTGACGTTAACCTCTTGTTGCCAGGAGCGAACAAATGGTGTATTGGTATGGTCATAAAGAAAATCAAATGAAAGACCTGAGAGAATGCCGTTGGCACGACAGTTTTTTTTGTTTATGTTCCCACACGTTTGCCACGTTTGCAAGTATGGAAATAAGTACATGATTTTGTTGGGACAATATGCTGCTGAATGAGTCTCCACCGAGTGCTCCCGAAAAGCTGCTCCTAAACTCTTGTATTAACAAGTTGCTATACGTTCAAACCACAGTTGTCACATAATTGAAATAGTTTGTACTCACTGAAGAGAGTGCATAATGCAGAAGAGTTTGACAATTCGAGGCCTTCCACTTATCCTGATAAAAATGTAGGAATATGAGCTGCAAAGAAAAAAAAAAAGCTTGTATACCAATCAATATGTCTGTACGATAAAAGTTCTACTTAGGGGTAAAGTGTGCAAGCCTAGAAAATAAACTATTACATCATACCCACTGTAACCCTAGGCTAAGCCATTGTGGTCTGTGCACTTCAACACCAATCTTGTCGGGGGATCTTTCTGAAGCCATCTTTGGTTTCGTCAACCCTGGCCTGGATTTCTTTTGTGAGCTGTTTCTGGCTTTTGCAATCTATCTGGCAATCCCCAAGCTGCTTAAGATGGCACGCATTTACGCAATAGAGAAGAATCAAACGCTCAGAATGACATGTTTTCATCACATTACTGTTGCTGCGTCATCCAGCTTCCCGCTATATGGCTGAAAGAGAAGCGAAGGCACATACATCACTGGGATCTGCTGGTTCCAACTATGGCCTATGGAGAGCCGACAAATCACCCGGTCTAAATGTGGTGTGTCCGCCATAGACGTCTGGTGGCTGGATTGGGAACGACAGATCCGGGGGTGCATGCCTGACGTACGCCTGAACGAGGGCGCCTTCGAGCGGAAGCGAGCCACGTGCGTGTCGTAAACAGTGCACGACGTGGAGTGGGGTGGACCGGAGGGCAAGGTACCCCACCACTCAGCTAATGTTCATGGGCCACACCAGACTAGCAATTCCTCAGCTCATAGAAAAGTTGAGCACAAGGCAAGCAGTAGAAAAGCGAGAGCATAATACGAACAAAGAGGAAGGTAAGTGGAATACCAATCTGGACACTGCTAGTTCAGCACTGCTAAAGGCACTTTGCCGCATGCTTTCACGAATAGGCTTCGGCAAAGAAGTTATATTTAGAAATAAGCTAGAGAATAGAAAGAAGTAATAATCAAAGTTGTTGCAATTATACGTCCTAAAACCCTGATACAGGCCCTAAAGGTTTCCGCACTTGAGGTACCTCTCAGTGAGGCGAGATGTGTACGCGCGTACACACAATTGGATGTTGGCGAGCGTCGCAAGCTGTCAGCTGTCATGTACACACACACACACACACGCACACACACACACACACACACACACACATATATATATATATATATATATATATATATATATATATATATATATATATATATATATATATATATATATATATATATATATAGGCAAGAAAACAAGAACCAAAAGGGGAAGAAAGAGAAAGAAAGGAAAATACAAATTGAGACAAAGAATAATGAATATATAAAAGCAATAAGAGTGAATATAGACACGCAATACAGAAAAACAGAGATAATAGAAAAGAAAAAGGTGGAAGAAAAAAATCAGAAACAAAGTATCACAACATGCATGTCGTTGTACCTATATAAAATATTTTACGACCTTTTCTAGGCGAGCAGCAGTTAAATAAAACCAGACAGTCTATGAGGTCCTTACAAACACTTCAGTCGCAATGATCTACGAGTATTCAATGTGTAACTAAATTTAAATTTCGAATTAAAGTCAACACCGAGAAAAAGATCACAAATTCGCTTCAAGGGTGAAGCAACCAATGCGCTCTAAGAACGAATTGGAATTTGACATAAATTAATACTAGCGGCTTGATCTGATTCGCACACTCTACAAAAAGCTGGTTGGGCGAACGCTGCCGCACCACGGAGATAAGCAACTTTCAAAAAGCCTGTCACCTTATCGCGAAGTAAGTGATGAGAGCATGAGAGCAGGTCTACGAGCCGTTTGCTGATATCTCTCTAGATGGTATGTGCGCCAGCTTGATCTGCGATCAATTGCGCAGTTTATGCTGGAGCGAAGCAGCAACTTGTCGTCCATGCGTTTGTAGAAATTGCTCTTACAAACTACTGCAATCCCAAATACAATCCACGCATTTCACATTGAGACAATAAAACGATTTACCTTTTATACACCTGCTGTGAATCATCCCGTAAGTGTACAGCTTCCCAGCCTGATAGTGGAGAACCATATTGATTTCGCATGGAAAGACCGGAATCCCCTAATCTGAAGAACGCATCGGAACTTCTGACTGACGAAAGTCGGTAGGAAAATTACACACCGAAAAGTTTTCACATTTCACTTGGTGAGCACAAGCAGTACAAAAGCGAGAGTACAACAAGAACGACAGGATGGTAAGTGCAAAACCAATCTGGACACTGCTAGTTCAGCACTGCTAAAGGCAATCTGCCGCATGCTTTCGCGAATAGGGTTCGGCAAAGCAGTTATATTTAGAAAGAGAGCTAGAGAATAGACAGAAGTAATAATCAAAGTTGTTGCGATTTTACGTCCTAAAACTCTGATATAATTATGAGAGACACCGCAGCGTAGGGCGCGGGATGTTTCCACCATCAGGGGTTCTTTTAGGTTCTTCTAAAACAAAACGCTTTCAGCACGGCTGGGATTCAAGCCCACAATTTTAGGATTCGCAGTCAAAACCCATAACCATAAGACCACCGTGGTTGGTAGAACGACCGAGAAACAGAAAGAGAGGAATAAAGATGCATTATGATGTTAGTTGTCTCGTACAGATGCCTATCCTGCTCGCTGGTGAAGGAGCAGGTAAAAAAAAGGAATGAATACAGTCAGTGCGTATGCATGTGTATTTTTGCTCAAGCATAGCCCACAGAGGCATTCGCACTTTCTCAACGTAGGTCCACTATCTTTTTATAAGCTATAATAGTACGTCATCTGAAAGCATGAGACTATATATTGTACAGAGCCGAAATTGTTAACTCTCGAAAGATCGGTTGGTGCACAAAGTGTTGGTATATGCACTGTCCATATTTTAAGTGACCCGCCCATTCACGAAGAGCCCAAGGAATAGAGCCAAGTGAATTAGTAGACTGGGCTAGGCATGGTGGAATGAACTCGTCGATTATTCCAATATCAGTTCTCTGTCTTTCAGCTAAGATAGACGTGTTCCAATATTACAGACTGAACGTTTTATACGCTCTATATCAAACTACAACTTAGCTTATGTTAAAGTGACCAGTGCCACAAGGTAAGTGATATTGTGGCGAATACATTGCAGAGAAAGTGAAGCTAAACACATGCGTTCAATTAATTAGTTAAAACGTGAAAATAAAAAGAACCACAAGTACACTATTTCGAGGTTCCAGTTTGCATAGCAGCCTACTATGCCGTTTAAAAATTTTTTTTCGAAAGTAGCAAAATTTTACACTGCGCGTTTTTCCTAAGTGTTTCGGTTTGCCCAGGTGCGCACGTAACCATGCCTTTTACAACAGCAATAACATTGGTACAGAAATGCCTGTAGCTCTGTAGCTCAATAGGAGACCATGACCCGCTATTTTGAGGTCTACCTTAATTCAACCGAGTGAGTAAGTGAGCGCGTTTGTAATACAAATACCTGTCGAAACAGTCGGACGCAATGTATCTTGGTCCCTTCTTGGCTTCTTATCCCACTGCACCGTTTCGGGCGGCTTGCTCTTTCATCGACATCAGTGGCACCGATAATGAATCACTTCAAGACCCACACCAAGACATGATCGCGAATGATTCATACCCGACGAATTTTCCGCAAAACTAACCTTTCGCGATTGGGAACGACAGATCCGGGGGTGCATGCCTGACGTACGCCTGAACGAGGGCGCCTTCGAGCGGAAGCGAGCCACGTGCGTGTCGTAAACAGTGCACGACGTGGAGTGGGGTGGACCGGAGGGCAAGGTACCCCACCACTCAGCTAATGTTCATGGGCCACACCAGACTAGCAATTCCTCAGCTCATAGAAAAGTTGAGCACAAGGCAAGCAGTAGAAAAGCGAGAGCATAATACGAACAAAGAGGAAGGTAAGTGGAATACCAATCTGGACACTGCTAGTTCAGCACTGCTAAAGGCACTTTGCCGCATGCTTTCACGAATAGGCTTCGGCAAAGAAGTTATATTTAGAAATAAAGCTAGAGAATAGAAAGAAGTAATAATCAAAGTTGTTGCAATTATACGTCCTAAAACCCTGATACAGGCCCTAAAGGTTTCCGCACTTGAGGTACCTCTCAGTGAGGCGAGATGTGTACGCGCGTACACACAATTGGATGTTGGCGAGCGTCGCAAGCTGTCAGCTGTCATGTACACACACACACACACACACGCACACACACACACACACACACACACACACACACACATATATATATATATATATATATATATATATATATATATATATATATATATATATATATATATATATATATAGGCAAGAAAACAAGAACCAAAAGGGGAAGAAAGAGAAAGAAAGGAAAATACAAATTGAGACAAAGAATAATGAATAATATAAAAAGCAATAAGAGTGAATATAGACACGCAATACAGAAAAACAGAGATAAATAGAAAGAAAAAGGTGGAAGAAAAAATCAGAAACAAAGTATCACAACATGCATGTCGTTGTACCTATATAAAATATTTTACGACCTTTTCTAGGCGAGCAGCAGTTAAATAAAACCAGACAAAGTCTATGAGGTCCTTACAAACACTTCAGTCGCAATGATCTACGAGTATTCAATGTGTAACTAAATTTAAATTTCGAATTTAAAGTCAAACACCGAGAAAAAGATCACAAATTCGCTTCAAGGGTGAAGCAACCAATGCGCTCTAAGAACGAATTGGAATTTGACATAAATTAATACTAGCGGCTTGATCTGATTTCGCACAACTCTACAAAAAGCTGGTTTGGGCGAACGCTGCCGCACCACGGAGATAAGCAACTTTCAAAAAGCCTGTCACCTTATCGCGAAGTAAGTGATGAGAGCATGAGAGCAGGTCTACGAGCCGTTTGCTGATATCTCTCTAGATGGTATGTGCGCCAGCTTGATCTGCGATCAAATTGCGCAGTTTATGCTGGAGCGAAGCAGCAACTTGTCGTCCATGCGTTTGTAGAACTTGCTCTTACAAACATAACCTGCTTTTGCCTTCAAAATATAACAACAGCCACAGTAATCTTTCTACATTGACCACATTTTTAAAAGGATTTGAACTTCCTCTATGACTTCGAAAATTAAGACTGTTTGAAGAGTCATTCGGATGCCCGTAAGTGTACAAGCCTCTTTTTCTTTTTTCTCTAAATGCATTCCCAGTGAGCCTGAATAGTTGGTAGACCCAATTCTACATTACGATGTCTCGCATAAACTTCAAAGGCCATTATCTCAAAAAGGACGAAAGAAAGAAAAGTCGATGAATTTGATCACCACTATCTAAATAAGCCAGCACTTGCTTTCAAGATATGCCTAATATAACATAACTGCTCAGACGTGACGCCATGAAAGGATCGGTAAGTTTGAAAAATTAGCACGTTATCCGAAAAATTATTCATCATGTCTGTGTCATGCAGCCACCCTTGTGTCAGTGATGCTCACAAAGCAATATTCTCCTAAGATATTTTATTAAGAAACTAAAATGCAAAAAAAGAATACAGTAAAAAGTCAAAGATTGAAGAAAGCATAAAAAGCAGACTTATAAAACTTCTTATTGATTTTATGACGAACAAGCTGCATTTTGAAAACGACGCATAGAACGTATCAAAGAAAGTGCGTCAAATGCGTCCCTTCCTTGGCGATTTTTAAAGTACAAAATATATGGCAGTTGCCTCGAACTTTTCGCGCTTAGTTCGCGATATTTGTACGCGTATAACAATTACGTAAAGTGGGTCGTTTTGTCACTTGGTAGCCCTATAATTGCCGCCAATAAATGGAACCGCGAAACTGAAGAAGAAAGCAGAGTGACGGTGCGCTCGAGAAAGTTTACGCGGAGAGCATGAAAACAAAACAACGTGAAAAACAAAAAGAGAAAGAAAATGTTATGGTGGGAGGAGTGCGCGTTGAAGGAACACAGGGAGAATAACACTTCTACGAAGGAAGCAGCATATTGTGAAAGCCAGCTTGGTTTTTGTACGGTATTGAGGGCAATGCGATGACGGGCGCCGAACTTCCGTCTTCAACCATGCGAGCCATTGATGCAGAAGGGATCTAGACTTTGATCGATGTAGTCGCTTCGATCGCACGCTTTCGTAGCTTCCTCTCTCTTATGTGCGTGAGCTTCCAATAGTGAAAGCGAAACAAAGTGAACGTGTTCAGAGTGTGCCTCGAAGAACCTCTGCCCCACGTGTTCTTTCCTAACATATACATGCACATCTATCTATCTATCTATCTATCTATCTATCTATCTATCTATCTATCTATCTATCTATCTATCTATCTATCTATCTATCTATCTATCTATCTATCTATCTATCTATCTATCTATCTATCTATCTATCTATCTATCTATCTATCTATCTATCTATCTATCTATCTATCTATCTATCTATCTATCTATCTATCTATCTATCTATCTATCTATCTATCTATCTATCTATCTATCTATCTATCTATCTATATATCTATCTATCTATCTATATCTATCTATCTATCTATCCATTGTGCCACTTACGCCTGGGTGCTCTCGTGATCACCCTCTTCAGTTGGCATGAGCCAAAATTATTTTATGAAGGTAAGAGGGTTTGGCGATAGAGAGGGAGAATAAGTAAAAAATGGGGGAGGTTAAACCAGAGCTGAGCCCTGGTTGGCTCAGCTTTGGGTCGACGAGGGGAGGAAGGAAAGATATAGAGAAGGAGAAAAAAGTCACTCACTGGGCCGACGCGTAATACTTCTACGTTTCACAAGGTTTGACGAATAAGACGCACTGGTCAAGACATGAATAATGTCTTCAAACACTTCCCGCCACAGAGTCGCACATACACGCAGGTGGATAGGTGCCACTGCTTTGCGTGTACTTGCCACAGGTGATACACAGTACACCAAGAAAGAACGAGAACAGACATAAGTGATTTTAACGTGTGAGCGTTGTTGATCCATTGAATGGAAAGAATGAATGTCAGGGTCCCATCAGGAATCTAGTCCTAATATTCTTATGACAAGCAAGCATTCTACCACAGAGCCATGCCAGGTTTCGGAACAACTTTTCAAACACACCCTAATGTTCATTAGATGTAATTTGTGGTTGCAGTGCGGGGAGCCATCCAATTTCAAACATTAGATATGTACTCTTATAATACAGCCATTACGTCAGCTTAAGGTCAATTGTAGTCACGTGCCATTCCCTGAAGTTGATTTGTGTAGAAGTATTCAGAGCTATCATTCTGGCCAGCACCAGCACTTTATGCCAGCTTATTACTTATGGTGTTGCTAATACTCATGTTCCCGTTGGCATTGTTTTGAGATCTTCCCTATAGCCTGGTGGGGGCGTTTCAGTGGCTCTGTGTGTAAGGCCTTCAGCCGCTGTGTGAACCACTTCATTTGCAGGAAGAGAGGAGTGTTCGGGCGCCCGAATTATTTGCACATTTCTGGGGTCTCGAAAATTGATCAACATTATTTTTGGTACCAGAGAGATTTGCTCTCTGGAAACTTGGTGCACACAAGTTGACTTCTGCGAATGTGCAATACAAACGCGTAGTACGTTCCGCATTTCGATCCGGTAATTTTTTTCTACATTTGCTTCATTTGTCATAGATTGATCACTGTATATTTGTGAAAAGCAATAGCCACCCATAACACCAAGTATAGCAATTATTTTGCACTTCCTGAAATATGGAACGCTCACATATACATTTCAAAATTAAATTTTGAGATGCTGACTTAAAACAAGCCATATCGCTGATTCAGGTAAGCGTAAGCTAAGCAATGAAATACCGCTTTAGAAGCGAAGACGCGAATACCCGGCAAGGCTTTTTCTTAAAATTTTGTGCCGATTGCTTCACGTAGCGCCGTAACGGTTACATTATATGTCGATCTGAAATAAAAACAGCCACGCCCCCTATTTTCTTCGTGTGCTGAGCGAACTTTTGTCTGCAAAGCGTTTTTCATAAAACGGCTGCCACTTTTTCAGTTGTTCACTAAACCTTCTGTCTAAACAATTCGTTCGAATGGTTCAAGTTTGGACATTAGGGCCGGTATACTGAATCTCGAGCAAATACTGCCAAATAATTTTTCTTCGACGTCGTCAACTTCCCGTGATCTGAATTTGAGTGGAAGGAATGGTGTGCTTAAAAATACACGCCTTTTGCTACGCTAAGTTGTTGCAATATCCCGAAAACAAAACAGCGATAGAAGTTTAGTACTATTCATTATGGGCACACCTGTGTAACCTGATAGCTATAACTCACCACTAGAAAGAACATCGATGCTAAGTAGTCTGAGTTTAAAAATTTTCACCCAGCTCCTGATAAAATAAACCTAAATATATAACATTGCTATAGGTAAATAGTCACAAGTGGAGTGATTCCTAGCACTTTATTCCAGGTGTAAATAACGTCGGTATATCACAACATTGAACACATCTACCCTTTGTAGCTAATATGCAGTGTCATGTCAATTTCGAAACCAGACCACACGAAGCTAGAGGTAGCATTTAGTTAACGCTAAATTATTGTATGTTTAGCAGAGCAGATGCACCGAAACTGGAACTTAGACCATTTTATCGAAAAGTGTTTTGCTGCAGTGACACATAGCACTGAGCTCCACCCTACAAATTTTTCAAGCCGTGGCTACAGGAAGTTGTCCCCGAGTATAGCGTTTGGTTTAGCTAATTTTTGCTACTAATTTCAAGTTTTTACTAAGACTATAAGCTTTTGGTGGTGTACTAAGTATGGCCAGACTTGGCTTTTCTCTGGTTTTGGTCACTTCCTCACACTTACGCGTGTGAAACGTGGCTCTACAGGATAGTCACGTGACTAGCTACGTAATGTCGCATGACATTATTCCCGTGAAGAGTTTTATGTCACGTTGCGTCATTGTTAGTCACCTAACTATAGGTTACGTAATTTCAATCTTATGTTAAGTATTTTGGGGGGGGGGGGGTAGATACCACGTGACCAGCTACTACTTGATTGTACATCATTTTAGTGACATGGATATTTGTTGCCTGGTTAATGATAGCAAAATGTGACGTGACTAGCTGTTAAGCCATCTTGCGTGACTGTAGTCACGCAACTAGTTACAGGGTTTTGGTAGGAACATCTCATGTGGCTAGTTGCTGCATAATACAATTTTGATCGCATGATGATCTCTCACGTGTTTTTTCAGGAAGATGTCGTGTTACTAGTTTTTACGTATTGTTATGTATTTTTAGTGGCATGACTAGTTACACATTTACGAAAATTTCGTTCTACGACTAGTTGTAACAAAATTTCATGCTATTTCGGTCACGTGTTTTGCTGTTACGCGGTTTTCGGCCGGAACATGTTACGTGATTAGATGCTGTAAAATGGTTCTGATGGGAACATGTCTCCTGACTGTCTGCTACGTGGTGTTGATTTATTTATATGTAGGGTTTAACGTCCCAAAACCACCATATAATTATCAGAGACGCCACAGTGGATGAATCCGGAAATTTCGACCACCTGGGGTTCTTTAACGTGCGCCCATGCTACGTGATCCTATGGGATCTTAGTCGCATAACTAGTTGGCACGTTGTTTTGTCACGCGACTAGATGTTATGTGATGCTACGCGATTTTAGTCCCATGACAACTTGTCTCATCTCATGATGTTGCGTAAGTTTTAGTCATGCATGAGTCTCGAACATCATATTATTTTTCACGCCGAAAAATTGGTGCACTTGATGTCGGCTCGAAGAAGAATAAGAGCACGCAACGAGGGCTTACCAATTCCTGTTGTGCGTTGATCCTTAGGCATTCTCAAGTAGTTTCATAATCACTTTTCGCCCGAGCGACCCCCAACTTGCTAGAAAAAAGGCTGGAAATAAAGATTGATTGATTAATTATTTGATTGGTTAATTGATTGATTGATCGATAATTCGCGCTCACATTACACGGCGCGAAGAACATGGTAAAGAGCCCGACTTCTAAAAGTGTAATCTCTACTTTCCAATCAAAAGCATAGATACATGGAAAGCAGTTTCCATTTCTGGAAGCACTTCTCCGACACGTTTACGGCACACGCTCACGCGTGCCAGTTTGCAGGGATCACACAAACCAAGCGAGGACCTGGATAATGCACCCCCCCCCCCCCCTCGTAGACGTCTCTAGAGCGCCACAGCACGCCCCTTTTTCGCGCTGACGTCCGTACCGCCCAACTTTCACCTTTCTTTTAATTCGCAGTCTCATATTCTCTGTAGTTGGGAACGCCTGAACAACTTCCCGTTCCCTACCATGACCAGGCGCAGAGAGAGACAAGTTGAAGCACGAGTCTTCTTTTTAGTCTTCCTTTTTTAAGGCCCTTTTTTCTGCTTTCAGCCACGCCGTTTCCGTTCAAAGCTTTTCGTTTTGTTACTTCCCGCCATGCATCCTCCTCTCACGATCTGTTTAACGCTGTTCAATGTGTTCCTGGACAAAACAGTGCCACATTACGCGAGGCGTGAGCGGTTGGCGTACCACGACGCATGCCATGGGGTTGGGAGGGATCCCGTAGCTCGTGGTAGACTCATATTATGTTTATTTATTTTGTACCTAAAGCTCACACAAATTTCGTTCTGATGGTTGAGTTTGAAGCAGTTTCACCCTGCTTGTTCCCTTCAGAACTGGAATGCATTAAGCGCATGACAACCGCAGCCCCGTCTCGAGCTGTCCTCGCTTCACCGGAGTCAACACCAGACGCGAGTACAACAAATAAAATGCGTGCCACGAGAACGGATAGGACAGAGATGAGACTGGAGGGCCATGACTTTGTGGACAAGCTTCGAAATAATTAATGGGAAGGTGGCAACGACTCGTTGGAAGTCGTACACGTGAGCCCATTATTATTGCTGCCGGTGCTCGCGTGCAACTGGTCTATAGGCTTTGGAGAGGACTGCCGTGCCGAGAACGCTGAAGAGAAAAAGGCCTTGTTTTTTGTGTTTTTTTACTGGTCGCTGCTTCTCCCCGCATGGGTGCGACACCTTATTAACTTATTCATGGAAGTGTGCACCACTGTGCTCGTTGGCAGGTCACCGTAATTAACGGCTATGAGACACGCCCGCGTTCAATCTTCTGCGGATTTCATTCGTGCGTTATTGTGCGCGGTGGTCAGCACAGTATGGGTGCTCCTGAATAAGTGGGGGGATCAGAATAGTAAATGGTACTTGATCGAGGAGACGGTAAGCTAACAGATAGTTATTGTGCCACCGTCTAGAGTGCAGTGTATTAATATTGCCAGAACACCACATCATCCTACAGCTTTCCTTCACAAGTTGGAACTTCAGCTTCAACAAAATATAGCACGATTATTATGGAGCCTTCAAGTGTTTCATCGAATGCGTTTTCGTAATGATTAGAGCAGCAGACATGATGAATAAAAGTATCGCGTTGACTCAAAATGGACTGTTATCATAACCACACAAAGCGCAAACGAAGGTGTATGGGCTTGTAATAACAAAACTTCATGTCCAAAGTGCGTGGATATGATTTATTGTACGTTCTACTGTTCTTTAGTGACCTGTGCATAGTTCGTACATAAATGGCCGAGACGTGCTCAGAGCAATGCCACAAAGTACACATGGACGACGACAAATTAAAACGGAAAACCGTGAACCGTTTGTGTCTTGTGTAGAAGAAATTTTCTACTCTATCCCGCTTACATCAACCAATGACATTCCCAGGAATCGGGGACATCTGTACGAGGCACCAGCTCTCCGTGCCAGTGATGGTGACGTTCCGTGACTGAATGAAAAATTGGCGCGAAAAAATCATATTTTTTGAAAAATTGCGGTTATCGAAACCGACTCTGGTTTCTATGTAGCAGATACCTACAGAAACACTTTAGTAAAACTGCAGTATCGTATTACGAAGCACGTGGCTTCACAGGACAATTAAAAATTGTTCATAAAACACACATGGGCCCCATTGTAATACAGAAAATACTCTTAGATAGGATAGATGATTCCATCTACACAAGGCACAAATGCCTCGCGGCGTCCCGTCCTGATCTGTCGCAATTCATGTGCTTCTATGCGCTACGCTTCTGAATTATCTACACTACCTGCTAGCCTATCAGCGTGTTCTTTCGTATGATACAAGTACCTATAGAAAAGGAAGACCACGTACCAATGGAGAGCATTATCACGAACAGCGCCTGATATGTCTTATCTGACATTCCTTTAAATAAGTTTCCGTTCTTGTTAAACACAACTTCAACGCTCGTAACCAAGCCGGCTCCGATGAAGTTTATGGCAAAAAACTATACTATTTTAAAAACATTGGTTTGCCGTAAACTTGCTCGCAGCACTGAAAAAGACAAGAGGACCGAAAAACGACGATAACTTCCAGTCTTAAATTAAAGGATTATGCATAGGTAACCCTAGACAACAGACAGCAAACACTCGAAGTGAAAACACAAGAGCGAAGATAAGCACGTACACCCCCTGCCCAACAAAAAAACAAACAAAACACAAATGAATCGCAAGCACTTTAAGGCGATAATAACAATCTCAATTCCCTATCGCCTTATAGAACTGACTGATTGCTCACGGACTTGCCTGGTGCTTTAAAGTTACATCGCTCACCCGGATATATATAGGTTGATAATATGTAAATTAAGAAGTACTTTCAAATAGGTGCCTATCTTTGTCATTTATTAGTTTTCTTGTTTTGTTTTGTTTTTGTTTTTGTTGTTGTCTCCACAGTACGCAAGTTGACATTAGAATATACCAACTGGCCTACACCTTAACTTTCCATCAATATGTCAAGCCGTTTCCACAAAAATACTTCTTTGTTCTCTTAGGCAGTTGAAAATTTGGTTGAAGCGCACCGAAAAGACACAGACAGAAGAGGCTGACATAGACAGCGCTTACACAGACCATGCGCAAAAACCATGTATCCCATTTATATGCCTTTTTCTGAGTAAGCGCTGTCCTTGTCAGCCTCTTCTGTCTGTGTCTTTCTGGTGCGCTTCCACCAAAATTTCAAACATCCACGTAATCCAACTGGCCCGACTGGCCATCTTGTTTTCCTTATGTGAATCGTAATGTGCCCGCTCACTGTGCCACAGTGTGTTCTATAGTCTGCTCAACAACATGTTATCACGTTCCCAGAGGAGGCAACGAGCCTAGGAGACGAAGGAAGAACGAGCCGCACGTTTTAAAGACCGCAACGTGCACATAACCCAGCTAAACAATACGTACGTTTAGTTTAGCATAGAAGTGTGGCAGCTTGGGCTAGTCGGTATGACATGACGATAGTTATAGCGCGAGAACAGAACGACGACAAAGAGACGATGATGATGATGTACCTTCAGCTTTGCTGGCACTCGCCCACAAAGGGGGATCGGCCAAGAACCGGGCGGTAGGATCATCAAGTGTGCTAAGTCAGACATTCAGGTAATCTAGTAGCCGTAAATAATAACAATAGGCTAACAGGGCTCTTGTTGCCCTTATGTACTCGCACACAGCAGAGAAAACTTCCCTGTGGCTATAACCTAATGTAATCCCTCCAAAGGATAAAATTATTTCCACGTTTATTTTTAAACCTAGCATCTCAATTGGTTCGACCAGGTATCTTTTCCTTTGATAATCATAACGTTGACAGGATAAAAAAAAATGATCTATTGATTTCGATTCCTTGCAAAAGAGACACAATGGAGATGCTGTTAGTCCAGCTTTATGTAGGTAGTAATTCAGATGCGGAATTCTGCATCGTAATCTGGTGATTGTAATTTCTAACTGCCGAGATACACAACACTGTTTATTCCAGCAATATCTTAGATGTACGAAGTCTCTGACTTTATCCAATGATAATTTTTCTATTTCTTTGTGCAAACAAGAATTTCTTTATCTGAGTGCTGTTACGTAGGCGAAATCAGGTAAAATAGGTAAGAGTGGTCCGCTTAAATATGCTTTGGCTAACGAGTCTGCCATCTAATTTGGATAAATCCCGCAGTGGCCAGGTCTCCATAGCAAGTGAATTTTTTTCAGGTTTTCTGGTAATAAACTGCTAATCATACTCAATAATGTCAAATTTTTTGCTGTAGATAGTGCAGTGCATACTGAGAGAGAATCGGTAAGTATGACCACTTCTGATTCGCTTGCAGGAAGTTTACGAAGCGCTAGAATTATAGCAAATATTTCAGCGATGAATATAGGCGTGTACTCTGGTAATCGAACTGAGAAATACCAGTCGAGAGAAGTACAAAAGCTGCCTATTCCAGCCTTTTCGTTCTATACGGATGCATCCGTCGCAATAATGTTGTTTAGGACAGATGAGTCAAGTAATTTTTTAACCGAGTATTTAAATATTGAAGGGGCAGTTGTTTCGCATTAGAGGGAAAAATATCATCAAATTTAATTTCAAGTTTTGAATTAGGCATCTTCGTTATGCCAATCTGATAAATATTTACATTGATAGGCTCTAGCAACGCTTGGACGAACCTAATCTGAGGGGAGTGTAGTCTAGACCATTGTGTTCCAAAGAATGCGGTTGGTTCTTGAATAAAAACGTATGAAGCTTGTCGCAGAGGCGAATTGTATATTTTTAAGAAAGTTTGAACTGTAAGTATTCTAAACCGAGTTAACAAAGGTGGAAGGCGCGCTTCCACATACAAAACATTATTTGACACAAAGTTGGGGAGTCCAAGACACAAGCGCAAAGCTTCTCTTTCTAATAATATTAACTGTCTCATCTTGTAAGCCGCGCTGCCTGAAAATAATACGCACCCGAATTCCATAATAGGCCGCACATACATCTTGTAAATCATTATCAATGTACTCCGACGCAATCCTATTTTTCTGTTTCCCAATTTGCGTAACGACCCCAAGGCATGTGACGGTTTACAGCCAACCTCCTCTATATAGCTTTTCCAATTTCGCGTCCTATTATATACGATGCCTATGTATTTCAGGAAATCGACCTGGGGAATGAGCTCGGTACGATACATCAGGGAAATGTTGACACGATCCTTAAAAGAGAATGGCAGAAGTGCACTTTTTTTGACGTTCAATGACATATGGATATTGTCAAGCCATCCTTCTAGCATGTTCATGTAATTCTGTATTGCCTGATACAATGAGTGCAGATCACTGTTTGTTGCGAAGAAAGCAATATCATCTGCATATACATAAATTTGGATATCCTGATGAGTTGGAATGGAACTTAGTAATATGTTGAATAACACCGGGGATAATACTGAGCCCTGGGGTACACCTCGTGTTTGCTTATGCTCTTTAGAACAGCATCCATTCAAGAAGCAATAAAATTCTTTGTATTTCACAAACTCTGTAAGTCATGCTGTTATATATTTTGGAAGGCGATAGTCTTGCATCTGCTGGATTAGGATAGGATATTTCACTTTGTCATACGCTTTAGCTAAGTCTAGAGTGACTAGTGCACAGTATTCGCGGCGATGCCGAGCCAGCTGTATGCAACTTTCCAAATCCACATGAGCACACCAAATGGAGTATCCCGATCTAAAGCCAATTTGTGTGGAGTTTAGTATTGTATGTTCATTGATGTAGTTTATTATACGGGCATTTAAGACTCTCTCTACAAGCTTGACCAGGTTAGATGTCAATGAAATAGGCCTTATGTTATCCAGAGTAAACTTCGTTCCCTGTTTCTTAAGTATCGACATTATTTTGGAAAGCTTCTAATCTGCCGGAATCCAAGAATTTTTCAGTGAATAATTGACTATATTACGGATTTCATGTGGGGATATTTTGTATAGCACTTTAATCATTGTAGAGGTCACCCCATCAGGTCCGGGAGCAGCGGGCGGTAAGCTCTTCCTCGCATCCGCTAGTTCAGCTAAAGATACCTCCTGGAAATCACAATCCACCCTTAATTTCACCATGGACTTTAGCATAATTGCCGTAAACCTGGTTTGCAAGCCTTTAGCAATATTTTCCAAGAAATCAGAGAGTTCGCGAGGAGACATAATGTTAAAATGACTTCTTTCTGTCTGTGGAATCATTTTTCTCGCACGTAAAAACCTGAAAAGCATTTTCTTATTTTTAGACTTAGACAGATAATACATTTATTCATATCATAATCTTCTTTTGCTTTGCGCACTAGACGCTTAAAATCGGCGGCCATGAATTTATAATCACTCCAATTTGTGGGGCATTGGTTAATTAACAGCTTTTTCCAAGCTGCTTTTCGCTTTCTATACCCCCTGACACATTCTAGATTCCACCACGGGCTAAAAGATCCCGCTGTGTTCGAGTTTACAGTAAACGTTGAATTTTTTAATGATTGTTTCAACACCGCACATAGACTCATAGCCCTAAGGTCTTCCTGCATTTCTTCGCGCAAAGTTAACGTAGATTTCAAGTCTTTTTGTAATTTAAACAAAAAGGACACAAAGCGCTCGTGTTCTTCGTGTCCTTTTTGTTTCTTTGTCGTCGTTCTGTTCTCGCGCTATAATTATCGTTTAGTTTTGCGTCTACAACAGCTCTGATGTCGCAGCCTGCCAGCCACTTCTTGTGACAGGTTACGTCCGCAAAGGTGTTGTGGATGCTCAACTAAATCTCTACAATTAAATTAACCGTACCTCTCACTACGAACACCCAGACATTATGTTAAGCCACAGTCATTTTTTATCTGGTATTTTCAGGAGATGCCCCGTTAAGTTGTAGCTTTGGCTTATTTCCGATCTGTAAGCTTTTTCACCCACAGTATGCGTGTTCGCTTTGTTTCGTTTTTCTTTTCTTTCGCTCTCTGCTTGTACGACGTTATCATAAAATTCGGTGTTATAAAGGAAGCGGCTGTTAATGATCAAAGCTATGGCAGATTATATAGGCAGTGGCACTCATTCACCATTTGTATTTTCGAGCCCGTACATATAAAATCAGAAACTGCTCTCTGCTTTAGCCATAATTACAGCTACATAAATTCACCGGCAGTGAGAGTGGTGTGCTGTTTGGGGTGCGTACTGAGCTGCCATAACACGGCGAGGTTTGAAATAATTTTCAGACCCAACACGACATGTTTAGTCTTGAAGGCGATGAGCACGAAGACATGAAAAGCAAACGCAGTCTTTTCAGCCCGTCCGAGCACGCCTCTGCAAAGCACAATAACCACTCAATGCGCCCACTCTTTGCTGATAAATCTGCGGAAGCGACCAAGTGACACGTTCACATTAAAAGGGTTGGAACATAAAAGAGCTATTTTGCGTGAAACCACTGCTTTACGACGAGGACACGGCCACAGTCAGTTGCGCGTGGACCCGAGGAACGTCCAGATACGGCGCATATCGGGCCTGACGTTTCGTGCAGCCACACGCACCGCTCCCGGAGGGATCCGTAAAATGGGAACGGCTATTAGCGTAAGTGCGTGGCGTGTTTCTCATCTGCGCTCTTTGTTACAACAGTTCAGGTGCTTATCACACAATTTTGCGAATGGATGGGAGCTGTGCGATTGCGCCGCTGCGCAAACAACCCCGACTGTATACGGTGGCTTACCTTTTGACTCACAATGTCTCTTACTTGTACGGCTTTATGCCAAATGAAATGGCATAGTACTCATGTTGGTGAAGCGAAAAAAAAAAAAGAAACGCGCTCGTACACATTTATTACGGAACAGGTAAGATGCGCTCAACGCATTTTTTCAAGTTGATCGCAGATTGACAGGCACGAAATATATATATTTTTTTCAGTAAAATTTCGCAATGACAGCAGGCTCTATTCAATGTTAAAACACTAAATAGAGAATAAAGCCAGATTATTCTGATCACAGGCTGCGCAGACTAGATATCTTCACATAGAAAGAGCGAATTGTCTATGCGGTGAACAATGTAATAATACAAACTGATTGATTGATATGTGGAGTTTAACATCCCGAAACCACCATATGATTATGAGAGAAGCCGTAGTGGAGGGCTCCGGAAATTGCTACCACCTGGGTTTCCTTAACGTGCAACTAATTATAACAGCATTTTCGCCTCCATTGAAAATGCAGCCGCTGCAGCCGGGATTCGATCCCGCGACCTGCGGGTCAGCATCCGAGTACCTTAGCCGCTAGAGCACCGCAGCGGGGCAAATAATACAAACAACTGATTGTGAACAGATTTACGGAGATATCTGCCTACGATTTAACCGTGATTTTCATGTATAAAATATACTTCCATCATAAGTATTCAGGTATCAGCGCGTATTTGTGAACAATGTTTTTTCGCAGCTACTGTGTGCAATCAACATCAGGTGGCGCCACTGGCGCTATAACACCAGCATCAGCGCCGCCAAAGGTGGCGCTTCTTAATATTTTGTAATCAAATGTTCTTATCTGTTAATTTGTAACAAGAGGTTCCGACATCAAAGGCATATGATATATATGCGAAGTTGAATGAACATGTCCCGTATTGTTGTTGCGTAGCAGGTTAAAAAAATGCAGATGACTGAAGATTGTCTATATATTGTCAGTCACACATAGAAATACGTTTCTTTGCACAAGTATGTTGCTTCCTTACACACTTCAGCAACCAACTCGTGTGGACGACCATGGCCGCTTCGCAAGCCAAAAGGGAGTATGATCACGTAATCAAGCATTGGCGTGCTCGTTCGCTGCTGCGGAGTATCAGTATACCCTCCTTTTAAGGTATATGCAACTTTAGTCTCTCGTGAAACGAAACTTTGGTCCTTGTGGTGCTAAGCGGTCGAGAAGTAATATGGCCATGAAGTTTGAATTTTTACGACGACGACTTCGTTTTTGATGAACGGAAGCACTGATTGATGACGTCGTTTGGTTTTGCATGGCTGTTCGTCATTATAAACAAAGGCGAGTGGGAAAACAACCCGGCGAGGAAGTTATGACGGAGCGAAAAAAAGAATGACACCTTAAGCTTCTACAATCATCCAGACATAAGAATAGACCCAGAAAAGATCTTCGGAAGATAAATTAGGGGAATACGTCTCCTCGGAAGTCCTCGACGGAAGAATGAAGCAACTGTCCGCTTCCACAATTGGCCGTCCACTCTACCACCCACCATTTCATGTTTTGTTCTTTTGCAACTACAAGACGGTGCACCGGCATTTCGCATTTAAATTGCACCGTAGCCTTTTCGAAAAGCGGCGGCTCGCGAGCTCTCGTGCGATGTTGGGGCTGCCTTCTTTTCTTTTAGCGGTACATCTTTAAAAAAAACCAGCGGCTTCTATCGCTACCCTAATGCCGCGCATAAAGAGAACGCCTTCATCACGCCCCCACACACGCCTCCTCGTTCCACCCGGTCTTACACGTTAGACTTCGTAGAGGCCATTTTGTTTCTCTTTCACGACTTACAATGCTTTTCAAGGCGTCCGTTTACATTTTACACGCCATATTTTTTTCGCCTTTCCGCACGGGCTCCTATCTCGTTTCTGTCTGGCGCATTCCTCGCAACACTTTGTATCAACTGTCCCTGCCGTTCCACCCTTTGTCTCTTTTTCGCACGTTGTACATTCTTTCGTCCAATCGTTCTCGTCTGACCTTCCACACCTCCGCAGCCGACTCAAATTTCTGCCCGTTGCGCCTTCTCCTTAGACTTGCCTGGAACTTTCGAACACATATCTTTTTTTACTTCCTAAAGAGGACCTTCAATATTTTACTCCGTAAATACTACAAACTCGCATGATTCGCTCGGACGCCTTCGCGCCCCACTCCTTAGAATTATTTGTTTGTTACTTCTAAGCTGGCCGTCAATGGCTGAATGGAAGGATGCTGAATTGGTTCCTCACGCCAAAAATACACCACTCAAGTGCCATATTCAAAAATCGTTTTTTTTCACTTCGCTCACGCATTGACTTCTGCTGATTTATGAACGCCAGACATTAGGTCGGGAAGAACACAAATACGTAAACAAGAGCAAAAGAGCACGAGCAAAAGAGACCAATACTATATTTCTTTATATTACAATTTTTTTCACTTTAACGCTGTAGTGAATGCAATAATTATTGAGCATAGTTGAAAAATATTTGTATTTGCTACACTGTGAAGTCAAGATTAGAAATGTAGCACTTTTAAATGAACACGCTTGCGTCTCTCAAAACCAGCCATGGATTACTTACCATCAATATATATGTAAAGCAGTATGTAGGCCAATTACCAGTCGTAAAAAAGCACCGTTTATGTTTTCCGCATCACATCGATTGTGGTAACATAAAGTAAAGAGTACTGGAAAGCTTCGTTTTGCCTAGTTGTGTGTAGATGAAAAAAATAGTTTTTTTCCTTCATGCTGCTGGCAGGTATTCACAAACACTTCTTGGATTGAATGTGATGCCCCGTATTCGATGCAACAAAGTTGCGAGTGTTGTCTCTCTCAGAAAAACTCTCTGCATGGCGACGCAGACGTCGCTACACGAGCCGCTGGCCAATCACCCGTCGAATCTTTTCCGGAGCCTCCACAGTTTTATCTGAGGACTCGATCCTCAGATAACTCTAGATTTATTTCATCTTGGAAGTGGGGCCGAATTAACTGTCTGATGCTCACCTTGTGACAATGGTCTTTGTCCAGCGAGACTTACGCGCACAAAACTGTTCGCACCTAAACTAAGCATTGGCACCACGTATAGGTTGTTTCCCATATCGTTTCGGCTGAGGCCTGTAAGGGCCTCCCGCTGGATAGGAGGACGGGATTTATATTGTACGAAAAGGAGCATTCGCAGCTCTTGCACATGTGTCCTATGCTGTGGTTTTTCCTTGGAGATTCCTAATTGAGACGTGGGGTTTAACGTCCCAAAACCACCATATGAATATGAGAGACGCCGTAGTGGAGGGCTCCGGAAATTTCGACTACCTGGGGTTCTTTAACGTGCATCCAAATCGGAGCACACGGGCTTACAACATTTCCGCCTCCATAGGAAATGCAGCCGCCGCCGCCGGGATTTGATCCCGCGACCTGCGGGTCAGCGGCCGAGTACCTTAGCCACTAGACCACCGCGGCGGGGCCTTGGAGATTCCTTGTGGTCGTGACACGACCAGCCAGCCATACGAATTAAGAATGACGATGCCCGTTAGCATATGAATTGGTCTACTGTGACCTTGCGCTCATTTTATTGCTTAATTATTGCCCCTCTACTTTTTCTTCGCCATTGCCACCTCTGCCAAAGTGAAAGGGGGGTGGTAGGAAGGAGGGTAATGTGTTCACAGTAGGATCCCTTTTACGTCTGCCCCTAAAGGAACACGACAGGTCATTTGTGACCACGACATGGCATTACCAATAACTTTTTTACAGAGTGGCCTATGCTCAAATAATAAATGTCCCCCACTGACTGGCGTTTTTACGTTTTGTATTGATTGGAATCAGTTTTGAATGAGGAATAATGTTGAGAGAAAGGTAGTTTTAGATAATATTAAGGATAGGGTTTATGTGACCATACTTTCAATAGCTGTGTGCTTGTCTTGAACTGCGCGATGGCATCTCTGCTTTCGTGAGCAACTTATCTGGAACCTATCTAGACAAATAGCATGAAATATGACAGCCATAGCGGCATATCAGTTTCAAGCATTCGAAGATAACAGGTAAATCGATCCCGTAGGCTGCGTTTTGAGAAAATAGTGTAGCTAGGAGAAATATACTAAGCACTTCCTCATTCTACCTGCCAGTTTCGTAAACTTTGTAATATTACTTAGGCAAGATTTCCGCAAATGGCCCACGCTGATGTTCCGAAAAAAAGAAGTCACCAGATGTTCACCACTTGTTCATCCATGCAAAGTTCAGGGGCATCGATGAAGAAAATAAAAAAAGAGTAAAAGTCAGCCCACATGTGCAAAGTCCTTCTTTTAAACAGCCTAACCAAGGGGATCAAGCTCTAAAGTTTTGGAAAAGCGACATTGGCAGGAAACCTTTTCGCCTATACTCCACGCGGGTACGGTGAAGGTTTTAAGCATGCGCTGAACTTCGCTCCTTGTTAGGAGGGCTTAAGGGCAGTGGGCACAAAGGGGTGAGCTCTAAGCAAAACAGCACAACCAGAGCGCTTCGAGCATTTCTGGTGCGTTCTTTGGCCCTTTTCTGAAACTCTCGTGCGTCACTCTACTCTCTTGATTGGAGGGGCTTTTGGGATTCACGTAGCCATTCCTAGCCGTCATGTAGAAGCTACATCGCGTTTATGCGAGCTCTAAAGCCTTTTTTCGTGCCTCTCATCATTGCATGTTACAAACTTGGGTGCACGAGCTGTAAACTTATTTGTGAATTCTCATTCTGTGTTTCCTTTTATAGCTTTTTTTCACAATCTGATCTGAGGCACCCAAAGGCACCTAAAGCCTGTGTACATAGTCGGTACACTTTGCTGGCCTATTAGTGTGTGTGTGTGTGTGTGTGTGTGTGTGTGTGTGTGTGTGTGTGTGTGTGTGTGTGTGTGTGTGTGTGCGTGCGTGCGTGCGTTCGTGCGTGCGTGCGTTGCTGCGTGCGTGTGTGCGTGTGTGTGTGTGTAATTCTGCAGCTGCCTGAGTGAATGAAAGCAACTGTTTATAGTAGGTACCTCCGAATGCAACGAAGTTGCACACCCAGCAAAAAGGCTGGGAGCTAAAACAAGCTTTGACTCGGCTATATACCCTACACGTGGTATAAAGGAAAGGGCAAAATAGAAATAAGATATTGAGAAAAAAACAAGAATAAAAAGAACAAAGAAGCTGCGACAAAATGCTTGCGGAGCGGTGTCATGGCAGCTTGCGGGCCAGCCATGCCACGCCGTTAATGAAAGCACAAGAGCGATGGCCACGCGTGCACGGAGACAAATAGCAGTCGCTATAATCCTCAAGTGCCTTCCCGGCCACTAGGAACAAGAAAGAAGTGAGATGAGAAAGGAGAAAATCTGTCACCAAGCCCGTTCTGCACTGTCTTCCTCCCCGACGTTTCCTGTTTCGTGTAGTTTTTCCTCCACAAAAACTATAGGCCTCAATCGACTGCAGACCTCGCGCACAGGAGGTCGGGGACTTCGCCTTCGTTTTGGCACCTTACGTTTGTGAAATTGTGGCTCTCCCCAGATGCTACTAATTCAGGCTGACTTCGTCTCACTCCTAATTATTATTTCTCTTCGTTTTTTTGCATGAATTCTGACTTTTTTTTTACAAGAATACAGAAGCTTCGTCTTTTTGACATGGCTAAGTTATACGATGTCATTCATTCTCACGAAACCTTTACAAAATATTCTGGAACTTTCGCTTTTGTGAAACATACCTTTGGCAGCCAAGGAACGGTAGCTGAGCGCTAGGTTGAAGCGCTAGTCACATTTTAAAAATGCTGCAGACCTATGTTTATTGGAGTTGGTATAACACGACAGTGAAACAGCGTCTTCACAGAGGTACTTGAGTGTTTTTGTGCATTGTTTCGCCACAAGGGTGAAGGAAGGAATTCTACAGTAACAAATGACAAATTCACGCGAAGAACGACAACCAGCTCGAAACTTGTAGAGCACAGCTCAAGCAGGAAGCACGCAATAAACGAGCATATACAAATGACGAGCGCAACTGTCACTGCTCGACACTTACGCGCTATGCAAACAGAAAAAAAGACTTGCGGAGCGAGCGTACAAGTATACACAGGACAAGTGCGAGAAAGTATCACAATTCTTACTTCGTATGTGAGCAGCAAGCTCTTTTTTTAAACGCGGCCGCGGCAGCGAGCGAGGGGACCTTCGTTATTCTCTCATTTATAGTGCCTAGGCACTTTACCTAAATCACGGGTCTGATAAGCGTGCGCGCAGAAGAGACCGCCACAAGAGAGACAACGCTCCGTAGAAGCGGCACTGACGAAACTCCAGAGGCGACGACTTTGCAAGCGCATCCTACGCGAGACCTACGCGCTATCCGGCTACCGATGTCAAAACGCGCTGAAGCTACGGAGCCATTAGGACCGCCAAATGGCATATATAGTGTATGTTAATGGCTTGCTGTTAGCCATGTCGACAACGTATGGTCCGTTGCCAAGTGGGTGAGAGGTTTCTGGTTCTACGCCCCACGACAGAACCTTACCTTCCCGTTTTTATCAGTGAAATCTGTTAGCATATATTTTAGAACGTCATACCCGCGACGGAAATACGTCAGTGTAGCCGTGCTGAACCACGGAATATTAATATAAAGAAATATTCCGGCACGGGAAACGTCAATATGATCCGACCTTTTGATAAGCAGTGGTATTGCGTTGATGGTTCTTGAATTAGGCTAGTTTCGTTCAAGCAGTTTTACTCTGTGTTTGCACTGTGGCAAGCAACAGCTTGCACCTTGTGAATACATTCTAACACGATAGTGTTAAAGAGTTCATTTCGCAGAAATACCTGTGGCGCTGTCGATGACGGTATGATTGGCTGTTAACAAAAAAACATAATCTTGTTCATGACCAAAAACTTGTGAAAGTTGCAAATAAGGTAAATAAATGTTACACCATCTACCGCTAAAGGGAACTATGTGTAGATACGAAGCAGCGGCAGCTAGCGCTTACACTGACGGTGGCGTTGCGCAAGAGAGAAACCTATGGAGGCGCAAAGCATGCTACGATTGACCGGTGTTTTCTATTGGAACATTCCAATGGCTGCTAGTGGGCAATGTGACACAAACGACTCTAATTGCACACAAAGAACCGCAGTCAGCTTTTAGTTAACGCTGAAGCTGCGATTTTTTATTGCTCAACAATGCGAAGGAGAAATTTTCCACCGGCACTGAGAGAGTTCTGTGTAAGTAAAAGTTTAATGGGGAGACGCGGCAGCGTAATTTGGTAGAGATAAGTTCCAAGTTTCTAGATTGACTCCCCTGAAGTTTCCGAAGATATCTGAGCTGCTGATAGTTTGTCCATTCAGTAATACTCTCCAACATATGTCTACAAGTACCTAGTTTGTATATCTGATCGATACCATGTATTCTATTTCTCATTTTCTTTTTTCTTCTTCTATTTCCCTTTTTCTTTCTCATTCCCTCTTTATGTATTTTTTTTGTCTATGTTTCTATTCGTTGTTTCATCTATGCAATTTTTCTCTTCTAACTCCTATGATCTGTTTATTTCATGTCTTTTATTGACTTTATTTGTCTCCCTCTCTCTGTCTGTCTTTCTGTTTCTTGCTAGTTCTCATGCCCATCAGGTAATTATTGCCTTCCCGGCAGTATCAATCGGTGCACCTGTTCTAGGCGCAAAACAGAATACGAACAAAATAATGAGAAAAAAAATGAGGACGGAGAAAGCGTGTGTCACTTCATAATAATGATAGTGTTCTATTTGCTTAGTACGGGATAAGGGTGGGCTATAACTGCTCGTCTGTTAAAAACCCGCACCCTAAGAACTCTCATGGCATGAAACACAAGCCGCCATAGACAACATTCTATTTCCGGGGCGAATACTTATCTAGAAGCGCCTGGCTATTTGCCTGCGTCGATAATCATCGTTGGTAGTTGCTGCCCATCAGTTGTTATTACCGTTATTTTCCTTTAATTACAAGATAAATTATTGTTTTTGCAAAGAAGACTAATTTTGAAATTAACATCAAACCTGTTTCAATAAAAGACGCGATATAATTTAGGAATATGGCATGTTATCATAATAATATTAGTAATTCCTATTTTTCAACACGAATGTGTTTTGTGCTGAGGTCAACCAAGATTTCAGTAACGTATTTTCATCACAAAAACTACATCTAAATATAACGCAGATCAGAAGACAACTGAGAAAAAGTGCCGTCAACAAGAGTTGTACCCATGACCTCTTGGTCGGTGACAACAGCTTCTGGGCATGCTATTCACCTTCAGCCATAGCCAGTTTTTTTTTAATCTTTATAGCCTTGCATATAAAGACTTGCAACAGTTAGTGGTGGAAGAATGTACCCAAGCATGTACATTTTCGGTTGGGATTAAAATAACTAAAAAAATGGCAGCATATCCACGGAGTGAATAATGGAGAATGGGGCGAAGAATTCGTCCGTCCATTCGTTCTTGCTTCCGTCCATCCATGCGTCTGTCAGTGTGACCGTCCATGCGTCCATCAGCCCGTCCGCGCGTGCGTCTGTTCGTGCGTCCGTCCCTGCGTTCATCCATGCAACCGCCCCTGCGTCCGTTCATGCGCCCATTCATGCATCTGTCTATGTGTCCGTTCGTCCATATATTCAACACTCCAAGTACCACCATCTCGAATCTTTTCATCATATATTCCCCATATAGAAGCACGGCCATTTAGTGGACATTCCAAGGACTAAACGAGAGGTGGAACACGCACGCTTTCTTACGGCTTGCGCTTCGGGTCCACTTCCCACCTTTAACCACCTCGAGTTCATGGTATATACTAGTTCACTGTATTCATGGCACTGCGGCCGAACGCTCGCTAAACCTTTCGAAAACCAAGGAGGTTACGCCCAGCGAGTATGACGTAGCAAACTTTTTCAGTCAGATAGTGCTCAATGTACATGCCAATGGCTGCTAATGGGAAATGAGAGTGAGTGAGTGAGTAAGTGAGTGAAACAACTTTATTCGGTCCACAATAGACGCGAGTAAACTCAGCGTCACCTGGCTAGGCCCACTCGGGGACCATCAGGTTAAACCTGACAGCCCTCGCGCGGGCCCTCTGGACGGCCAGGATTTGAGAGGTCTGGTCCTGGGCCTTAATGAGTCGCTTCATTTCCTCTTGGGTGAAAGGGGGACCGGCAGAGGCGCAGCCCCACAGTACGTGCTCGAAGTCCGCATAACCACCACACAGGGGGCAGTCCGGGCTTGGAAACCGTTCAGGGTACATTGTGTGCAGTGCCGCAGGGCTCGGGTAAGTGTTTGTTTGTAGCAGTCGGAGAGTAACAGCTTGGGCCCTGCATAGCGAGGAGTGTGGTAGAGGCAGCAGTCTTCTTGACAGATAGTGGTGTTGCATATCTCGTTGTACGAGCAGAGAGGCTCAGGTCGCCCAGGAGATGACGCGTTACCCGGCACACGGTCAGTCAAACCTCGTGCAGCCGAGTGCGCCTCCTCGTTGGGATTGAGCGAGGCACCCTCAATGGTTCCAAGGTGCGCAGGAAACCAGACCAATGAGTGATTTTTGAGGTCTTTGACTTTTTGAATAATCTGTAGGACCTGGGGAGCCACCATGCCCATCTGGAAGGCCTTGATAGCGGCCTTGGAGTCTGAATAAATTGTGTCATGTACACCGTCCGTCAATGCAAGAGCAATGGCAACCTGCTCTGCAACGCTGGAACTAGAAGTGCGGATGGTAGCGCAGATGATGACTCTGCAATCACAGTCCACGACCACTGAGGAGAAGGCTTCTTCTTGAATGTACGAAGCAGCATCGACGAAGCAGGCTCGATCCTTGTCCAAGCGGGCACTGGCGAGCAGAGATTTACCCCTGACTCGTCTTCGTGCTTCGTTGTAGGTTGGATGCATATTGCGCGGCATCCGCGCAATCTGGATCTTGGATCTTACGTCGTTGGGCAGCTTCACAGCGTCAGGACCGACAACCGTGGGGTTTCGTCCCAGCATGCCGAGTATGGCTCTACCCGCTGGGGTGCCAGACAGTCTGACAAACTGTGCAAACTCTTGGGCTTCGACAATTTCTTCGAACGTGTTGTGGATTCCCAACTTCAGGAGGTCTTCCGTGTGCGTTCGAACGCGAATGCCAAGGGCCAGCTTGAAGACTCTTCTGATTAGGGCATTGATTTTGTTGCGCTCCGACACGAGCCAGTTGTGCATAGCCGCCGAATAAGCGAGGTGGCATAGCACGAATGCGTGGATAATCCGGATCAGATTGTCCTCCCTGATTCCGCGGTGCCTGTTAGCGATTCTTCGAATCAGTCCGAGGGCGCTTTCGGTCTTGGAACAAATGCGTTTGACGGCGGCTCCATTGGCTCCGTTAGACTCGATAAACATTCCAAGGACCCTGATAGTGTCCACCCGCGGAACTGGGGAGCCGGTACCGGTGAATAACGTATTGTGGCTTTCCATTGCTGGCTTCCAGGACCGGTGAGAACCGCCTCTGGGCCTCTTCTTATACAGTAAGAGCTCGGACTTAGCGGGCGAGCGCCTTAGCCCGGTGTGGATGAGACAGCGCTCCGTCACATCGATGGCCTCTTGCAAAGCACTCTCGACCTGACCCTCACATCCGCTGAGGCACCAGATGGTGATGTCGTCTGCGTAGATCGTGTGGTTAATGTTCGGGATTTTGTTCAAGGCCCTCGACAGGTTGATCATGCAGATATTGAACAGCGTCGGGGAGATCACCGCCCCCTGAGGTGTCCCTTTTGGCCCAAGGGTAATTTCGTGGGTCAAAAAATCGTCAATCTTCAGTCTTGTGGACCGCGACGAAAGGAAGGAGCGCACAAAATTGTACGCCCACTTGCCGACGTGAAACTCAGACAAGCTCTTGAGAATAAAGGCGTGTGATATGTTGTCAAAAGCCTTTTCCAAATCTAATCCAAGAATCGCCTTGGTGTCGGTGGAGCCGGAGTCAATGACCTGGTGCTTGATCAGCTTCATGGCGTCCTGAGTCGAGAGCCCCGACCGAAAGCCAATCATGTTGTGGGTATAGCATTCGTTAGACTCGATGTGGTCAGTGAGGCGGTTGAGCATGGCGTGCTCGGCCACCTTCCCGACGCACGACGTCAACGAGATTGGCCTAAGATTCTCGATGCTCGGTGCCTTACCCGGCTTGAGTATCAGTACTGTGCAGGCCGCTTTCCAGCTCTTGGGAATGATACCGCTGCGCCAGATTTTGTTGATCTTGTCTTTAAGAAACTCGATCGAGTCGTCGTCGAAATGGTTGAGCATTTTGTTGGTTACCCCATCTGGCCCAGGGGCGGATCTGCTATTGAGGGATGCGAGAACCCGCTTGACCTCAGCCACGGTGAAGTCCTCGTCCATCGATGGCGCGTCGCGCCCCTCGTAGTCGGGAAATTGGGGAGGTACCGGATCGTCCGTGGCCGCCATGTACTTGTCTATGAGCTTCTCCGTGATCGCCTCATCTGGAGTTGAGTCGGTGGCCAAATGGACAGCTTTCGCCAAAGCTCTCTTCTGATTGGACTTGGTGTTGCCGTCGTGCAGTAGGTGTTTGAGGAGTCTCCAGCTTTTACCGGTCTTGAGTTGGCCCTCCATAGAATCACAGAGCTCATCCCATTGCTGCTTGCATAAGACCTTGCCATGATCTCCTACCGTTTTGTTGATTTCGGACATTTTCTTGCGCAGTCTTCTGTTATGGCGCTGAGTCTTCCATCTCGCGAGCAGTGCCTGCTTGGCTTCCAACAGATGCGCGAGCCTACTGTCCATCCTGTCCACCTCCAGATCGGTTGTCACCTCTTTGGTGGCGCTGGCCACATCTTCTTTTAACCCGTCGCACCAAGAGTCTAGGTCCGCATCCGGGGAAAGGGCGCGCTCGGAGCGGTTGGCTCGGAACAAGTCCCAGTCGATGAACTTAAAGGTCCTCGTCTTGTTGCGGGCAACCTCTATGAGCACTTCTGCGCTCTTCTGATCGAAGAAGGCGCTAGCTCTTCTGATCGAAGAAGGCGCTAGCCTTCGACGTAGTCGTCCCCGAGAGGACTAGTCCCGAAGACGTCGTTGACGCGACGTCTTCAATAGTAGGAATCGAAGAAGTATACTGCGTTCAGCACTATGGAGGCCGGAACTACCAAGTTACCGTCAACAGTGAGGCCGCACTGGCCCAAATCGTAGACGGGTCGCACCTTATCATCCGAGGAGAGCGCGTCGCCATCGTACCCCTGGGACCCCAAGTGACCCAAGTGACCGTCCTGTTCCTGCCGTGCCGCGTACCCAGCGAAGTCCTCGCACAAGCACTCTCTCCCTACGGGAAGGTGCTGCACATCACCAGAGGACTCATGGGATCGCGCCCAACCATGACCACTGGGACGCGATACGTCCGCATGGAAATGAAGGCTTCGTCACCGGTGCCCAACTACCTCAAGGTCGCGGGCCATCGAGTAACCTGTGACTATAAAGGCATCCAGCGAGTGTGTCGTCGATGTGGAGACAGTGGGCACTTCCGCATGAACTGCACAGCTCCGTTTTGTGGAAGGTGCGGCGTTTATGGCCACGACGGGAAAGGCTGCTCGCTGCCGTGTCGCCGTTGTGGGGACCCGCATGCCACCGTGGCCTGCACCATCAGGCCATCGTATTCCGACGCGGCATCCAAGGATTTCCCCCACTTCAACCAGGAACGCCATCTAAGAACAAGTGCGACGATTCGTCAACGCGAGCCGTGGTAACCGACCACGACCAAGGTGTGCCAATCGCGACGCTGCACCAGACGCCCACTGCGTTTCCAACGATTCCGGGCCTGGTAATTCCTCCAGGTACTGAAAACTTAAGTTCCCCGCGTCCCGTGGCCATTTCTGAGGAATCGCAGGCCAAGCCCTCGTCAGACGAAGCGCCTCGTGAGGACGGCGTCTCGGATGGGAATATTGCATCTGAGGCTCCTCGCGTTGCTGCTCTGTCGACAACAAGTTCAGGTGTCATCGAGGAGTCTACACCTCAAGACGACGACGCCTGCATCTACGAGGACTCCAACAGCACCAGGAGTGAGGCGCCCCTACAAATTGACGAAGACACCAGCTCCAGTGACATAAGCCAGGACAGTGGAGACGTCTTTGTACCATCCTCGCTCAAAAACCCGGACACCAAACGACACCGGAAAACTACTCGTGACTTAGAAGCCCCCACCAGAGACAGAAGTCCCCTGCGGACTTCGACGCGATCCCGGAAGCCCCGAGCCTCCGGTGGATCGCCTGGCCGGAAAAAATGACTCAGCAACTTGCGGGGCATTGGCTCCCGCACCTGATAAAGGTACCCCTGCATTTGCGTGATCCTATAGTATGTTTTCAATTTCCCCATGGCTCTTACTCTAAAAGTTATTACTTTTAACGTTCAAGGTTTCCGAAATCCACAAAAAGAGGCTGAGGTATTGGCTTTTGCACGTTCAGTGCACTGTGATTTGCTGTTCGTGCAAGAAACAAATTTTTTCAAGCTTTCTGATGTACTCGCTTTCAAGCGCGCGTTCAATATTGATTGTTTCTTTTCGTACGCCAGCACGCATTCGACTGGCGTCGGAGTCGTTATTTTTAACCGAGGTCTTTTACGTGAACATCATGTTTCCTTCGATGCCTTCGGATGCGTGCTGGCGTTCGACTGCACCTTTTTCTCGTTAAGAATAAGATTTGTTGCCGTGTATGCCCCAGCGGCACGCGAGAACTCAAACGCGTTCTTCCAGTCTCTTGACGCGTTTCTTTTAAATTCCCGACATGTGGTACTTTTAGGGGATTTCAATTGTGTCTTAGACTCACACGCAGACATTCGAGGTCCGGGTCGTGGCCGGTCAAACTGGAATGCCAGAGAACTCGAACGTCTAGTGCAGCAATTGGCATTGAGTGACATTCATCAAAGTGTGCATGGCAGTAATTATGCCTATACTTGGCGTCGAGCAGCGTCGAGCAGCCGAATTGATGGCGTGTATGCATCCCCCAGTCTCATTACCTACGTTCACGACACCGGGGTAATGTCATTGCCACCGACACCAGTATACATTAGCGACCCTCGGCCGGTTATGTTCTCTCTCCGCCTGCCAGCGGGGACGCCAACGGTTCACAGACCATGGCGTCTCAATTGCCGCGTCCTCCAGGACTCTCAGGCTACGGAAAAATTATCCCGAGCGTTACGCGCATCGCTCATTGGGGCGGATGTAGCTGATTGGGATCGCCTCAAAGAACAGTGGCGGCATCATTGCAGTGCGTCGGGCAGAGGACTTTGCACCCGTATGTCAAAAGATGCGTCATTGTTAATCCAGAAGATACGCATTGCCAATCGTGATCCCAGTCCTTCCACTGTAATGCGAGCATGGCAAGAGGAGCTCGTTGAACGGTACCAGCGTATTATGCGCGCTTCTTCACTCTCGGCGGCAGCTTGGCGCTGTAGACGTGCACCCTGTGCGCACCCTGAGGTGCTAAGGTATGCACGCAGAGCTCTGCTTTGTCCACCAGGCTCGCCTGCCCACTCGCTGAACTCTATCACTCCAGTTGCTGTGGGTACGCGCGACTTTCAGGAATTCACTCAACACTTTGAGTCAATGGCTAAATCTGGTGCTAATGTCTGTTACCCAGGATCCGTTTCTTCGCATCCTCTGCTAACAGATTTACCTCATGATTCCAACATGTCAAATGACGTCCTCCTATCAGCGCCATCCGATGACGAAATCAAAGGCGCATTAGACGCAATGAAAAAGGGATCGGCCCCAGGGCCTGATGGACTTCCTGCAGAGTTTTATGTACAGTTCTGGCCTATCATTGGTCCAACTATGTCACGCGTCATTCGCAAGTGTTTCCAAGATATTACACTTCCAACTTCTTTCCACAAAGGCCGTATAACAATAGTTCCCAAGAAAGACCCAATGTCCACGCGACCAGAAGATTGGCGCCCTATTACCCTGCTCAATGTAGATTACAAGCTCTTGGCTAACATTTTGGTGCGCAGAATCAGTCCATTTCTTGCAACATTAATCGCTCCCCACCAGGTCTGTTCTGTTCCGGGCCGAGAAATACACACCCATACGTGGTTAACGCGGGACATCATTCAATACACTATTCGCCGATGTGCGCAAGGACTGTTGGTTTCATTAGATCAAGAGAAAGCTTTTGATTTCATAGAACATGGCTACATACTAAATGTTTTACATGCATATGGATTCCCGAATAAGTTCATTGACCTTATCAGCACGATGTACACTAATTTATAAAGTACCCTTTACTTAGATTCCCGTGAGAGCCACGCATTTAGAGTCACGCGTGGGGTACGTCAAGGGTGTCCCCTCTCCCCAGTGTTATTTATCCTTGCATTAGAGCCCTTCTTAAGGGCCGTTGAACATCACCCGCAGATTCGTGGCTTACCTCTACCCGGTAACACTCAAGTAAAGGTCGCTGCTATGCAGATGATATCACTCTATATGTACATAATGAACAGTCGCTGCAGCATGCTCTTGATACATTCCATGATTTTGGTATTATCTCCGGTGCAAAGTTAAACTTTTCTAAAAGCCAGTATTTTTTCATTGGCAACCCCAGCGGTCGTATCAACATCACGTCGCCTTTACAGTGGTCTCCTGAGATTTCAATACTCGGAGTTATTTTCACTGTATTTGGTATACAGGATAGCATCTGGTCATCCGTTGTACAAACTCTTCTAAACGATATCAAAGCAGCCAGGCACTTCGAATTCCCCCTCTTGGAACGCCGATACTTAACTCAAACGGTGTACCTAGGAAAAATTTTGGTACCTTTGCCATTCTGTTAAACCACCGCTCCACGTCTGCAGGAAAGTGCAAAGCTGCATCAGTTCATTTTTTTGGTCTGGTGGCACAGAATTGTTATCGCGTCCAGCGTTAGCTCAGCCGCGAGATCAAGGCGGTTTTGCATTCCCTGACGTTTCCGTCGCGGCTTCTACATTGTGCCTCCGCACTCTATTGCGAATACTAAGCAATGATGACATGCCCGCTCAGACACTGGCTCGCTACCATCTGGGGCCATCACTACGTGTCTTCTTGCCGGATAGCCAAATAAACAAAGGTCCCCAATCAACTGAATTACCATCTTTGTATCGAGCCCTTCTGGCATTTCACCGACGTTTGGAAGCTACGTGCCCAGAGATAGAGTTGGCCGATTCTAAAGTGGTGGACACAATGGCCGCCCTTCTACGGCCCTTGGTGCCCCAGCATCATCAATCTGTATTGAACCGCGCTTGGAAACCAATAACTGCCGCAGTGTTGCCAGGGCATCTCAGAGACTTTGTCTGGAGGTTGGGCTGGGGCTTGCTCTCCACGCGAGATCGGTTGCAGCGATGGCAGGTAGTTCGCACTTCCACTTGCCCCAACTGCGTCATGGTAGAGACCAATCGACATGCGACGTTTGAATGTGTGGTTTCCCGCCTTTTTTGGCGTGCGGTTAATACTGGTTTTCGGGGACAGGGTGTGCGAACTTTCGTGTCCAACGGCCGATTTCCGCGTAGCCGCTTCTCCGCTCTCTTAATAGTTGCGGGGCTGTTCAGCCTTTGGAGAAACCGATGTGAGGCCGTAGCTGCCAATCGCCGCCGGCGTGCCTTGTGGCCGATACTGGGGAGAATGAGACGAGAGATCCTCGCATTCCTCTCCGAAGAGCTTTTCTTCCTCGGGGAGCAAGAGTTTCTGCGGCATTGGTCGTGCCCTTTCGTCAAGGTGGAACACGAAAGGATACAACTCATTTTTCGACCGACTTGGTGCTAAGCAGCGCCCGTTGAGTTGTTATATATGATTTCGTTTGTTACAAATTGTGTTTCATTTGGATCTATTGTATCATTATACCCTTGTATCGTGATATCACATTGAATATTTGTGTACATGTATGCCAACATAATCATGTATATTAGAGCAAATGTCTTCACTGTAACGTAGTGATGTTAGTCGTGAAATATAGATGTGCCGATGTGTATGTGCCCTGTTACTGGAATGGTATGAAGCCTTTGTGTTCTGTACATGCTGTAAATAAACTTTTTCTAAACACGGACAGGTACTCTCATAGCGTCCCCACACAGACCCCAGGGGTTATTTCAGAACGAGTGAACTTTTTTATTCTTTTATATTTCAGTGAACCATAGCAACCGAAAGTACGTTTTTGACGTCAGCCGATGACAAAGAAAATACAATAGGAAGTGAAAGAATCAAACTATAAATGAAATCCTCGTTGTCACTACAGGCAATCAGGGGCCAGAATCAATAGTAGGAGTTAATCGTGGCTGTACAGTTCAATTACAATCGTTCTTCCCTCTCAGCAGTGATGCCGCACCTGGGCATGGGCTAACATTCGCTTCAATAGAGTTTCAAAAGCAAACTTTATCTCTTTCCCTTTTTACGTATACATCTCTTCAATCTATCTCTCTGTGTCCACGACAGCGATGAGCCGTGCTCCAAATTAGGGCTGCAGAAGTTGCGTCTTTCCTTTCCAGAACCTCTCTCTCTGTTCTCACCACAAGCTGTTCGTTGTTGTGATTTAGGGAAGATGGGAATTTTCGTCCATCCTCCAGAAGCGTTGAGACGGATTAGTTTTGGAGTCTTGTTTCCCACATCCTCTCATAGCCGGGTTGACAACACAAACTGCGCAACAGCTTGTACTTAGCACTAGCAATAGGGAGCATGCTCTTACACTTCCATTCCTACTTTTTAGGGCATTTCTACACGAATAGTAGGAAATGACTGTGCCTCTGAACAGGATGTCATATGCTTTATTTGGAGCTCGAGGTACGAAAATGATCTCAATAAAACAATCTGGTGAGACGCGTGACACAGTTTATTTTTTATTTTTTAGGTCATCTCTACAATTTATGAGAGGAAGCTTTTCACGTGGGACGTGGTAGAGTCACTCATACTTCACATAGAATTCAGTTATTTCAAGATGTACACTCTTGGAAAACGAAGTTTGTAAACAGTTACTAGACAGTTTTATTCACATGTTTTCCGCGTATTATACTATTTTAGCGGCATTCCTTAACTAGCCAGCAGCAAGTAAAACTTGTAACTTTTGCCGTTAGTAACCAGGGAAGCTTTTTTGGTGTTTCGAATAAAAGAACAACTATGCCGCCTACGTTGCCAGATCATTCTCAGATATGCTGCAATACAATTTGCTGTAATTCTGATACCCTGGAGCAAACTTCAGATAAACAATATTTTATTAGCGACCCCTGAAGACAGTTTCGTGCTACGTCATAGCACATATGGCATATGAAAGGTCTGTCACATAACTTGACCCAGAGTTAAAAATATGCCGGAACCCATAATTACGAAGCGATCAAATGTATGTTACTCACCATTGCTTGGAGTTCGTTAAAGCGGCACCCGTTCGTCCCTCGTCGTAGTACGTAACATGTCTTACGCTTTTACTTGCAAGGTACTGCCGGTGGGAGATTTCTCCTGTGCCTTGTTGAACAATAAAAAATTCGCAGCGTGCACGTTAACTAAAAGCCGTATTCTCCTGTTTCTCATTCCCCATTGGCAGCCTTTGGCATGTACATTGAGCACTATCTGACAAGAAAGGGTTACTACGATATACTTGCTGGGCGTAACTTCCTTAATTTTCGAACGGTTTAGCGAGCGTTGGGCCACAGTGACATGAATACAGTGAATTAGTATATACCATGAACTCGAGGTGGTTAAAGGTGGGGAGTAGACACGAAGCGCAAGCCGTAAGAAAGTGTGCGTGTGCCACCTCTCGTTTAGTCCTTAGAATGTCCGCTGGATGGCTGTGCTTCTATATGCGGAATATATGATGAAAAGATGCGAGATGGTGGTACTTGGAGTGTTGACTAGATGGATGAAGGGACACATAGACAGATGTATGGACGGACGCACGAATGGCTGCACGGACGGACGGATGCATGGATGGGCGCAAGGGCAGAAGGATGGACGAACGCAGGGACGGACGCACGAATGGGCGTGTAGACGCACGAACAGACACACTCACGAACGGGTGGAGGAACGCACGGACGGTCGCACAGACGAATGCATGGACGGATGGAATTAACAACGAATGGTCGGACGGATGCTTCACCCCACTATCCATCATTCACCCCGTGGATATGCTGCCATTTTTCGTGCTCTCAAAGGTTGTTTAATTGCATATCTTTATTTACCTACCTTTTCGAAAAACGAAGTTAGATTACAAGTTCTAATGAGAAAGTTGTAAATCGGTTTGCAAAACGTCCGATTAGACAGTTTTGAACTTTATGTCTGTCCGGTATTAGTGTTTTTCTGCTGATTGCAAATGCCCGCTAAATACAAAAAAAATACTACGTGACAACCCCGCTTGCTCATTGATAGATATGTGGGGTTTAAGGTCCCAAAACCATCATATGATTATGAGAGACGTCGCAATGGAGGACTCCAGAAATTCCGATTAGCTGGGGTTCTTTAACATGCACCCAAATATGAGCACACGGGCCTACAGCATTTTATCCTCCATCGACCACAAAGCATTTCAATCGATAATAATTGTAGTACTTTCTCGTGCAAAAGAACTCAGCGACGAAGCTTGCTGCGCAATGTCATAGTGACAGACTGTACAAATCAAAATGCAGACAGTGAACTGAGCTACATCAACAATCCTGATGTGTATTTATCTCCACTTTTGTACAGTCGTTTGCTTAGCTCAGTGATAAATCCTGCTTAGAGAAACAATTGAAAGAAAAAAACCCCAAATAAATCGTTACTTTGTTCTTGTTTGGTTTACTCCCTTTCCAAATCCGAAGTAGACGAAGTATCATTTCTGCAGAGGCTTCCTTTTTTTTTCTTGGTTTCGGCTCTCAATCATGCCTGCTGCAAGTGTTTCCCAAAGCACTGCACTATCAACAGCTGGCATTCCGAGAAAGGCTTTTCGTGGAATGCGATACATTCATTCTATATACATATTAGTTCTTCCTCTAACATTATCCGGTTCGAAAACCCTTAAATGTCAACCAAGAACTGTCGCACACTAACACGAACATGCTCAGAAATACTGTATAGTGCAAATTTGGAAAAACTGGTCAATAAATCAGACATCGAATGTCGTAAAAATGAAGCTTCAAATCAACTCCCACTTTCTGCCCCGACAAATTATTGAACCCACGTAGCTTGCGTTCCTTTTGGCACTATGAACCTTTCATCCACGGACGTCGTTTAATCACGCGAGATCATTACTCGAGGCCTTCTGAGAGACCTACGTCACCTGCAGATATTGTCTTAAGCTATGATGCTTCAGATTACCGCCGGTGTCTGGTAAAAAGTGCCGATAGCCTTTAAAAGGGCCAGAGGAGTGCTTCTGAATGCAAGATGCAATTACCCAAAGACACAAGAGTGAATAGAAGTGTTTATTTTTTTTTTGCTGAAAGGAGCAAGGTGACCTATTTTCAAAGAGTGATCACATTATCTATTGCAGTGACGGGGTTGCTTGCGAAGTTACAGAGCATCTATGGCCAGTCTTTCTACGTCACTAAAAACTTGCTCTTTTGTTCGCTAATTACATATCTATCATCAAATAAAATCTGGTGCACAAAGTGGTTTGATCACCAGGCAATAGATAATAATGATTGTTTGAATCAGTGAAGTCAGGCGGGAGAGATTGGACGAAACTTTGTCTACATTGTATACATCGCCTGAACACGAGGCGCCGTTTATATTAGGCACAAAGATCTAGTGACTCAAAGTAAAGCCAGATTGTATGCAAACTTGTTTTGCTAATAGTGATTTACCAACGTTCAAAGAAATACTGGAATTCCTGATTTCACGGTTTTGATGAAAGGTCATGCATTTGGGCCCGGCAGTGGCTTATTTCAATTATGTAATAAGTGTCCTTACTAACGGCGAACAGTCGTTCGCATCTATAAATCCGCATCACTTTTTGTGAGCCGTATGGCTTCGCAATAATGAAAAAACTAACAAAAGATGCAAAAGCTTCAATTTGTGCAGGCGCTGACAGCTCGGACAAGCATCACCAGCAATAATGGATGCACCATGCCAAACAGTCAAGTGCAAAGCTACAGGCATCACCGTTCATTTCCGAAGAGAAAAATGAGGATAACTAGTAAGCGAAGGCAAAGTGAACGCGTAGCTACAGCTTCAAGTGAAATTAAAGCTCTGCCTCCCTCTTATACGCTCGAAGAAATAGCAGAAGCCCAAGAGAGCACAGTTTGCTAGGTTATCTACAAGAAGGTCGGGGAGAATGATCCTGCAGGAGCTGGGCCAACACCCAATGGCAATCAGACGCAATTAAAATGATATCCCCGACAACATCAGGGAGAATATCACGGTGTCTCCTATACCAAGAAACATGCATCCAGAACACAACGTCGGAAGAAGAGTAGCGAGGGCCAGAAATATACTTCGTCAAGTCTCAAACGAGGAACGAGGGGTCGTATTTGTTGACGCGGCTTCCTACGGCAATGGGAAAGCGTTTGTGGCAGTGGTGGTCGATGGGGCTGGCCATGTCGTCAACTCAGCGACGGTCAGGACGAAAGACCCAATCATTGCGGAACAGGTGGCCATCGCCTTAGCACTCAAGAAGGATAACATTGAAGTCGTCTACAGTGATTCCATGGCAGCCCTACGGGTGTTCGCCAAGGGGACGGTCTCTGAACAAACGCTGAGAATCCTGCAAGGCAAGAACATAACGCATCATCTTGTGAGTTGGTTCCCAGCTCACCTTGGGTAAATCAACGATTCCCTTCCCAATCTCAATGAAGCAGCACACGAGGCGGCGCGAGAACTCTCCAACCGCGCCTCCCCGGGGATGCGTTCTACCGGTGAAGGGGATAACCGGGAAATTCTTACAACATATAACGAGCTCACTAAACATTTCTACCTGTCTAGAAGGATTTTCCCTCCACCTTACAAAAATCTAACCCGGCCCCAAGCACTTACATTAAGGTTTTTGCAAACGCGGATGTACCCTACTTTGAAAATGTTACACATCATGTACCCTGACCTATACCCAAGTAATCTTTCGCCACATTGTGGGGAAGTAGCTTCATTAGAACACATGCTCTGGCAGTGCACCAAATTCGCTCATATATCGAACATCACCTCTGCCAGATGGGAGGCGGCAATCCGCAGCTCGTCCTTGGCAGATCAGCTTTGGGCTGTCTACCAAGCCCGCGAGGTGGCTGAGGAGCTTGGCATCTCAGTCCCCACGTGGGAGCTGCCCGCAACACAGTGATCTGTGTTTTGGAGGACCAAATAAAAGTTTATCCAATCCAATCCCTCTTATACTTCTGGATGGTGTGGGGAGTGATCCCTTCGAGAAGCGTTTCTTGTAACACCTTTTCCTGTTCCGAAAGTGCGTTAATATGGCCGTATACACTCCTCAACACGTGTTTATCTTTGTGGCTACTTTGCGTCACAGTCTATTTGCTTGGAACGAGCCGGTTTTTCTACATACTCAATTTATTGCCTTCGCCCCTCATATACGTTTCGAATTTTGTAAAACAACTGTATGCTCGTTTTCTTCCGGTCGTAATAGCTACCTTCCTCGTCTTGTTTTATGATCCCCTTGATTTCTTACTTCTAGAATACACCACACCTCCTAGCGACCTCCTTGCTCCTTGCCGGAGCTCTGTCTCGACATAGTTTGTTTCTATTTCGTCTAATAACTATCACTATAGTAAGTTTTCCACCCATTTCTCGTGTTATGCAGGTAAAGAAGTGCGAAGAGCACTTCGAAGAGTGCGGGATTATTAATTTAGAAAACTTCTGCCCGCATTGAAAATAAAACTTCAGTGTGAACCCGCCCATGTTCTTTAGATGGCCCAACTATAACTGATGGTTCAACCAAGGAGGATTAAAGAAAAATTGCTGGTGTGGAAGCTCCCGCAATGCCTTGCCAGCAGAAGGGAAGCCACCTCTTGCCACTGTCAAGATGGCGGAAACATGTTATTTTCTGATAGTGCCCACTTAAAGATCAAGTGGCTTTGATATTTTATGTAGATGCTACGTTAGTTCTATATTAAAAGACAGTTGTTACCGACGAAATAACACGCAGAAACGAGTATGGATAACTGAATCTTCAAAGAACTTTGCCTCCGATTAGAGGTTCACTAAGGAAAACGAGTAACTGTAAGACGCACTTGGAGCACTATGTGACCCGAAAAAGTTTCCACATTAAACGCGTTGGGCGTGCAAGGAAATGCTTCGTTTTCAATCGCTGAACGGTGATACTTTATCATGCCCCTAGTAAGATGGCCGCCACAACCACCATCTTGCCAGAGGAACGGCTTCACTTCTGCGCAATTATTTCCATTCCAGCAACTTTTTTCATCCTCCTTGGGTTCAACCTCCGCCTATTTTATTTATACATGTATGCCCGTGTAGACGTCCTATAAGGATTAGTGGCGATCGCGTCTATTCGAGAATGGCTGTAACAGACGAACTGGCCAGGTCATATAAATACTCTTTTCTCAACTTTACCTGGTTCGTAGCACTTCATACCACAGCAGAGTGGAAGAATGGCAACAACCTCATTTTTTAGCTATTTTTGAGCCAAAACGTATCCTATTACCATTCCGATGTTACAAAAGCCATCTTTCTTGAGGTGTTTGTCTACTATTTGAACTATTTCACGCGCACTGTATTATAGTGTATTATTTTCTTCATTAGTTTACATTGCGTATATCATTCTGGTTTCGCATTGTCTTTTTTTTTGCTTTGCATGTGGTTTCCGGCTCTTTTTAAGCATTCCTGTTTTCAGCGTATTAACTTGTGTCTAAGTTTGTTTTTGTGCTGCCGATATTGAAGTTTTTTTTTAATGTTTATTATATATTTGTAAGCGTGTGTTCATTTCCTGAGTTTACTACTTTTGTGGTCTTATTCTGTAGGACATCGTCCCACTGTTCTTACTTCCGGGGCGCCTTCTGAAAACGTTGCACCATCATATATGCAACGAATTCTGCAGTTTTGTAAAATAAGCTTCAAGTTCAACTAATGAGAATCCTTGAACAAAACGAGAAGCGTGAAAGAAAAATAATTCAGCATATCCATGAATTGGGGTTAGACGAGTAGGTGAAGCTCCGGGGGATCATTAACTTCCGTACATGGCCCACTCGATCATGCAACAATGTAACAAGGCGTGCTTACTATATATATACAAAGTTGCTTATTAATCACAATACGCATATGGTGTTGAGTTGTTCATATGAATATCCATATTCATATGAATAAGGATGTTCATTTAAATATCTATATATATAGTGCCACCATTGATGAACGAGCCGCTGTGGCTTATTTATATTTATATTGATATAAAAGGGGTCATAGTTATATTCATATGCATATGGATATTCACATAAATATGTCTGTTCGTGTGAGCATTCATTTACTAATAGTATGAATAGCCATATTAATATGTCTATCCATAGCGTGTCATGCTGATGGACAGGGCACATGGCTCGATTCTAATGAGCTTCACCCCTAAAAGAAAAAAGTGATATAGTTTCATGCGTAGAAACTAAGTTCATTTCTGTTTTCTCTGCAAGGATGAAATAAACTCAATACTACAGAAACGCAACAGAGTTAACATAAAATGAAATACATAAACAATATTATAAATAAATAAATAATACCGCTAGCACCTCAAGGGGCCGAGACAACCGCGTGTTCCCACGCAGATCCCCCCCCCCCTCACCTGCACGAAAAAAAAATTGTCCATCGCAAGAATTGACAGCCACCTCACACGCATGGTTCCTTTTACGTAGCTGCCATTCTTTTCCTCCTTCCAGGTTCTCTTCTTTCAGCGACCAAGCATGCACCTTTCCCCGACGCCATTGTCCTCTTTTCGAGCATCCCGGGAGAGTGGCGTCAAACACAGGTCGAGATTAATGACTCGACAGGGAACGGGCCCCGTATTCTACCCACTCTCTCGCACACGCACGCACACGAGGCAGCCCGTCCACGGGAAGGGGCACAAAATGCGACAGCAGCGCGCCGTGACGGGAAAAACGCAAAATGGCGCGCATCGCTCACGCATGGGCCTCCATTCTACAACGGTGCCAACGTTGTTGGCATCGCTTCTTCATCGTCGACCTCATTTAATCCGCCGAATGCAACCTTCATAAATTTTCCTAACCTTTTACTTTTTGTTTGTCCTTTTTTATGTGGTTAGAATTGCTATGCCGGGAGCAAATCTGCAACACGTATGCTATATCACCAGGAATGTTTCGTCGAAGTTGTACAACATATGCGACTATATCTTTGCTGCAACCTTTTTTTTTTCAATGATGAAGAGCTTCTTTTCAGAAATTTTTCATAAGTATCATCAACGAGTGCAAATAGATTAGAGTCATTTCTTGCAGCAAGTGTTTTGCGACAACGCGCAAAGAAAAATGTCTGCAGATAATGCCAAAGCGTTCGATTAAAATAGCCGGGTCAGCTTCAAAATACGAGAATCGAAATAGTTTACACTTATGGCTCAATATTATATCAAGTGAAAACAAAGAGAGAATATAAATGATAGGGGACGATGTAGTGTCAAACATAATGTTAATAAATAATGGCATAAAAGCAGCGCTAGCAAAGATGGGGATACAGCAGTTAATCATCCGAACACTAATACAAAGATACAACTTTACAACCGCTACATTCGTTTCGTATACCGTGCGCTAAGATAAAACACGGTATGTAGAGTTTGTAACAAATAGCCTCGTCACATCTGGTGATGTGGTCCTTTTGTAAAGCTTCAGACAGAACGCAATAACTACCATACAAGCTTACATGGAAGCCGCTACGTCATTGCTTATCTTATAATCAGTAAAGGCCAATATTATCAACAAATTCACAAGGCAGATTTATTGCTTCGAATAGTGTACGCGTAAAGTAGGCTTCGTTCAACCTGGTTAGAGAAAAGCGTCGAAGAATTTTAGAGAAAAGAGTCGAAAACTCAACAAAAAACAAAAATTAACGAAAACGGCTCCTACGACAGACCATTTATTCACCGGTCACTCGCCTCGAACGCCCTTTTCTTTCAGTATTCGTTTCTTACTATTCACGAACAACGCAGCCCATATATAGGTATTTAGAACTTGAGAAACAAAAAATGCACCATTGTTCAGCTTCAATCGAAAATTCCGGAAAAAGGGGTTGGTAATAAAATCTAGTTTAAATTATTGAGAAAAAAGCGCCACAACGGTATAAAAGAGAAATAAAATTCGGAAAGATAATGACGTATACACAACGTAAATATGACGTCAGAGACTGCCACGGCCCCCATCTCTTTGTTCTATGCTTATCGTTTGAGACGTGCCACTTATCTTTTCAGACGTGTCAAATTAAAGAATCGCTTTCTCTATAGCTGTACGCACTTGTGTTTTTATATGTGGAGCACCACTGAATCTTCCTACCAACTATGTGAATGCGTCCGTGTGTGTGTGTGTGTGTGTGTGTGTGTGTGTGTGTGTGTGTGTGTGTGTGTGTGTGTGTGTGTGTGTGTGTGTGCGTGTGCGTGTGCGTGTGCGTGTGTGTGTGTGTGTGTATACTGCCTTTTCAACAACAGAGTTGTTTACGTACATTTGCATTCTTTTCTCCCATCCTTGTCTATACTGCGTGCCCTGAATTCTTTCCAAAAATATAATGAGGAAGTTATGCAAGCTGCTGTTAGCAATTATTAGATCACGATGCTAATTGTACTGCTCTTCAGCGAATATCTATTCTTTTCGTGCAGTGGCATACGTTCACAAAAAAAAAGGAAGAAGGAAAGGAAGGAGAGTGGACGAAACGTGCGTCTGTTTTACTGCCCTGCACTGCAAAAAAGGGATGAATAGATTAAGGAAAAAAAAGAGAAAGTATTGCCGGAGTACACACACTGCTGTCTATTCCAGGCGTACAAGCGATTGCTTAAAAATATCGATTTTGACACAATTTTGATTCCCGCGCTGTTTTGCCGGAGCCGGTATGGGCCATGAACATCAGCTACTTTTACTTCTTTCGCGGTACCATAGCAGCACGTATCTATCAACCGTTGCGCAGGGCTAGAATTCATCAACCCAACAGAATGAAGCAATGAAAAAAGGGGGGTTGTTTTCTAAAAGCCTTTGTGAGGGAAGCTCTGGTGGTGGTGTTGGTGGTATTGGTGATGGCTTGAAAAAAGATGAAAAGGTATATAAATTCTGCAGCCCTATACAAAGCACAGCGCAATGTCAGTGCAGGGAGGGGAAGGGATGAGATAGAATGGAAGCGTATAGAAGTAAGAGTACCCAGAGTGCCGTGGTTGCTACAGTCATAGCAGCACCTAGCGGGGAACGAGAGCCCTGGGAGGAAGTGGGGCGTCTAGAAGGGGCGGGGGCATGTCTGCAACCGGCAGCAATTCTTTCACTCTGGCTGAAAATCTCTGCCTGCGAACACAAAAGAAGGAAAGGACTCGGTATGGCGAAGCCGTCTGACCGGATTTCGATTGGTCGGCATCGACCGCAAGCATTGACGTGCGATCTAATTCGAAGGTGGCTCGCAGAGTCTTTTCCTGTCAGAACAGTGGCAGAAAGGAGAAAACAAAAGAGAAATTGCTTCCGTAAACCATGTCCAAGAAGGCTTCGCCACTGTTTTGCACAATATCAAAAGAGAGGCGAGATAGGCGGTTGCGTTATCGCCACTCTAGAAAATATTTACGACCATTCTTTTTTGTAAAAGAAAACAAGCTTGGGTTGTGTAGAAAGATGCATGCATCCATTAATCGATATTCAACAGAGGCTCTGCGTTCATGAACCATTGAAGAAAAAAAGCATCAATTGGCTCTCGGTGATACGAGTTGGCATACAATAAAAGGGAACCGTGTTCTCACAGAAGTAGTTCACTCTTTATTGATCCTTTTTAATAATGAGATATTTAACAATGTCTTACGGCGTTTCGCAGCTACAGAACATTTTGACGCATATGTACCAACAATGATAACTTTAGTACCTCATCATCATCCCGACGAGAAACGTCTGTAACCATAATACTTGCGGCAGAATAATTTGTTGGTACACACCGGGCACAAATTAAGGTCAATCTTGTGCTAAGTTCACATCAACAAGCACTTAATAAACGCTGGTAGTTGACATGTACCCATTCAAAACGTCGAGGTTTTGCGGAACAAACGCCAAAGGATTCGCTTCTAAGTAACAGGGTAACCTACTCATGTGTTAATGCATATAGCACGCAGCGTTTCAGGAATGCGTGAGGTACAATTGCAGTTTGTAGCTTGACCCAAGAATGAAGAAAGCAGTTCTACTTGTCGCTGCCGTGTTACAACAAGCATTTATAGTGTTGCAGTCTCGTGTCGACGTCATTGCCTCTCTGTGTCACTGCATCAAGTTTATTAGAAAGTGCCACGTTATAAGAAAAATTACTTTTTTACAGCCTATAGTCTATGCTATTACACACTAAGAAATAGGTGGGGTCAAATACAGTTAATGCATGTGGCATGTTCGCTATATTGGCGAGGAATCGTCACACTAACATGTACGAAAGTTAGAGCACGTAGTGCATCATCGCCCAACTACATTATCGTGTCTGTGCACGGCACGTACAGCAGAGTTTCGTAAAGATTGCACCGAGAGTGTCCGTTGCGCTGAAGCGACCGAGGCCCTCCAAGTCGGCGCTCGTTACCGTCATGACGCAGTAGTTCATCGCTCGCAAGCGGTGACACCGACCCCGCCAAACATAGTGACATCGTGAGAGAAAAGCGTTTGCGAAGCCTCGTGCACGTATATCAGTGACGAAGGGAGTAGACCACACGGCACCTGTCTTCTCGAACAGAGAGGTCCTGGGTTCTACTACCAGGTTGTCCGAAACAACTAAAGTTTTTTCTTAGTCTTTACAGCGGAGCTAGTTGAGGCGGCCGTAATGAGGTCAATGTGAACAAAAAACTCCGCACCACGATACCGTCAACGCGCGTTGCTATTTCACGCGATATATTTCACCGAGCAGCATATGTATACTTGTTTAACGCTAGCACCCTCTGAACTCTGTAGCGGGGCTGTCCCATCTCCTGCGGTGCGTATTCACTTGCGGAGTTTTTGAACGATGCAGCGAAAGCTGCCTATACCTTCAACATCTTGAATGTTAAAACGCTAATTCATTCTCGCAACACCATCAAACCGTTTGCAGCAGGGCTCTATTCAGAAATGTTTCGAAGTGAAAGGGTAGGGAGGCTCAATCCCTCGCATGTGTTTGTGTAGGGCATATGGAATTCACTCCCATCTAGCATTGCCACTATCAACGATCATCAGTTTTTTTTTTCAATTAGCGCTCCACCCGTTTCTCGAGCGTGAAAACATTTTTCAATAGATCACTTAATTGTATTTTATAGCGATATATGACTGTGTTCATTTGTGAAATGTTATTGTTTATTGGTGAAGTGGTACTAAGTATTTGTTAAGTTTTATTGTTCCTGCATCATATATCTAGTTTTGCTCTTCAATTGCGGTATTCCTGAAATGTGATGGTATTTCATTCCTTATAAATCCACCCCCCCCCCCCTATGTTATGCCCTCCGGGACCTTAGAGTATTGATTGATTGATTTGTGGGGTTTAACGTCCCAAAACCACCATATGATTATGAGAGACGCCGTAGTGGAGGGCTCCGGAAATTTTGACCACCTGGGGTTCTTTAACGTGCACCCAAATCTGAGTACACGGGCCTACAACATTTCCGCCTCCATCGGAAATGCAGCCGCCACAGCCGGGATTCGAACCCGCGACCTGCGGGTCAGCAGCCGAGTACCTTAGCCACTAGACCATCGTGGCGGGGCGACCTTAGAGTATCAATATATATATATATATATATATATATATATATATATATATATATATATATATATATATATATATATATATATATATATATGCGAAATTGAAAACTTAGGGTTGGTTAGGAGAGGTGTAAGCCCCCCTCCCTGTCTACGCAAGTGGTTAGAAAGTATTAGTTTTAAAGACAGCTGGCCTACACTAGTGTTCGGTGTGGTGAACGTCTGCACTAGTATTGGGCTAATTGGTCACTTTTTGTCTAGAGCCAGCCGTGTGCGGTGAACCATGACGTGCGTTCATCTATTAAAACCATATGTATACCCAAGAGCCACGAAACATGACCTTCACTGAAAGCTCTGTGCTCTGCTCATGGTCACGCTCGCAAACACATAGTACGGCTTTTTTTCCAAAACGCATAAAAACGACAACATAAGCTGTTCTACTTGACTAAAAGCCTGATCACTACAGTGGAGAATGAATCGTCTCATATTCTGCCGGGAGGATCACAGAGAATAGGTCGTGTGTGTAAACAGATAGGAGGCCCACAGTGACGCTTATAAGGCAAGGTGTACGAAAAAAAAGAATCACATAGAGATGCTCAGAAACTTCAAAGAAGGCTCGGTATTCTTCTGCGTGCAGCGTGCACGTAGAACTCAGCTGAGCTGTTCACTAATAGAAGGCAGTGAAAATGTATGGGGCCGAAAGTGCAGCAAAGGCTGGCTTTTTCAGTTGCCGGCACAGAATGGCCCAGGCGTTGTGGTCAGAACGAGCTCGGCATTCCAATCGTGAGGGTGCTCGCAGATGAGCAAAGCGACGCGGATTTGTATTCGCAACTGCCAGCCCGCAACCGAAAATACATTTGCGCGCTCTAGCGAGTTCCGCGTGCCAGCATTTTTGCATGCATCGGACAGTGCTTCTTTACAATACAAAGAAAACGAAGGTTATTCGAGTTTGAGACTGTTACTAGCCAGCAGAAAGGAAAAAAAAATTCTGTATTTGTGGTGTGAACGTGAAGTACGTTTTTTCAGGAGAGAGAAACAAAAAAAATACATTCCTTATCAAACTTAAAAGTTGGGTGAGTAGGTCTCTGTTTAAGATAACTGAGGGGGGGTGGATACGCAGCACACACAAGAAAAAGGAGGAAACAAGACGGTGACCTGCACCTTCCGTGTCCTCTATTTTTTTTATAGTGCTTCACTTGAAGAAACACTGATGGCAATACGAAGAAAACAGTTGCTCACATAGTGAGCAACTGACTATCGGACCAGCTCGCTGAATTCCATGTCGAACGGTTGAGCCACAGAGATCTCCGACGACAGCGCAGCTCTGGCCGACCGGCTCGCCCTCCGCCATCTCCTGACGCCGTGAAGCTCTCGCTGAGTGTTACCCCATCCTCGGACTCCTTCAACCGTGTCCCCATCTTATCTGTCTTATCTTTACTTCTCACTCTATCCTTTTTAAACCATTCTTATCACCTTCCCTCGTGAGCCACTGTTGAGGTGTTGCACTCTGATGCAGACGGTTACGGGGCTCACTTTTGTCTTCTTTTCTCTTATTTAAGAATCACTTCTTTTAACTGACTATTCGCATTGTAGTGAAGAATAAACCTTTATATTTTGTCCACCAGCAAAAAAGACGTTTTACAAAATTACATAAAATCAGGACGTACTTCGTGCATCTACAACAAATTTTCTTCTCATTCTATGTGAGCTCAATATGTTTTCTTCATTTTCAGGAAATGATGTCTACAAAAAGGAAGTTGGCTTCAGGTGATCCTTTTGGAGGTGCGTTGCTTTTCACAATAGCGCAACTCTCGCGCTCTAATATTAACTGGGCCTGCATATTTCCTGCCTTTTGTCGTATATTGTCAGTTTATAGATTTTTTTTATTTACAAGTTCACTTGAGCCTTGAGTCCTAAACCAATAAACCTAAATTAGTGTTAAATGCGAAGCATTTCTTGGCAAACTTCGGCGACTTTGAGTGTATCTATCTATCTATCTATCTATCTATCTATCTATCTATCTATCTATCTATCTATCTATCTATCTATCTATCTATCTATCTATCTATCTATCTATCTATCTATCTATCTATCTATCTATCTATCTATCCGCCAACGATTCTTAGCTCTCCTGGCCGTTTCGATAATGGTATCGATACCAAACTTGGTATGGCATAACATGTCTGTATGATTGACATATTTGACTAGCCATGACAGGAAAATCAAGACATGGATGTCATGAATGTCATGATTCACATGTCGCGGTTTTGTAGTACTTGCGGTGGTTTCGTTCACATGGTATGTTGCAAAACTGGTATGGTATGACATGTTTGCATGGCGAACACAAGTGACAGACCATAAGATGAACATCACCACATGCTTGTCATGTAACAACATGACTACATGCCACGCTCATGATGCGCTCACGGCCGTTTCGCTAGGGTCCCATATACCAAATTCGGTATTACAGGACGTAAATGGAAGACGAAGGTATCATACTGGTGCAAAAATGATAAGCATGAGAGGCGTGTCATGTAACAACATGACTACGTGCTACGTTCATGATGCACTCACAGCCGTTTCGCTAGCTTCACATGTACCAAAATTGGTGTTACGGGACGTGAATGGATAACGAAGGTATGATACTGGTTAAACATGATAAACATAAGATGCGTGTCATGTAAAAACATGACTACTTGCTACGCTCATGATGCGCTCACGGCCGTTTCGCTAGCTTCTCATGTACGAAACTCGGTATTACGTGACGCGAACAGACGACATCGGTAAAGACAAATCCAAGCATGATAATCCCAATATGCCTGTCATGTAACAACATGACTACATGCCACACTGATGATGCGCTCGTGGCCGTTTCACTAGCTTCACTTATGCCATATTTGGTATTACGTGACGCCAATGGATGACGAAGGTATGTGACTGGTGCAAACATGATGATCATGAGATGCGTGTCATGTGAAAACATGACTACATGCCACAGTCAAGGCGCGTATACACTTCGACGTGACGTGGTGCGCGTGCTCCCCGGCGTTCATTTTGTCGCGTCACGCTGGCGTTGCCACACCAGACGCCGGTCCTGCCATATATATACTCACAGGCGCACGTCGCGCTGCGTTGCTCTGACGCATGCACGTGTCAGCGCATCCGGCGTCCCTCCGTCATCAAAAGAGAGAGACGCAGTGCTGTCTGGGTAACAAATGTGCGCGAAATAGTCGCGCCTGGTTTGTTCTAAGCCACTTCACGTACGAGGCAGGAATGCACAACTGGTCAAGAGCAGAGTCCGAGACACTGAATGTGCTCCTCAGGAAAGTTATCAAGAAGGTCCTGGGCCTACCCATACATACCAACACCGAGCGTCTGCTTGAGCTTGGCATTCACAACACGCTCGAAGAAATAGCAGAAGCCCAAGAGAGAGCACAGTTTGCAAGGTTATCTACAACAAGGTCGTGGAGAATGATCCTGCAGGAGCTGGGCCAACACCCAATGCCAATCAGACGCAATTACAATGATATCCCCGACAACATCAGGGAGAATATCACGGTGTCTCCTATACCAAGAAACATGCATCCAGAACACAACGTCGGAAGAAGAGTAGCGAGGGCCAGGACTATACTTCGTCAAGTCTCAAACGAGGAACGAGGGGTCGCATTTGTTGACGCAGCTTCCTACGCCAATGGGAAAGCGTTTGTGGCAGTGGTGGTCGATGGGGCTGGCCATGTCGTCAACTCAGCGACGGTCAGGACGAAAGACCCAATCATTGCGGAACAGGTGGCCATCGCCTTAGCACTCAAGATGGATAACATTGAAGTCGTCTACAGTGATTCCATGGCAGGACTACGGGCGTTCGCCAAGGGGACAGTCTCTGAACAAACGCTGAGAATACTGCAAGGCAAGAACATAACGCATCATCTTCTGAGTTGGTTCCCAGCTCACCTTGGGCAGATCAAGGATTCCCCTCCCAATCTCAATGAAGCAGCACACGAGGCGACGCGAGAACTCTCCAACCGCGCCTCCCCGGGGATGCGTTCTGCCGGTGAAGGGGATAACCGGGAAATTCTTACAACATATAACGAGCTCACTACACATTTCTACCTGTCTAGAAGGATTTTCCCTCCACCACAAAAAAAATCTAACCCGGCCCCAAGCACTTACATTAAGGCTTTTGCAAACGCGGATGTACCCTACTTTGAAAATGTTACACATCATGTACCCTGACCTATACCCAAGTAATCTTTGTCCACATTGTGGGGAAATAGCTTCATTGGAACGCATGCTCTGGCAGTGCACCAAGTTCGCTCATTTATCGAACATCACCTCTGCCAGATGGGAGGCGGCAATCCGCAGCTCGTCCTTGGCAGATCAGCTCTGGGCTGTCCACCAAGCCCGCGAGGCGGCTGAGGAGCTTGGCATCTCAGTCCCCACGTGGGAGCTGCCCGCAACACAGTGATCTGTGTTTTGGAGGACCAAATAAAAGTTTATTCAATCCAGTCGCGCCTGGTGTCAGACCATAGAGTGCTCGCGTTTTGCTAACGTTGCGTCGCTGTGTCCAGCGTGCGCGCGCGTCAACGCTACATTGGAGTATAATAGACCCTTCATGATGCGCTGGCGGCCGGTTTACTAGCTCCAAATATACCAAATTTTATGTTACGTGACGTCAATGGATTACGAAATATATGACTGGTGCTAACATGATAATCCTGACATGCGTGTCATGTAAGAACATGACAACATACCACGCTCATAGCGTGCTCGCGGCCATTTCGCTGGCTCCACATATACTAATTTTGGTATCACGTGACGTGGATAGATAACGAAGGTAAACGACACATCCAAATATGATAATCCTGACAGGGAAGTCATGTATGGCATTTACCTCCACCCTGTAACGTTGTGCTGATTTTGAAGTGACATATCAACATTTCTCATTCATGCTTCGCATATCATCGATTTCCACTGTACGTGGGATCTACCAATTTCGTTCCCACAAGACCGAAGACTACCACAATTTCAGAATTTCTTTTCCGTTTTTCCTTCGTGTTTCTTCGGCGATGTGTAGGGGTCGTGAAGTGAGAATGTCATTCCACGTTACTTAGACTTGGAATGCCGTCTTATTTATTCCTAGTGTAATATTCTATTTGAGTCTACTAGCCCAAGAGTTGCATGAGTCTGTAGGTGTATTTATCGACGTTCTTGCTAATCTTACCTAATGCTTCCCACTATCATTACTTCAACATCGTTCTTTACACTTGCCGCACACACTGTCGACCACAATTTTCTAAAGTTATCACACAGCGCAAATATAGGAACAGGACACGAAAGGGAGCACCCGATTGGGCCCTACTAGTGTGCTTGCGCTGCGTGTTTCAAGAGGCTTCACCAGAAAGCCCACGTTTGCTCCATTGTATACCATTCTCCACTAAAGCTCACTGAAGCTTCCATTTAATAGGATCTTGTCGGTTGATTTCATACAACCGTCTGTAATATCTTGTAATATTTCGATATTTACATCATTACTTGCGGAGCGTGGACTTCATTCCCAAAGTGGATATCTCCTTCAGCGTAAGAAAGCAATATTACGTTTGGAACTGCGCATGGCCTAAATAGCGTAACATATGGGGTACGCAGCACACGACGAACATGATTATGAGAATGTTCATCATCATCATCATAATCACCGTCATTGCTATCAGAATCCTTCTGTATGGAAGAGCAAAAGCCCCCTTTACAATTCTGTAACTAACCCCGTAACATGCTTTCTTGGATTGGATTATGGCCAGAAACCTATTTATCTAATTTGCCCACCTAACCCTGTGCGTCCCCCTGACGCACTCACCTTCTCTTGGGATCTAATTTGTTATGGACAAGTGGTTTTCTTGCACTTTGAGGAACGTGTACTGCTCATTACCACATTTTATTAATCTGGACTAGGATGCCTTTAACAGGTGTTTGCTTCACGATAACGTGTTACCTTTATGCAAATACTCCCGCAATAAAGTGGCTACATGTTCAATAGGTAGCCATCGCGAGACATACGGCATACGGTATGCCGATACATTTAAGGCTGCGCACGCTTGTAATTCAAAAGCAATGGAATTGTCAATTATGACTAAAAATGAGTACCGTCTTAGTTGAGGTCCTACATATGAAAATTGCTCAGTATAGCAACGTGCGAAAGTGCTTTGCCTGCTTAGCAATCAAGCTTTTTTTTCCCCTAACGCTCTTGTGTCCCGTGCAACCAGACATCCTCCCCGTAATGTACGTACTGCGAGGAGGAGGAAGAAAGTTTAAGCGGCAAGACAGGGAGGTTAGACCAGCTGGCTACCACTGTGACGTACTGCGAAATTTCTATTTAACATTCGGGGCTACCTTTCTGTTGGCTGACCGTCAAATAGGGGACCAGTAAAAGAGCGAGGGATTGTGGGATGCACCGTCTGCTACCGGCTTTCGGTTCGAGAAACGTAGACGACGGCAAACCGCTTCGCCGCAAGCCTCAGATTGTTCGGGACTCGCGCGCGCGGTCGCCCGTTTATCTTCGTCCTGATAAACCATGGTTGGTTGTTCAGCCATTGGCTGCTCCAACTCAAGCGTGCAAGGCAAACGCAGGTATCAATTTCCATGTAATGAAGACAGAAAAACGTGATGGGCCGCGACTGTGAAGAGAGCCACAGCGACAGGTAGCCTTTGAGTACGGTAACTTTGAAGCCAGAGTCTGTGAAAACTATTTTATCACAGGTACGTGTGTATTCCACATTAAAAAAGCTTACGCATGAATTTGCTGCGATTATAATAGTGCTAAATAAATTGTGAGACATAAGTATTGAGAAATAAATGTTGAGAAATAAATTTTTGCTAGGCGCTGGCGCGCCTAGCAAAGATATGGGAACGAGCGCGCGAAATCTACCTGCCATACGAGATTAGCTCCGGCCACTGCACCCATAAATATGACAAAAAACAGGAAATCTTCACTCATGAGTCAGTTTACATGAAATGCTGGACGAGTTCACTTGAGTTTATCTTGGTGAAACTATGCGCTAGGACGGCACCCAAAGGAAGAAGTGCATTAAGCAAGCGCAGGGTTTCGCTTATTCGGCGCCGTCTAGGTATGAAATTATTGTTTATGTGCCGCCGTGCCGTGAAGCTTGACCAAGATCAGCGTTCGAATAAGCATCTAGCTTCGACTAAGAAATGCAACTTTTAGCGCACTGAAAGCTAGAAATAAATATCTCGGTGTTCTCAGTAAGTGTCGCACTTCATGCCGATCGAATGACATGTCGGTCGAAACAGCGATCCCGAAATAAACTTTTACACACTGCTACAGCCATCCCCATCCCCTGAGATTTTTAAAATGGTGACTTTTTTTCTGCAGTAACGTATCATACAATAAAAACTGTTTTTTGTATCGACTTATCTGCTAGCCAAACTGACAGTATACCCCCGAGCAGCCTAAAAGCATTGCAGATCATTTTAGTGCGATAAAAAAGTTTCCTGGCTGTTCATGGCTTTCGTAGCTTGTCAGCATCACAGTCACAGTCACTCAAAAAAACGTGGCCCCATACCTGCATGTAATCTGCAAAGTCGTCGAAAGGCGATAGTCTTGTGTGTGGAGAGAGTGAACAAAACATTTATTTCATGTTCTGCACAAGAAAATTGGTGAATGGTATTTTGGAGGCACTGCGTTAGAGGGCCTTGAGCGTGCAGCGGAGGTGAACGAGCGCATCGAGTCACGTCACACGTGAGACATGAGCGTCATCTGGCAGTTTTCTTGGAAACCGGAGCGCGTCCATGGCTCTTAGATGGGTGTGCGCGCCCGTCTCGGATGTAATAAGTGTAGAACGCAAGGCGACGGATAGGTGCCACCACCGTCTCGTTTTAGCGAAGAGTTGGAAACATTCGCCTGTTCGTGCAAGCGTTGCATGGTCAGCGGAGCGTGATAAGTGCTATAGTGCCAAAAATTACGTATGTATGCCTTTTCTAGTAAATGACGCACATGCAGTGTATATACGTGTTGTTATGGTGCCCAGACATGCGCAATAATCGCTTTTTAATCGACAATTGCACAAGTTTGAAGGCTGCATCTTGAGCAACATTGGTGGGCGCTGTGGATGGGGTGGGCCATTTCAAGTAACCGATGCTGTTAAGCGTGGACAGACAAGCGCACAGACAGACAGACAGACAGACAGACAGACAGACAGACAGACAGACAGACAGACCAAAATTTTTGGTCTGTCTTGGGGACCAAGTTCTGGTCTCTCTTGGGTCTGTCTTGGGGAGTTTTCCTGTAGACCAAAAAGGTTCCCAAGAAAGTTTATCGTCTTTAAAAAACAGCTTCTAAAGCACTGACATTGCACGGCGAGGTGTTTTTTTCAACGGAGTACAAAAATGCGCGCGTGCCGCTGCTGACCTGTGTGGTGCGTCGAACCGGAACCCATCGTATCCCACAGTTCCTAGCGATTGCCCATTTTACCGGTCACCTATTGCAAGCATCTGTTGACCGCATCTTATGCAGAGACGTTCCATAATGTGACAGGAAGGGACAATAAATGGGCCAGCACCCTGCCAAATGCCGCTTCTGCAGCGCCAGCGTAAAAAGAAAACCTCCTCATCCTCTACTGGTCCATTCTCTCTCAGCATGTGTCAACCCACCGTATGAGTCGTTACGTATGCCCCGCTGTGCGTCACATCAGTTCCATACACACTGGAGAAAGGAATACGTGCAAGGCGACAAATAAAGAAAAGCACCCGTTCTGCTCAGGTCACACAGTAGGAGAAAAAGAAATAAAAGCGCATGATAGGCAAGAAGCAATCGTTACGCAAAACTGCGCATATTGGGCGCGTTCGCACACTGATCGCTCACTTCGATCGCGTAGGCTGTATCGAACGAGTCACGCCTTCTCGATTTCTGTGCCTGCCTCTTTTCGCAATTTATTTGACGATTAGAAGACGCGAAAGAAGCGAAACACTACCGCGGAGAAAAAAGTGAAAAAGGGAAAATGTAAGTGCAGTCAATACAAGTGTGCGAAAAGCTACAACCGTTCACCAGGCGTAAGACTCTTAAGTTACTTTGACCCTAGCTCGAGAGTGAAGCTACGTTCATTCTGACTGCGGCATTCTTACCGGCTTCCTATGCAGTCTCTGAGCTGGGATCCAAAGACAAATCTATAGGTGCCACAACTATCGTTTTCTTTTCTCAAATTTTCAGCCTATCTTTTTTCGATTCAACTCAATTCTTTATTTGCAAGCATCAGATACAAAAATGCCAAGACTGGCTCACTGTACATGCCCGTCTACCACGAAGCCCACGAGTCTTTTTGTTACTGTAAGCCTACACGATAATTTCACATGACACTTTACTTGCCTTTATTTCATACACCAATCACGCAAGAAAAATCTCACGTGGAGTAAAACAAAGAAGAAAAGAATAGGCAACTACAAGTATTGAAGTTTGGGCAAGTTGGTTCATCGTGCTTGAACGAGCAATGCGCAGTATGGCATTATGATAGAGAATAAATGGCCCAACAGACTGAAACAAGAAGACAAAGCGTAACGTCCTCTTGTGTTGGTTTGCACAGCCATTTATTCTCTACATTACTGCGCTATACCCACTCAAGATAGGTAACGCCTTGAAAAAGCATCGCTACGCTATGGCCTTTAGAAATCATTGCCGCCGACATTTGTCCAGCTAGGAGAAGGCATCCGTTTCTTGCAATAAGCTTATATATATTATACATAAGTATTCACCAATGCTTCGAGATCATCTTGTGTCTTACTATAGTTTATTATTTTTTTCTTATCTCATCGCATTGAAACTCGCTTAAGTCGAAGCGCAGGTGCTGGAGAGGTCTAAAGGCACGATCAAAGGCAGAACTAAAGCTTTATTGTTGTGCACTCTAAAACCACAGCACAACCAATGTACGGAAAAAAAATAGTGAAACAGTTCATCGATTTTGTAAACATCAAACATCGTCAACGTAGTTTCGAATGAGATGTTTTTTGCCCTGCTGAAATGATTGTTTCTTTGATCTTTTTAGGACGTACTGTATGTATTACTGTTCTTATCTTTTGTTCTTCTTTCTTTTGTCCTCCATCGTTGGAAGCTGATTGCTCTGCAGCGTTCACAAAAAAAAACAAAAAACAAAGAAATGTAATAAAAAGAAAAGGCAATCTTCTTTTCTCTCTCTTTTTACCTGCCCAAGATACGACTGCACCTTCGCTTTCTCTTTCATGGTTTGTTCATGCTGTAAAAATCTTTTATTTTCATTTTTTAGTAGATTTCTTTTTAAATTGACCTCTTTGCCGAAGGGGGGCCCAACCTAATTTTAGTGCCCTCCCGTTTTTGAGCGACGAACAGGGCTGCCTTAAATGCGCGAATTGTTATCGCCGCAGTATTCGTAGCACTAGGGTCATCACCCTCAAAGCGAATGGTTGGAGCGCTTCGAGCCATGGCTAGGAAAGAGTGAAACAACTTGTCTGGAATTTCTCAGGTGTGGGAAGCGGCAGCAGAAAGTTAAAGAAAAATGGTAAAGCTTTGTAAGTCATCTTTGTTCAGCCATTGATATAATTTTGTAGTATTCTTGCCACAAAACTAAAGTTTGAAATATATATCTAGTGGGGACCCAGCGTAGAAAAAATAGGTCATATTGTTCATAGTAACAATGAATCCTTATAAAACAATTCCCAGCCTTACTCTCTTCACATAATATCTCGACAAATGGAACGTGAATCTTTCGTATCATGTGCTTAGGCTCCTCTTTAACACATTGAACTGCTTTACTGTGACATGACATGACGCCTCGGGCTGGAGATAGTATGCATTAAAATGATAAGAAATTGCAAGACTTTTCGACAGTTCAAAGTGAAGTTCTCATTTCAGAGACCCGTGAGCCGCTGACGATCTAAGATATCTCGCGGTCATACCGAGCTAGGCAACATTTGCAGACATACACGCGTATTTCTCATTCGCTGTCGGTTCGTAGATGAGGTAAACAAAACCTATGTATAATGCTTATTAAGGCTAGAACAGTACCAATAGCAGTATTTTTAGTGTCAGGCATTGTCACTTTAAAACTACACATGCTTTATTATTGATTCTAATTATGTGCAGTCATCATCAATGGCACCATTTATCGTTCACTTTGGCCATAAACGTCTGTTGAATGTGTTCTTACAGGTCGTCAATATAAGACATCGCAGCCGAACGCGACCAAAAAACAACTGCTGACGTTTTTGAAGAAAACGAACCTGGAGAAGCGGGTGTGACAGTGATGTCGCGTTCCACGCCAGAGTGACGAACTCTGACTAACTGCATGTTTGAGTGCGTGTTGTGTGATGAATTGTCTTTCTATCTCTTTTTTCTAATTCTTTCGATCTCCTTCATCTCTTTCCTACTTGTAGGGAAGCAAACAGGCTATCCTGGACTGGCTGACCTCCCTTCCTTTTCTTCTTTACCATTTATTTTCTACGCCGACCAAGTGAATTTCTGGTGGCTTAAGAAAGTAGGATGACCGCAAAAACGCGATGAAAGGAGAGCTGCGCTTTGAAAAAAAAGTGATGCATGGTATCGCATTACTTAATTTTGCTTTATATTCTACGCATACAGCTTTACACATCATGGCTATCTTATGACTTTCCCCTGTAGCTTCTGTGCCGCCAAGGCGTTCTTTTTATTTCTCAACTTCCTTTCAGGGCCCCCTAAATTCTTGCACTATCCTCAGGCTGTCGTTTACGCTTAATCTTATTTGTCATAGACCCCGGGAAAGGCGGGCCAGAGCTTACTTCTACGAGTTGCAGAACGCACAGAAGATATATGCCTGAGGAAAACAAACAATAAGAAAGGCCCTCTTTATCTTCTTTTTCTCTTTTTTCAAGGCTTTTTAGCCTCCATTTTCAATGACTAACGGGACGCCCTGACACACTATTAGCTCGCGGCACGACCAGCTGCACTTTGACTATGTCCTTCTGGGCAAGGTAGACATGTATACTTCAGTGTTCTCTGTAGCATTCGTAATGCATTGAGAAAGTAATGAAACGAAAGAGAGTGGTGGTCTCTCGGCTTCGCTGCGCGTTTCCTCTACTGCATCATCCACGAGCCTTCGTTTATCACTTAGAAGAGAGGTCTCGATGCCGCCGAAAATTACCCTCTACATTAATACCCTCTACAGTAATTGAGCCGACAAAACGATTGTTGCTGAAGAGCAGCACCGCATTCCTATTATCATCGCAGTTTGTACCTGTGTCCTGACACACTCATCATACATAGACTCACCATCGCGGTATTGAATTTACACTTTTCAAGCATGTTTCTATGTTTGCGCAATTGATGACCTACGTACAAGTGCTTTTTAGTTTTATTGATTGTTGGGAATTTAGGTCCCCAATACAGGATATAGTAATGAGTGGCGTCATAGAGAAAAGATCCGTGAATTTTCACTGTCGGTGTTCTTTAGCGTGCACATAAATGTAAGCACACGAGCCTCCAACATTACGAGTTTGCGCCGAAAGTCGGCCGCCAAGGTTTTTTACTTTAGCGTTAAGCATGAACTCCACATCATGATAAAAATGGCAGAAACCCTTGAGAACAATTGCATGCCACTAAAAAATTAAAGAAAAATGTACTGTAAAACAGAAGATAGAAAAAAAGAGAGAATTCAGTCACTTTTTTTTCACTTTGAAACTTGACAACTATATTTCAGTTAGGAAAGAATGAAAAGGCTTGTTTCAAAATCACAAGACGTATTGATTGCCCTAAGCTAGGACTTCTGCCAATAAAAAGAAGTTGTTATACTAGCATAACAGTGATATAATTTTACTTTTGCAGCGCAATATTATTTACAGCAGCGGAGAAGCCCAAACTAGTTCGAGAAAATCAAATACCACTGAAACATATATCATTGTATGAGTCAGTAAAATATTACATCTACACGAAAAAAGTCGTTCTTCTTAGTGGCCAAGCCGTCTGCTTTCACCATAGTAACTAAACCTAGAATTCACGTAAAATGAACATGCAAAGCGTTACGTTTATTCTACGATATAGGAAGCGTGACATTATTCCGGCATTAGCTAGGCTATTGCAAACAGTTTCGTTCTCGTGACAAACTACGTGCTCTCCTAGTTTCTGTCCTTTTCACGGCCTAGTCACTTCAGCGTTGCGGTAACTCGTGTTCCCGAAGGCACTCTCGAGAGACTTGGAAATGTGATCACTGGCACGAATGTCATTACTGTCCTCAAGGCCCCAGTTCTGACGAGTGCTCCCAAATTGAGGAAGCTATTCCGACAGCCCCAGAGGCTAAAGGAAGCGGGCACGAAAGAGAGAGAGAAACAAAAAGAAGGAGGCAGGAGAATAAAGTAACAGAGAATAAGTGCTTCGGTAGGGGCGACCACAGCTCGTAAGCGAGGAAGCCATCCTTCGATGCTCGCTTTAGCAGATGAATAACTTCCCCGCCATGCACACACTTTTTCGCTTTTCCTTCTTCATCCCAAACACTTACTCTCTCTCCCTTTCGCTTTTCTTACAGAAGCTCGTTACATTGTAAGAAGCTAGAGAACCAAACGAGAATCAAATCAAAAGAAGAATCAAGAAAGGAAACATATAGGCAGGGCCTAAAGTGACCCCTAAACAGGGGACACAGTGGAACAAGGACACAGCGAAAAGATAAGAAACAGAAAGAAAGAAGCGAAGGAAGTAGATCACTATATGTGCCCTCATCCTGACTGGAACCACTGCTGCTGCTGTGTCCGATGCGGGAACCATTCATCGGGACATCCCGGCGAGAGCGGTCTCCAAATGCACGACACGATGATGCGGGGGCACGGGGAGGAGCCCGTATTTTTACGTTCCCGGCCACACGTACGACGTGGGTGCCGGCGAAGCGTCCCCATCCTCTCCCCCTCAAACGACACTTTGATCCCGCTCGCTCTTTCTTAGCGCTCAGTTTTTATTAATTCCGCTATCCTTCCTACTGGTGGCTCGTGAAACTACTTTTTTTCTTTCTTTTTTTTGTCTTTCGAAGCACCCTTCGCTCTAGAAAGCATGCAATAAGGTACGAAGCATTCGTGATGGGCTCGTTTAAAATGGCGCCTTTTCATGAGCTGTTACGAAAGTGCCTTTCTTTTCTGCTGAAGAGCTTTCTTTCTAATTCCGCTATATCTGCTTGCTTCTTTCACTTCCATATATTTCTCTTACGTAGGCCTGTTGTTTAAATTTTTTTATTCACTTTGCTAAATTTTCTATCTGCATACTTCCCGTAATGAACAGCAACAACCAAGAAGCAGTGCTTTATGTTTCGGCAGCCAAATGTTGAAAAAATGTTTTTCGAAGTGAATATTTAATTGCAACACTAGTGGCATGGAATACTCAGGGTTTCTAACCAGCGGTTAACTTGAACAGAAAGACTTCATCAGGCGGTGATTGTTCAAACAAGCGGTCGAGTTTAAATCAGAAGTCATAAATTATACACATGCTCAAGCAGTATGCAACAGATATCTGTAGGGCTACTCCTAGGCCTATCACCAGAATAAGAAAGTTTTTTTTTTCTGTCGGAATTGTTGATGGACCATCAGGCGAAAAGATGCACCATACCATGTGAGGTATGCCAGCTGCCGTGTGAGGGCCTTCAAAATAGCATAGCCTACACGTTTTGAGTATACATAACGAAAAAAACACAATTGCAGTAAAGTTAAAACTTGCACATATTGAATATTACTTATAAACACAAGGTATTCATAAACATAAAAACCTAATGCATTTAGTGCGAGGTACAGTTAAAATGCATTGCTATACATGAAAAGACAGTGGTACTTACAACGCTAAAAAACTCATAAGAATAAACGTGACTGTGGTGCACAATAGTATAGTGCACTGTTTATTGAAACACTGAGGGCAAAAAACTATTCTTAAAAATGCGAAAATGTAGCAATGGTTTCGTTTATTCCCTATTTCATACTTTCAAAAGTATTCTCAAATTTGTTTGCGCGACAAAGTATTTGGAATAAATCTGTCCTTTTAATTTATTCAGCAACGAATTTAGACGTAATCAATTTAAAGAAAAGCAAATACAAGCAGGCCTTCGTGGTCGTTCTCAAAGCTATTTTTATGCCTCTTTGCACACTAGCGAATTCATTCATTCCACGAGTCAAATTACGAATTCGAATCTTGACAACGTCAAAAGAGAGACTAGATCATGAGCAAGAAAAGAGGGAAGCAAGTCGCAGTGATAGTGAAACAGGGCCGGCGTGTCTTCCTATTTGTGGTAGCAACGTGGCCTCGACCAATTCGACTGTTACTTCCTTCAGGTGAAAGGAAAGTATTCACAGGAAGCATATATATAAAAAAATAGAAATTGAGTAGAAGGGGATGTTGACAACACACCATGTGCAAGATTGCGCGTGCGTGAAGAAAAAATGAGCGCCTTTTGGTGAAATATAAAGGGGGATTGAACGAGGCAGTTGCAAACGAAGCAGTTAAACAAATGTTGAAGAAAACTTTATGCTGCACAACGGAGTGGTTGAGAAATACATGAATGGCGTGCGGACTGCAAGCTATCGCATACATACACTAAAAAAGCGCGAACAAAGGAGGGATTGAGCGATGAACAAAATACATTGAGAAATGCACAAGTCGGTAAATATAGAGCGTTGAGACCAGAAAGGCGTGAATAAACGTATGGACGTCGCCAAGGCGTGGGAGGGAGCAAGTGATTGTAAAGAAGATAATGCAGCATGTGAGAAGTGAACCCCCCCCCCCCCCCTTCCCAAAAAAAAAAACACCACGAAAGGGGTTAGTCAAAAGCTTAATACAACGATAACAAAAAGAATGTGCAGTAAAATGCTGTTTGTTGCAAGGCATCGACCGAGCGGTAATAAAAGGGACCACGCTTCGGACCCGTTAAAGCCGCCCCTAGTCTGCCAAAAGCTAGTAAGCTTGGGATTTGCAGATATTGCGAATGCAAAATTGAAATATAGCAACGGGTACAAGGCAAGTGGTGGCTATAGACGGCTTCCCGATTGTTGCAACAGCTGGTGTGCCCATCTTCTGGTGGAGGCTCTTTGCAAAGTCTGTCAAAATACGTCGTAAAATTTTCATTTCCTGAATTAGACAAGCATATTGCAACTTTGTTATTGTCGCCAATACTTTGAAAGTAGGGTGGCAGTCTCAAGCAAAGTCAAAGCTGTAAAAGTATTGAAAGCACTGTTGACCTATGCTCAATATAAACAGCAAGTGCGTAAAATTTTTTGAATTTAAGCGATGGCGCAGCTGCAAATAGGCACACAAGGAAAATATCGTGCGTGATTTTAGATTGACGTATGCGATAGTGCTTTAAAAATGTGAAGATAGTTATAAAGAACTTTGTTCTTTGCTATTACTTATCAAGCACATTTGTTCAGGTGGGTGATTCCAACGAAATGGACAGGAACGCTATTCTTTGTAACAACAATACATTTTCAACACACCATTGTTTAATTCCTTAGCGAAAATTTAGTGATGAATACGTCACTGTACATTTCTTTCAACTACACCTGTAGGCTTTTTAAATTTAGCCCCTTTTAGATACAACCAGACCTTGTTTTGGCTAACCATTTTTCTAGACCAATTACGAACGTAGCGCTGCTGACCAACGACGCCAAAACTGCACGGTGGTATCATCTGCCTCGTAGTAGCTACTTCCATGCTGTAATATTGGTGATATCGTGTGTTTTCAATGGTGCCATTGGTGCCTATGATGCCAATTTCTGCGGCATCCGACTTTATCACCGCTGTAATTTCCATAACACAAGTACCGTTAGTGCCGGTTTTATTATGCCTGTAATGCCTATGCCGCTGGTATCGGTACGCTAGTGCCACCCCAGTGCAGTGTTACCCGTTATAACAGGTTACGCTGGTGGTAAGTCTACTAGGACTCTTTCTGTTGGTCCTAGGGGCACTGTTGGCACAAAATGTGTTGATTCAGTAAGATTCTTAGACTGATACTGGCTGATACCTCGAAACGATGTTATCACCGTGCAATGGTACTTCTCACAATGTGCGCTAGCATACACATGCACTGTACTGTACTATATAGCATACAGTTCAGTGGTATAGCATGTAGTCACTGCGTAGGGATGTGGACGAAGGAAACAGACTCGATGTTGGGATCAAACTATTTATTTGGTCGAACTTGTGGCCACGTGAAAGTTAGATTTCAGCAACACACTAGCACTGACAGCGGCGAACAGAGCATCGGCCGTCGATCAACTGACAAGCGGCGAGACGCGTCGGTATTTTTATATGTGTGGTCGAATATTCCAGCCTTTTCACTGGGCTTCGCTCAAGTTATAGAATAATCACGTCTTGCGTTGAATCTTAACATAACTCTCTACCTTCTGGAACAAAGAGGAGCACTTTGCGCTGAGCATCCCTGACAGGCTTTGAGTGCGAAAACCGAATGAAACAAAACTGAAAATAAGAACTGCGTGTGGCGAGAGAGTGTAATACTATACGATATAATATAGCACTGTATACTTTAATGCATTGCATACTATACTAAGGAATCATCATCAGCCCGAGTGGCGTTGTCAGTGCTAGTGATACTATTTTGCTGAGGCGGCTACCATGGTCACACATTGCTTTTCACCAGATGCGTCACTGATCTAATACTCAGACGCTGTCTTTCCAGACACTGCGCATACATGCGAACAGAAAGTGACAGGAAGGTTCGTGAGCAGCTCTCGCAAACGCAGCAAAACAAGAGTTTAATGAAGTCTTGTTGGAAATATCGACTGGTCCTCATGCACAAAAAATGTAGTTTTAGGGATGCCAAACAGTACTTACATTGCGGCTCCTCGGCGTAGATTTGTAATGGGAACTTGGGAACGCCTCCTGAGACACATAGTGCTCCACTTTTTACATGACGAGCTTATAACTTATGTGTGTACTGGTAGCGAAAGATCAATAGGCACCGGTGTGTCACCAAGTTAATAATTCGTTTCTACCGTGACCGCGCATCTGGGGTCAACTAAGAGCAAGAGGGAAAAGAAAATGACGTCACAATCGGAAGTGGTAGCGCCGTCGTGCATTTCGCTACATGGTGCGATACGGTCGTATCTTCTGAAAGTGCTCCATTTCTACTTTCTTATGATAACAACAAGATTTTAATGCGTTTTATGGCCTATTATTAGCCGCACGCAAGAGAAAAAAAAGATCACAATGAATAAATGGAGCAACACCTCTTATTTCTTTCAGTGCCAGTGCAAAGGCGCGCTCTTCAACGGGAGCTGTCGGTTTGCCCTATAGTTCAGGGATTTGTCTTGGTGCGACGCCACGTGCTGGGTAGGGCTACTTGCGTCACAGGTGCGTCCAACTGCTTTCTTACAGACACTTGATAGAGGAATTTCTCTCTCGAATCTAACACGTCTGTCAGATTCCTTCTTTCGTGCTCCTTTTTTGTGTTTCGAAGCGACGCCATCACCGCCTCGTAGCACTCTTACAGTCAGCCTATGCAGCAGTGTCACAGTAACCCTTTCTTATTGCTTGCCCGCATATTGCCATAAACGGTGACACACTATCTCCAAACATTGTATTTTTTTACAGAGCCAGTATGATTGACAAGATTCTAAAACGCCTCATCACTCATTTTAACGCGATTCCTTACCCGACATCAAGCCTGCATAAGGCAGGAGTCCCAAGCACCGGCGTGGCTCAGCGGTAGAATACTGGGCTGGCTCGCAGTGGACCCTGCTTATAATCTCACTATGTCGTTGGTGTGTTCATTTGAGTCTTTATTCTTATTTCGTGCGGCAGTGGTTACGGACAGCGGCGGCGGACAACTGTACGGCGCCGTGCGTGACCTGTGTTGTTATCTCATAACAGGCTTTCGCTGTAAAAGATACGTCCTGAGTTCCTTGCGCGCATAGACAGATGATGTTTTAAAAGTACTCTTAGTCTTCTTTTTCGTCCACGCAATCTTTAGGAATACGCTAACTGTCTTATCATTAACTTATCCGGATTAGTTTGCTTTGGTTTGAAGAATGCTCCAGGTACGCACCTACTTGCACGGTATAATAAGCCACGCATTGTTCCGCGGTTATTTCACCAGGAGCAGTGATAATAATATTACATTGGAGGCTCATCATCACACAACTACGATTGCGTTATAATTTGATCAGGAACAGCAGATACCGCCCCTATGACTGCCCCAAACACATAAAATATATAAGCTAAGTGCTTCAGAACGTGAAATTATGGATAGTTTAATTGGGTTTGAAAGTGTAATTTAAGGACCGAAGGTGGAATCCCAAATGACATGAGAGTTTATTTCAATTGAGAACTGTCGAGCGGTACCTTTACGTAAGGGAATTCATTTTAACATTATTTGGCTCGTGATTACTGTGGTTTTTCACTGAATGTCTATAGCTTTCCTTTTTCTTTTCTTTTACGTGGAGCTTGAATTTATGCACCAGTTCAGAAAGACTAACTCGCCCAAACAGCAGCTCTTTTGAAATGCTTTCACAGCCTTTTCTCATAGTTGCCGTTACTTAAATGGGCTAGACACACTGGTAATAATGTATTAAGTTTGGGCCCATCAGTTTCGTGCATCGTTTTCTAGTGTGTATAACTTTTTTTTGTCCGCAGAGGTAAATTTATCCTGCAGATGGTGTTCAATCTAAAAACCCTTTGCTTGTATGCGAGGAAGAGGCTTTCCGTCTTACACAGTTAATGCGTAGCTAGTTACGAGTAGGTAGCAGTTTACAATGATGGGTGCACATCGCACTTCTCACCTTAGCTGATTCGCGTCCGTGTGTCTTCTTCCGATTAGTTTAAAATTACTCCGCAGCTTACCAGATGCATAAAGACTCAGTTTGTTAGCAATTGAGCGAGCATTAGCCAGAAATTATACATACAACGAATGTCATAATACTTATACTTGAACGCACCAAGCATTTTCTTCTTTACATGAAGTAGAACTTTTTACCAGGAGTACCAGAGCGGAGATTAAAAAAAAAAGCTAGCAGCTTTCAAGAACACATGAAATCAGACTTAATGTGCCTCAACTGAAAATTAATGAGTCATCTTGTTTTGCCTTGTATATCTTCTATAATACGATTTGTAAGTGATGACAGATTCCATGTATCTTCGTTGCTATAGTAGAAAGAACAAAAGATAAAAACAAGACGTCGAAAACAGGGTTTAGCGTGCTCTTTTGGCTCTATTGCACAGTTCGCTTCGTTTGGCAGAACGACGCGCAAATTCTATTTCCTCTGAAAGCACACAGCGAAGGTTACATTTGCATGTTATTAAAGTGTGAAGAGCAGTATCGACCAAACTCTTCGCTGATGTAATTCCGTGAGAAATTGACGATTGAAACAGAGCTGAGTACTTGCTACCCACACAAGATGTTGACAACAGAAAAACTAAGTTCTTCGAGTCTCCAACGTAATTCAGTGGACAAGTAATCGAATACGAAGCAGGCACCCGTTCACTCCCGGCAAATGGCAGCCAAGTACTGAGCAGCTATAGAATAAGCTTTAGTGGGAGCTGGTCATCTTGGTTCAGGCTAAAATACGGTAAACAGAGCGATTTAACGTGGAAATAATGACAGGTATGCTGAAAGGGCCTGATGATAAGAAAAGAAGGGAGGTTGAACATGGTTAAACTAGATTTCGTGGTTGACACCTCAGATTTGCTTGCTTTGGGAGAGAACTTCTACACACCGATATTTAAAAAAATGAGCAGTTTATTGAAGTGGCTTTAATTTATGATTCAAATTTTATTCAATCTACATACACTCTACAATGCGCTAGGTAAAAGCATGCTGTAATCTCCTATAACTTAAGGACCTCTTGAGGCGCGGAAGACTGAGCTCTCGATAACATCTGTCCTAATCATTGCCACTGAGTTTGTAATTTGCATCAAGACTAAACGATGACTGTCAAAACGCTGAGCCGTTCGAAAAGGACAGTGTGAAATTACTTTGGGCTCCTTATTACCCTTTCTTTAGATTTTAGTGTGCAGCGACCTGAAAAAAAAAACCAATGGCAGCGCTAAAATTGATTCCCCGCTTCACCCGTCCTGTGCGTGCCCGTAATTTGGAGCAGCGTGTGCTCCAGGGTTCTTTTCACTTATTCGCCTCAGCACTTGGTGAGCGGGGCGTCAGCGTTACCCATTACAAATGCGAGAAGCTAGGCAGAGAAATAAGAGGTGACAGCAGCAGCCCATTATGTCTAATGAAACTTGCGCGCTGCACCGCTTATAATGAGCGAAGAAGAACAATCTCTTGGGAGGACCACAGATTCATCAAAGCCAACAGCATTGTATTAGGAGAAGATGCCATCTACTAAACCTTAACAGTCTGTCATACAGCCAAAAAGATTGAGCACATGCCTGAATGTGACAACCATCATATTTTCTTGGAACTCTTGTTCAATCGACGTTGCTTGATTACAAGAACACGTAATCTACCTTTGTCGGAAGTGGCTGCAAAGCTCCCCGAAAGCGTTGTGATCTAGTTTCCAGTTTATAGGCGGAAGTCATTTGTGTTGTCCTCTTTAAGTTAAACGGTAAAAATAAAGTAGCAAAAGTCCACGCATTATAAAAAGAACATGGCAGATTAACCTAGAAGCGCACAAGGAACATTTTGATTTTTCAGCGCAAGTTTCAAAGCAGTATGGCGTTTCATATGTCAAGTCAATCACGGTTACGTATTTACAAATTTTCTGAGTAATGGTAAGTAAAGCAATTTTTGCATGTCGTTGATTTTATTGTCAGTTTAGCCGCACAACGCCAGGTTATGTGCCGCAGTCTAAGGTACTTATTTTTTTAGAAGCAAGAGGTTTTACGCATTTTTAAACACTTGCAAATACTCGGGCATCTTCATTACTTCTCACACGCTTACTCCTCCCGCCAGCAACGTTTTCATTCACATTATTGATGTCTAGCACAAAGCAAAAATTCAATGGTGATTTTTCCCACAAAATACTACATTGTATCTATACAAACATTATAAATTAGGTGCATAATGCTTTTTTATTTTCTGTTTTTATCTAATAATATTCTCGAGTACAAATTCCGAAGTGGTGAATGACAATTTCTTTCGTCCCAAAACTTACTTTGGTAAACATAGTACTTTGAAACTTTTTTGGTAGTATAGAAGTTTATTTAGCATGAATGGACTGCACCACTGGCAGTTGTTCCAATTAGATGGGATAATTCGTTAAGCAGACAATGCTTCTTCTCCCTTCTCAATTTCAGTTGGGTAGAATATATGAGATAGGTAACTTTTGATACGAATTCATGGAACATAAATACAAAAAGTTGAAGGCACCAGAATATATCAATTAAACTAAGGAGAAACACAGCCTTCGCTGTTGCCACACGCATTTTTGGCTATCTCTATGCTGCCGATTTATTACAGGTATAACCACTGCCTTGTCCAAACCACCGTGGAGTGTCTAGAAACATTCCAGATTACTTCAGAATCTTCTAAATGACTTGAGCACGCAAACGCGATGAGTTGAATTTATTCAAGAACTAATGCAGCCAACAATGTGAAGTGTCGAATGTTCTATAAAGCCGACGGGTCTTTGCGCAGATCAGATTATCGACGGCGGTACACTTGTGTCAATGTCACCTAGATAATTTCAGGCCTGCTCACTGTTCTTGCAGTGAGCTTTTACGTCACTCCGCTTTTATTTCCACGTTTCCCTGCACGAACGTGCCTACGTTTGCGCACACCTGCTCCACAGACGCAGATTGCTGAAGCGGACGCCCACATCGGAATGATACAGCGAAACCTCTACATGGCCAGGAGAAAGAAAAACTGTCCGGCAGCGGTGTCACAAACAGTCTCTCTTGGCTGTCCCATTAGTTACGTCATTCTCGGCGTCGTACCCAAGCACTCATGCCATCGGCTGCGTCGTCGGTGACGTCGTTCATCTAGTCGCAGCCGTGGCACCGAGCATGCACACATCAGTTCCTCCTGAGACCTTTCGCTTGGGTATGCCTCAGACAACTCTAGGAGAGCGCCGACAGTGGTAACGTAAGCAAACTCGCATTCGATGGGCCGATGGTGCAGTCCTGGCACGAAAACAGGCTCGGGAGGCCGAGTGCCAGATGCAATTGCGCACCGATGATCTAGTAGCCTTCCAAGCCGTAATAGATATCTAACGAAAATGCAAGTGCCAGTGGTGGTCAGATACTGCAAACCACGCCGCCGAATTAGGTCACGATGTCAAACGCTTGCAACAACGCTGCGCCTAACAATTAATGCGTGGTTCTTGAAGAAGGGAAAAAGGCGCCTTATTTCTGTCTGCCCATAAGTGACATGAAGCAGTGTCTATGCCAAACAAGTCGAACAAGTGGCGCTGTGACATCAACGTGATGTTTGCGGGAGTGCGTTCGCCTTCGCGAACACGCGCCTTCGGTGGGAGTTTCTCGAGCAGCACTTTGGCTTCGGCTGAGACATCTGTGACCACTTGCGGTTCGAGAACAACTGCTGTGAATAACGAATTTCGAAGCGCATTTAGCCACTCATTACAATCCTGAATGACCATTATCATGTGAGACACATTGTCAAGCATGTGAAATAAACACTGCGGTAAGCCCAAGCCAAACGTGTGTCTAACCTACTTAAGAAGCATGAACATGTAACCAGTAATTGAGAAAGGCTGTAGTGCCACGTCGGGTTGAACCAACTGCTAAACACCAGGGCCACACGTTTCAGCTTTGGCTGGTTAACCATTTGCGCGGAGTGCTTGGGCGGTGATATATATATTTTTAATGTGCTCTTTTATACTATCGTGCTAATAACTCATTAGGTGCGCAGTGAACAATAAACAGTGCACACACCCTCCTTTTTTTTTACAGTGAAAGCGGTTATGAGATCACAACTCGGGTCAGGCGCAATTGTCCGCTGCCGCCGCCGGTGTCCATAACCACATCGCGCGAAATTAGAAAAAAAAAACCAAGCACCAAAAACACAGTTGGGCTCGAAACCCGGGTCTGCTGGGTGCTAGCCCAGTATTCTTCCACCGAGCTACGCTGGTACTGGTGACTTCTTGGCAAACCTTGCACAAATACACAGTGGGGCTCTAACCAGAATCCGCTGGGTGTCAGCCCAGTATTCTACCACTGAGCTACACTGGTGCTTGTGACTTGTTGGCAAACTTGCCTTAGGCAGGCTTGATTGATGTCGAAAAAGCAATCGCATTATTACGACTTATAAAGCGTTTTAAAACAGCGAAAGAACAACCAGTCATCGGACGATGCGAATAGCGTAACAAGTGAGCCGTCCAATGCTCCAGCTCAATAAAAAAGCTTGTTCTTGTTCCCCTATTAACTGTGTCGTATACCCACTTCAGCCATAATTTCTCATCGTCGTCAGCCACTGCATGAACAATTGGCACGAAATTCCTAGCAAGTGTTTAGCGGATACCACGCTTTTAAGAACAATGACGGAAAACAGCAGAGCGAATACCAACCTACTACCCAAACGTTTATTACTAATGCTTTAGTGAGTATCAAGCAAATGTGCTTGCAGTAGTTACTCATTGAGTGTTTTGAAAAGGCTCTGAAAGGCCGCTCTTCTAGCTTTCGTTGTGATGGTGCGGCGCCTTCCGCGCAGGCCTGGCGTTTTTTTTTATTTGGTCTTATAGAATCTTTATGTTCGTTTTGCAATTTGTCATGCTTCTTTCTTCTCAGTCCTCTTATACCAGAGAAAAGGAGCGCAAAGGTAAGGATCAACTTCAACGCAATACATGTGATGTATCAAAAACAATACGTGATACAAATGACAAAGTGAAAGGAGACGAAAGCAAATGAGCTTTTTGTGGGGCAGAATCACTTGCGTTTCATTCTTTGCATGTTGCTGCAGTATGTTTCCGCAAGATCCATGACTAACCTGGGCCCGAGAGATACATCGAAAACAATGCACTACAGTCCTTCTTTCGATCAGCATCAGCAAACGTTCACACTTCCTGTTTCATTTTATATTTTTTATTTATATGAAGTATAAGGAGATCTTGGCGCACAAGTGCGGCGCCGGCTACTCCTTAGCCCTTGAGTGAAAGTTGAACACATATCTTAAAGGGTAAAATAAAAAGCAGTGCAAGGAAAACAGAACACCCAAGAACACCTATGCAAAAACACATGCATACGCACACACAAACAACACCAACACAATGATAAGAAAATTTACAAAAGTCAACGAATAAATTCTCTCATAATGTGTCTCGTTAATATTCGGTCCAACCAGCCCAAAACAGCAGAGCACACGTCTGATTCTTATGAAGATGTATTCGCTCTTGTGTACATAACATTCGAAACGTCATTCACTGCAGCACACACACATATGATGAGCGTCATATGATACTGTGCATAACAAATACGACATGTGTTATACAAATGAAAGTTTGTTATTTCTTAGTACTTGTCAGTGATTCCGCTGACGCTTTTAAATCGTACGTCTGTAAAGCTCCAGTTGGCCACAGGCGCAGAAGTTTCTTGATATTAAACGGTTTGTGGTCTAATGTCAACAGATCCGATTTAAGACGGCGTCTCGGCGTGTAATTATGTGGACGGTCTATAAGAATGCGATATACGTCTTTATCTGTAAATTCACATTCACATTCGGGATTTTCAGCTCTGCCAATTGCCCTGCCGTGGTGGTCTAGTGGCTAAGGTACTCGGCTGCAGACCCGCAGGGCGCGGGTTCGAATCCCGGCTGCGGCGACTGCATTTCCGATGGAGGCGGAAATGTTGTAGGCCCGTGTGCTCAGATTTGGTTGCACGTTAAAGAACCCCAGGTGGTCTAAATTTCTGGAGTCCTCCACTACGGCGTCTCTCATAATCATATAGTGGTTTTGGGACGTTAAAACCCCACATATCAATCAAATATCTGCCAATTCTTACCAAAAAAAAAGTTTCATGTATGTAGTGCCTAGCCTCAGCCGGTGAATAAGTGTTTCCATATTTCTATCTAATGGTAGCGCGATTTCGAATTCAATGAATGAATCAATGTAATATAAATCACACCTCTGTGTACTTTGGTCAAACCAAGCAGTTTTTCTCATTCCAAAATTCGCAACCATTATAATACTAAGCAATTCCTTTTTCGAAATTGGTAAAGAAACAGTAACATTTTTACGGTGTGCTTGTCGTCCCACTTCATCGGCAGCTGTGTTTCTAAGTATGTTGAAGTAGCCAGGTACCCACTGAAATTTAATCTCATGTTGTGCTTGCTTGCTTTGGTGAGCTTTTTTAGCGTTTCGGATGTTAGGTAAGGGTGGTTGTCGTGTCTCTGCTATGACAAGGCTGCTGGAAGTCACTCGTGGAACACATAGGCAGGCGCGCAGTCTCCTAGTTGATAGTCTTTGAAGTCGCTCCTCTGCAGTGCGGGAAAGGCCGCGTAAGACTGCGGCAGAATATGCAATAATTTTTGTCGTAATAAATCATTGTGAACAGCGAGCATGGATGATACAGATCCGCCCCGTGATGTCCTAGCAATTTTGCAGAGTATATTCACTAGCCTATTCACCTCGTTTTTGAGTTTTTTTAGTTGAGGTACCGACGATAGCTGCCTATCATGTATTATTCCGAGAAACCGATGCAGTGTTACAATCATTAGTGGTTCTCCTTCTAAATTGAGATTGAAGTTCTTTAACTTCTTACGGGTGAAGGGCAATACAGCTGTCTTTGCGTGCAATGGAATCATTCCTCTTTGTTTTCGAAAGTTGTTGATATTATTTATTCCGTCTTGCAATGCAATCTGAATTACCCGTATGTCCGTGCCAGAGGACCAAATGCACACATCATCTGCATATAAGGAGTATTTCAACCAAGAAGGCAGTCTTTTTGCTCAATCAGGCATGACACAGTTGAAAAGAAGAGGACTGAGTACGCTTTAAAATACTCAGCTCAAGACTAGCGTTGATAAGCATCAGACGAAGCACCTGGATTGAGCGCTGACACGCCCCAATCCCTAGGCGTCGGTAGCCTAACGTTTTTTTTGTTTTTCCTTTGCAAATGCTAGCACACCTGGGGAGCAGATTTTCTTGAAAACCCGTACCAAATACACCGGGTGTATACTCCTTCCGGATCAGCTCTTCTGTTCTCGCTCTTTTATTTAGACTTCTACTTGTGCCATCGAAATCATCGGCACTGAGAAGGGAAGCTGTTCGTTCTATCTAAGCTAATACGTGGGTATGACAGGTTGGGAGAAAAAAAGCCAGGATGACGCGTCCTGGTTCTGAAGAAGCCCACTCACTCATGGGGTCGGTCACAGTTCGACCTTTACACAACCTACAAAGAAATGTAAGGGGAAGTTTTAAGCTCTATATTTTCATTCTGACATATAAGCAGTTTTATTTTTGTTCTTTTTTGTGTTCTTGGTAAGCATGTCTCTCTACATGCTGCTCGAGTAAGTACGACGAAGTGAAGCCCCACGGCATTTTCGCCCCAATTGTAGCGGCATTTTTCTTTCCTGCCTCGATTCTATTATTTTTTTTTGTGCATCACCCCCATGCCCGCCTCTTTTTGAAAAACTATAAAGCACAACGTAACGGCGATAAGTGCCTCGGGCGATAATCACAGTCGTATCGCTGCGCTAAAGCATCAAACTGCGCTCGCTTAGAGGTAGCTTCACCTTCAGGCGACGGGCAAGGAAAATTGCCCTCTGAATGAGGTACAGACCCGGATGGAAGAGTAGAGTATAAAGGGTTCAGGCAATAGAAGGGCTGCAATAACATTGCTCCCAGCGGGTAACGTATATTATTAAGGCTGAATGCTTTGAGCAAAAAGTGCTGTGAAGGTTTACCCTGAAGACATATTTTAAAAATTGATGCTTATTGCACGCCCATTACATTTTCCCAGGTGAAATAAGGCTGAAAGAAACATTTTTCCACGACTGTACTCAGCATTACGCATCATTATGCATTGAAGATGACTGTGTGACTAAGTGAGCGAGGCAAGGTGGCTTAGGTGTGCGCATGATTTTCAATTTGGAGGAGGAGGGTGGCACATTCTAGAGGAGGAGGGTGGCAAGTTCATTGGTGCCCTCCTCCCCCCATTTTATTCCCGCTGGTCAAGGCCCCCCCCCCAAAAAAAAAACAACGAGCATGCCAATTATACTTCTTCGTGGCTCAATTCTTTAAAATTATCATGTATTGTCTAGCCTAAACATAATAAAGTTCATTGTTTAGCGTTTTGCAACTGAGGACTCAGCCTACCCAAGCTTTCAGGAAGTTTCAGATAAAGTCCATATCAACGGAAAGCCATTATTCTCACCACAATGAATTATCTTGTGGATAAAAGTAGCCGCACCAAGCAAGGAATATTATTTAGCTGGTGTTGAAGTTAATAATTTGAACATTGCTTCGAAGAGTGCATTGATTTAAATTACTGGCTTCTCTTTGGCACAATGTCCTTTCCAGGAATGCATTTGAGAAGTGTTAGACTTGACAGCCACCCATTGTAGCAAGTAAGATTTTAGGACCTAGGCCGAGACAGTGCTCATCAAAGCGGGCTATCAGAGCGCTGTTGCATTTCTTGCAGACAATTGGTCTTTCATATAGACTTCAAGAAGTGGTGTCTATCGGAATGTCTTCTGTTTCTCCCTCTTCTCCTTTTCTGATGCAACGTTTCTTTTATAAAATTATTCATTCCTCTTACCCTTTCTTTAAGTACAGAGTAGCCAGCCAGTCGGAACACTGTTGAACTTCCCTGGCCTTCCGTCGTGCGGTTCCTCCTTTACCTCTTGTTTTGTGAAGCCACTTTGAAAATGGAATCAATCGTAATTGGTAAGAAATCGTCTAGGCAAAGTTTTGAGGAAAGGACGTCAATGATCAGTTCATTCTTGGAGAGAAAATATTTTGTACACGACGGGCGCTATCAGATCTATGAGCTTAGACGTTTTAAATGCCTGAATGAGCGCTGACACTTCTATGAATCCAACATTAAAAAGCAGAAAAATGAAAAAAAAATGAAAGACTGGCTCACAGACAAGTGACTACGAAAAAGAAAGCTTCGATTTGCTACATTCTCATGCTGCGAAGCGGATTGGTAATTACTATGTTTATACCACTGATGCTGTTTAAGCCAAGAGGAAAAGCTTCAGTACGTGTAAAAGTGCGTACAAAAAATTATCATCATTTCGAAAGGATATGTGCAACTAAAATTGGGCTAATCCCGCTGTTCACCACTTCTGCACTCTAAAGAAAAGGGCAACAAACGTGCTACAAACACTGACTGACACTTCTAGACAGACGTGAACGCGCACTCAAATAAAGTTCTAAAAAAACATCGCGGTTAAACCAGTGGCGCCACGTGTTCATGTTTCTTTAAAGCACCTATACGGGGTATTTCAGCTGTAGGTACATCGAGAGGATACTCAGGTAACGGGATAAACAACGCATGTTGCCAGAAGACACAGAGGTGGAGGAAGCCCTACGGGAACCAGAACGTGCCCGCAGATTTATAAGAGGTAAGGACGCTCAGTTTGTGCGGAAGTTTCTTTCTCAGGAGTTTGGCCATGCAGGTCGTGTTTGTTACGTTTTTTGGTTTAATTCGAATCTCTCTGCGCTGAAAACGAAGCTTTAAAACAAGCTAGCATCACGCAGCTAAAGCCTTGCAACAGTCCCTAGCAGCAACTTAGAAGCAGCCAGATCAGACTTCATAATCATCCAACTTCGCTGTTCCAAGCCTTGCGCCACTCCGTGCGGGCTTAGTCGTTTTTGAGAGGAAAGAAAAATAAAGTTTCAGCCGAAAGAGAATATGTTAGGAACACCTCATTGAAAGTTCTGCCTTGCTCCACAACTTGCCTTACAAAAGAAGTTCACATAGTTTCATTTCTGTAGGGAATGCAAACATCACAATTTCATTTGCATTTCAGTACATGCATTCAGTATGCCTTTGAACTGACTTGGATATTGAAAAAATTTGATGTCCACGTAACTCCTCACGTAACGCTGAAACAGAGAAAATATATAAAAAGGCTTTCGCTACGGTTCTTACAACTGCTCTATGAGTGAAATATTGGTAAGTGCCTTTCCTATGAATCCTAGCAGTTCTTATATTTTTATTCGTACGAATACAGATTTGTGCAATCTCCATACACTATAAGCCTAGCAACAAGTGCTGCCAAATGCTCTATCACCCAGACGCTCAAGGCTGCAGATCACATATAGAAGAAGAGCGATAAGCAATGTACAACGACTAAAGTAACCCCAACGCAATATTGAGAGTTGAAATTGCCTCTGTTCACGGTAAATCTTTACCGAAGCACGGTATTTGCCGAAGCAGGGCACCCAATGTCGTTTCTACATCTACGACCGTAACCAGGTGCCCACTTAGCCTACAGCTACGCTATTCCATCGCGTTCTCTGCTTGCAGAAATTCAAGGACCGCATTGCAGTATCCAACTTTCTTATATCTTCGACAAAGGAAAAAGCAAATAAGGGAAATGTTGCAGTTGGCTTGGAAACTCACTCGCATAACCTTCTTAGTGACTGCCTTCTCGCTGCATTACTTCTCGTTATTAAGAGTTATAGTCCCCCCACCCCTCAACCGGTCATCTCGTTCCAACTTTAATCTATTGTTGCTTACATAATCAACAGAGTGAACTCCAGCAATTGTGCTAGTCCTCGATTGGAGCATCTTCTATAAACAATGTCGTGAAGCTATGCATGGCGCGCGCACTTGAAGAAAGGAAACCCTTTGACTCCAAGAGACATATTCGCTCGTCTATCGACGCTGTTGCAAAAGCCTAAAGCCAAGGATAAGAAGCTACTTACTAATGGTGTGAATAGAGTCTAGCTGTGCTGCAATTTCTTACATTTTTCCTCACGGTGGTGGTGGTGCCTTCTGCTACTGCAAGGAGCGCGAACCTGTGTATCTAAGTAAATGGACGGCAGACGGGAGGTAATTACTTGGAAAGTTTTTTCTTGAAACGGGCCTCCGTAATGCTTCGAAAGCCCCGCTGTGTCTTGTTCGATGCGCTTTGACTCGTTGTTGATGAATCGGCCGTCGAGAGCGAAGCGGTTGTGGCAACTAATCTTCAGTATAGTTTGTTTGCTGCCCGCTCAATTGCGGTTACTATCACTTTTGTGGTATATGTCAGGCCACGGTTTCTTTACACAAGAAAAAAATAAATAAAAGGACATCAGACGGCAACAAAAATATTTTTTCGATGCATTCTGTCTGCCTTATTTTTCAACGGGTTTCTTTTAGGGTTTGTCTCTTTACATCTACTCGTCGAAAAATTGAGCGAACACGTCCCACAGAGGCAAATTGAGAGAAACAGCATAGCATATGGCCGATGTCTTCTTCGGTGCCGCTGACCTCGCAATCCGCACGGTCGGTCACTCCAAAGAGGGTTGTATATGCTTTTGTGAAGGCAACCCCCCAACACGGGCCTATGTGAACTGCTTTGACTTTTGCATAGTAACAACGCTGTGTACGCGTCAGCCCACATACTGATAATTTTATCCTCTCCTTCCCTTCTCTTTCCTCTCTCTCTCTCTTTCTCTCTATCTCTCTCATTTTTACCCTTCTCTTTCCCATTCTGCCTGCATAGGGTATCAAATCGTGCAGGTGCCTGGTTAACCTTTCTGCCTTCTGCCTTGTTCGTCCTTCCTTCTTTACTTCTTCTTTAGTGAACACATAAAGAGGAGAATGGCTATGTTTAACGGGTTCGGCGGGGTAGTGCGCCAATGGGCTATGAACGAATTTGTGTATTGTTTAGGAAGATCTACTTATATTTTGATCAGTGCCATAAACAATTTGTACGTTATCTATTCTTTGATTGCGTCTTCCCCTCTTGGTTTTCCGTTCACATTCGTCTTCCAGCACAGGCGCTGACCACTTCTCCGGGGCTGGTGCATTTACAAATCTGACAAGCGCCACTGTGGCTGGCTTGGCTTGTCGTAACGAGGCTGATGACGTTTCGCTTGCTTCGCGACGACCGTAATGCACAGAATGATGTGCGTAGCACTTGAGAGCTGGCAGCTCCGGCGTAAACATGTAACGATTGTTATATTGCTACCACTGTAGATGGCCAAAGTTAAAACACAGCTGCCGCTGCCCCAACATGACGTTGCATTCGGAATTTGCATTAGGTAGTATCAGAATTGTCGGTGAACTTTCAGTATTCGCATGCCAATTTTTTGTATATTAAAGCCCTTACAGCGTTTGCCTTAAAAGTAAGAAATGAAGGAAGAAACAGGAGAGAGAGGAAAGGCAGGGATGTTAACCAGCTGAGCGAAAATGGTTTGGCTCCATCAACTGGGGAAAGGGATGGGGGAGATTGAAAAAGAGATAAAAATGGAGAAAGGGGGGGGGGGAGAGCACGCGCCAATGCAAAAAGTAGCACGTACATCTAACATTCACGATAATGCCATTGGCTAACAACTTCCGCTGCAAGTACGTCGTTTTTCAAAATTCGAGTATTGCATTTGTCGGTGTTCGTGTGGTTTCGTGAAATGTCATGCTTCGATGTTATCGACAATACTAGCTGTGGTGGCGACGCTTTTTAGTGGAGGTGCAGCACAAGACTCACAGAGGTGCCTATCCCGCACTCCTGAAAATACACCCCATCGTGCGGGAGTACCTCAATAAGCTGCTGGAAACACACGGCAAAGAGGCTTTCCTTAGACAATGGCACACACGTTTTTTTTTTCGAAGTAAGGAAGAGACAGCTGGAGCTTTCAGTTGTTCCGTACTTGCAAAGCGCCTACTCCAGTACGCATGCATGTGTGGTATTCTCTCGTATGTAATTAATTCGATCCATTTTTACATTTTGATTAACTTGCAACGTTCGGATATACCGAGATAAATTGTTGTTTAATGCTCATTTGTAAGATGCATTCACTATTTTTACTTGCTTTCATTGGTTCGTTTGTTTATGTACGAGCTACGTGTACAACAAGGAGGAGGAGGAGGAGGAGGAGGAGGAAGGGAAGAATTGAAAGGCAGGGAGGTCAACCAGACGCACGTCCGGTTTGCTACCCTGCACTGGGGGAAGGGATGAAGGGATTAAAGGAGAAGAGAGAGAGAAGTGAAAGGCAACGTGTGTGTAGATGTGACCTTGTCCATTGCACGCTTATAAGCGGTCGCGTAGTCCGGTCGTCTTTAGAAAACTTAGCAATGCCCGCATCGCTTTGCTGGCCAGCGACGCGTAGAGCCATGAGCCAGTATCTTCTCTTCGGAAAAAGATCTACTGTCTAGTATCTCTAACGTTTCGCGTGGCAAGTTGCGTTCGCTCGCAAAACGTTCACATGAACACAGTAGATGTTCTATTGTCTTGTCAGTGTCGCATGATTCACATCGGGAGCTATCCGCCATTCCTATGCGAAAGGAGTACGCCTTTGTAAAAGCTACTCCTAACCACAGGCGGCACAGTAAAGTTGCATCCTGGCGGGAGAGGTCCGATAGAACTTTAAGCTTTCTCGATGGGTCCAATTTGTGTAGGCGGTGGTTCCTGACACTGGGGTCACTCAGCCAAGTTTCCGTCATGGTGTTAGCGAACGAGTGGAGGCCCCTTGCAGCGTCGGTTCTCGACAATGGAATTGGGGTTGTCTGGGCGTCCGCGTGGGCGGATCGGGCAGCATTATCAGCAAGGTCATTACCGACAATACCACAATGTCCCGGTAACCACTGGAACACCAAGTCATGTCCTTTCGATAAAACTTCGTGAATCACTTCTCTTATTTCATTCACTAGTTCTTGATGCTCCTTCTGTCGTAAAGCTGATTGCAAGCTCTGAAGGGATGCCTTGGAGTCGCAGAACACAGCCCATTTTCGAGGTCGGGCTTCCGCAATATAAAGTATAGCAGCACGTAAGGCCGCAAGCTCCGCTGCTGTGGATGTTGTCCTATGCGACAGTTTGAGCTTTATAGTGACCTGGTACGCCGGGATGACAACAGCACCTGTGTGGCTGTCAGCCGAGACCGATCCATCGGTGTAAATGTGGGTCCTCTGGCCGTATTTTTCGTTGAGTAGCGACAATGTCACCTGTCGTAGGACCACTGTTGAATGATGGCTCTTGTTCGTTATTCCAGGAATAGTGAGGCACACCTGTGGTTGTTGTAGGCACCACGGGGGTGACGCTGGTCTTGTTGCTGGAGTGAAGCCAAAAGGAAGGCATTCTCTATGGGCAGAAATAATCTTTGAAAACATCGCGTGTGGTCTTTGAAGTGGCAACACTGCAACATGGTGACCAGGAACACGGCAGAGATGTCTTATGTGGGCTCTCAAATTGTCAGTGGTGATGTATGTTCAAATTGGATGCTCTCTTGCGATCATAATTGCCCCGTAGGTTGAGGTGCATCGCGGCAATCCTAAGCACACGCGTAGTGCTTGTCCTTCCAGACTTCCGAGAGTGCGGATGTTCGTATTGCACGTACTTGCCAGTAACGGCAAGCTGTAGTGCAAAAATCCCAAAAACAGTGCCCTGTATAGCTGCATCATTGACCTTATCGATGCACCCCAAGGTTTTCCGCAGAGGAACCGCATTATATGGACGATGGAAGTTAGCCTTCTCTTCAGGTAATTGCAGTGGGCACTCCACGAAAGGTCCCTGTCAATAATCACACCCAGGAAGCGATGGTTCTTCTGGTATGGAATATTTTGTCCATTGATGGTAACGGAGTATTGTGCCATGGCTCTGCGAGTAAACGCAACCAATGCACATTTCTCCGTTGAGACGGAAAGACCATGCTTGCGGAGGTATGAGCATGTCAAGGTGGCAGCCTGATAGACTCTTGCACGTACTTGTAGACGAGTTACAGCCGAAGTCCATAGACAAATATCGTCAGCATATATGGATATGAGGATGGTACTTGGCAAAATTTCACGAAGTCCTACCATCGCGAGGTTAAATAAAGTGGGACTTAATACGGCGCCCTGAGGGACGCCACGGGAGGTATAGTAATTGGTGGTAGGTCCATCTGAGGTTTGTACAAAAAAGGACCTTCTTGTCAAATAATCCTGGATACATTGGAACATCCGACCACCGATTCCAACAGCTTCCAACGAGTCTAGGATGGCTTTATGTGTTACGTTATCATAAGCCCCTCTGACGTCGAGGAAGAGTGCCAGTGGTATGCGCTTGAGGCTCTTCTGTTGCTGGATAAATGTTGTGAGATCAATCACGTTATCAAGAGATGACCTACCTCGCCGAAAACCCGTCATGTAGTTTGGGTATATGTTGTAGCGCTCGAGGTACCATTCTAGGCGTGTAAGTATCATCCTTTCTATGACTTTTCCTACGCAACTTGCGAGGGCAACAGGGCGAAATGATGTCAAATGAAATGGTGACTTTCCTGCTTTAAGTAGTGGCACAAGTCGACTTATCTTCCAATCCTGGGGAACATTGCCCGCCAGCCATGAGTGGTTGTAATAGCTTAACAACTGTCCCCTTGCCTCCTGTTGAAGGTTGGCTTGAGCGGCGTAGGTGATGTCATCTGGTCCTGGTGAAGATGATCGTCGGGAAGCCGCCAAAGATGCGTCAAGTTCTTCTATAGTGAAAAGATTGTCCATTTCGTAGATGCGGGGTTCAGGGATAACACTCCTAATGGTGCCAGCGGACAAGGCGGACACACCAGCGATTCGCGTACAAAACTCATTTGCCACTTCAAGTTGGGTGTGGCCTGAATGTAGGGCTAAAGCCATGAAAGTGTACAACAAAACTTCTCCATTTCAGGAGACTTCTTCAAAACTTCAACACTATAGTGCGATTCGAAATTAGAGTCAAATGGCCCACGTGCGCGTGGAACAATTAACCAGGTTTTGTAATTTGCTAACTCGCTTTCAGATTATTTAGTCCACATGCTTTACAGTAATAATCATTTTAATGTTTCCCCCTTTTCTACCCACATTCGTTGTGGCGGCGCATTTAGTGTGTGTACATGCTTGTCACATTTTTAGTTAGCATACAGGGTTTTTTCAGATATTTAGGTGTTCTAACCTAATGCCTGGATCCTACGTGGTTTTCGTTTATAACCTGACGGAACAAGCCAGGTTAGTTCATATTGCATATTCACCGAAGGCACGGGAATCTGCAGGTTTGTTGGCTTTAAGTATGAGGCAAAGCCCTTGAAAGGATGCAGACAGAAGCATTCGCCACCATGTAGCACAATCTATCGCAATATTACAACTGAGAAACTTGAGCTAAACATACTTCGCGAATGGCATCAGATTGCAAAGCTTTTCAACTTACCCGTCGTTCCGGTGGTATCGCCATAACCTACTCTAACAAATGAGCCCAGCTATGAACACTTGTGTTTTTGGCGGTGGTTTTGTAAGTGTAAAGGTTTCTTTTTGCAGCTAGTAAGAGTACCCTTTTTCTCAATGACTCCCTCTAGTGTGCATGCTTGCATGAAGGTGGCAGCTGAGAACAATGTTTAAGACCAAGTTGCCGTTTCCTAATCACTGCATAGTTAATTCAATAAAACTCCCTTTTTCTATTCTCTGATTTATTTTTGGTGATTTATCAAATGTTTCTACGCTTCTGTCCTATTAAACTTTTTTCTGTCATGGTGGTATATTTAAAACGTACCTGCCCCATATCAAATGCACGAAATGTGTGCCATATATATTGTATTTGAACATGTGTATTCGAATGCTTGGCCGCCACTACAATGCTTACATAATTGTTCAATCGATAAGCACCTCGTTTTGTTGCAACATGAAGCCCGGAATGTGAGTTTATTGATTGATTGATTGATAAATTAATTACGTACCTTAAAGGTAATTGCACAAATAGTTTCGTTTTCATTCCGTAAAAAATAAACAATGAGTACATCAATTGTTTGCAGGAAGTGACGCAGCCATGGCAACAAGAAACTGCAGCGCACCTGCACAAGGAGGCAAAGCTTACAGCATAAGCGATACGAAAACTTCGAGAACGAACGTAACATGAAGCGACATAGGCATATTTAGGAACAATATAGAAAAGCAACAAACCGATACAATGTAGACGTTGAGTGCACAGCACAGAAATCGAGAACTTTTAAAAGTGATCTAAACAATCAGCATTGGGCGTATACCCCATAACCAAAGAGACCGTGTTGCCACTAGAACGGAAAGCTGCAACAATAGAACAATATATTAATGTTAGAGAAACGGGAGCGCACTCAGAGGTAAATCAAGTGTCTCTATTTTTGCCTGGTAGAGATAAGTCAGCAAGTGCGTATGCCCAGTTCCATCAGGGGATTAGTGTGTTTTCGCTGCCTTTTCCCTTCTGTCTTGCTCAAATGATCTGCTCCCACGGTTGTTTTTTTTCGTCTTTGCATGCTATCCGCAGAAGCATCTAGGCTTCTCAACAAGCGAATACATTTCATTCTTGATATTGCAAACCTCTTTGTTTAATTTCCACCATTCGGTTCATTGAGGCAGAGATGTGGCATGGTTTGTTTATTTCAGATTTTTATATTCAATTGTTTGTTTTAGTGCAGGATGATTTGCTTCAGCCGAATTTTATCTTCGTCATATTTTGATCAGATTTCTTAAGTGCAATCTCAGACGTCGCTACAGATGGCGACGTTTAGATAATAACGCACATCAGAGAACCAAGAGAATCATAAAGTAAATGTGACAAGGCGATGTCTTGATGTTCTCAGCACGGGCAACCAGAAACCACTGAACATCAGGTTTGCCTATTTGTTTATTCTGTACTCACGTTATGAAGTGCACATCACTTCTCTTCTCACTCTGCATGCATTATCTGGCAGCTAGTGTCGCCGCTGCTGAAAAGGACGGCGTATGCTTGGTTCCGTTTGTGTTCGCGTTCACGTGCTCCTAATCATCCAAAATATCTGTTCTCATGTGTCAGCTACGCTTAAGTAAGAGAAGATGCCTGGCGGTACTCCTAAAGAACAGATGCAGGGGCACTGAGTTTACTCTTAGAGCATCAGACCCTATGTCGCCAAGCTAGTGCATTCAATGTCATCATCGCAATGCGTTACAGGTGTGTGTGCGTGCATTTGAACTGTATTTTTCACACGACATTGTCTTCAAAATGTTTTTCTCAGGAGCGCAGTTTCTTTTTTTTTACGTGTTTTCATACGTTGTATTTATAAGTACAATTAGCAGAGATGGTCTTTCATTTAAAACGACCAATTTGATCATTTTATAGAGGATTTCGCAAGCTCTCATGTATATTCGTTTTGAATACATGACCCGGTAAAATTTTCAAATATATTCTTGTGCCTCGTTTGTTCAGCCAACACACTACTAAAGCGTCACCTGAAGTGACCAAGGTAAACGTGCTGTTGCAGTCTTCTATATTTAATTTTCCAGTACTTAATGCGGAAGGTTGTTCTTCGTACATATATTGGGGAAAAGGGAACTCCACTAAGGCTCTTTTGTTGACCATTTTGGCGAACTTACTGGAAGGCTGAAGTCACTATGAATAATGTACGAAACTTTTCTCAAGTCTTCCGGAAAAACGCTTAGGAGGTTGATATACGTCAAACATGCTTGCCAAGGTAAACGCGAACAAATACCTCTATAACTGTAAGTGTATTATTTGCAGCAAAATGAAAATTTACGAGACAATTTCTTATTAGCTGTTGAAAGGCAAAATTGACATAGGGATGACACGCCGCTAAATTCGAGGCCGTAGGCTCAATTCTAATCAAGGCCACTGTGTTTCGGCCAGAGGTAAATCAAAAACGCTTGTGAAAACAAGGTTTAGTCCACATTAAAAAAAACAAGCTAGTCAAAATAAACTAAAATACACTGCCCATCGTGAACTTCACGTCACAGTTCCGGCACAGAAAACCTGAAATTTTTTCTGACTTTAATTTGACTGCTTTACTTTGGCGTTTCATCTCAACTTCGCTGAGTAATAGGAGTATTGAGCAATATTTTGTGAAAGAATACAAAATTTATTCAATTATTATTCTTTACATTGATTTTCATAAGAATAAAACACAAGATGTCTAAAAAAACAGCAGCCTCTGGCCACTACCTAAGGACATCTTGTAAGTCTCAAAACGCATTTCTATTTAAAAAGTGAGGGATGAAATATTGTAGGCGGCTTCGGCTTCTACATTTATGGTACCAGTTTTTACGCACGTTCATTACGTGCTTTATAGATTTTGCAATAAAGGTATTCATCATTCATCCCCTTAATCGGTAAAACTGAATATAGTGTGCCTTATTACTTTCTATGTAATCAAAGAGACAGCCGAATCGAACACGTTTATGTATTCAATCCGCTCAGTCTGCATATCTTTCGACATAATACGGGTAACAGTCACCCACGCAGCCCTACAGATTCCCAATCCCGTTGAAAGCCATTACTTATCGCATATTCCAACCAGCTGTATTCCTATCCGCTACCTCGCCTGCGTGGGAGATGGACGCGTGTGCATGCATGATATCAGAGTTACATTTAGGTAGGACTCAGTAATGTTCGATCGAGTGTCGCTAATTGCTCTGGTCTGACGCGGGTTTCCCCACAAGGCATTATACTGGATAGCACAGTCGACAGATTGGCTTATTGGTGGCCAGACGCACATTGGCGCCATCAAAGAGATGTGAATCGCTTGCTTATCACTAACGACGCACATGAATTTAAGACAGACCCAGTAATTTCGCAACAGATAATGTTTTAAGTTGATATGGCTAAACTGTAGTGACCGAATTAGAAGTTAAACTCTGAAAAAATTGCTACTAATGGGCGCATGGAGTCACCAGTGCGTCACAAACGTATGGTTTTTATTATTTCTTCCTTTATTAGCGAGTGCTATGGCATTTATAAACGTGCAGATGATACCTACGTAATTATTAAACCTCCTGCTGCTTCGTGCACTTTGTTAAGTACAGAGTAGCGAAGAGTCCTATCTGTCACCGAATCCTATCCGTCAATAAATCGATAAACATGAAGAACATTGTCATCTGTAGGCGCCATAGACATAACATTGTAACTTTCAGAAAATTTCATCGAGTTAACGTCGCGTACAAAAAAAAAACAGATTTTGAAAGTGGTAACGTCATGTACGGCGATTTCATCACAAAATAAAACTGAAACTTCAATCTTAATTTTCTTCTGAATTAAAAAAAAACTTATGACAGTGAAACGTATGGGATTAGAATTTTCAAAACGTTATCTATCAAGCTAGCCTAAGTTGTATTTTTTTTTGTGTCTCTTTAAGAAGCCTAATACAGCTGGGTACTGCCCAACGTGTACGCTTCCTTAGGTATACTCTCGAACATAATCTTATTATGCGTATGTAGTCTTGCTGGCCCGTTTTAAGGACACTTTTGCGGATATGTTTTGTTTAGGATAGAATTGAGAAAATATTAGGCCCACAAGGTGCAGCACGTATGACGGGCCAAGTCGTAACGTCTCAGTCGCAGAACCATTGGAACATTCTAAAGAAATAATTCATTCGAAATTCCCCGTCCTTCCTACGACGATGCGAGCATAACTCCCCTTTTACACTTCCCTTCTACTGTAACGTTCTTTCTCTTTAAAACTAACTGTCACGCACTAATAACGGCTTTGTGCACGACTAAAGTTCTTGAGCGAATAACAGATAGGTACCAGGCCATGGCGAGCCTGCACTTTTAAAAGACGCATTGCGAAAGTTCTGACACTCTTCATTTTGCGTCTTCGCGAAAGCGCGAGAAGCTGTGCAGCGGGAGCAGATTGATAAAGCAGTCTTCTCTCCAATACATCGTTGAAAACCACCATCGTAGGCGGTTGATTTCGCTCGGTTGAAAATTGCGTCGTGTGCGGAGGTTGTTGCGCAAGCTGGCAGCAATGACATTTTCACTGTATTGTCGGCGCACGGAGTCTCAGAGTAGGCATGCGAATAAAGGTAAATAGCCATAAACTAAGCGTGCAAGTGATACTGACGTATTAAATACAGGTCACCATGCGCGCTAAGTGTCACACCAGAATGTTACATTTACGTTTTGATGCGTTCGTAATACTAACAGGGAGCCCAATGGAAAATATGCAATATTAGCAAGATTGTGGATCCTGGAAAAGAATCTAGACGTATAAAAGTGACGTTAATTTTTTCTCAAATGTTTGCTGTAGCACGCAGCAACGAAAAGAAGTCACCTAAGAGGCTTTGAAATCACTTCTGTCATCACTCGCTGGAGTCCGTATAAATGACGTCAACGCACGCCTTCTTCACCATCAATGATCCTGTGACAAACGTCGCGATTCCCTGCAGCGGCCCTTCCCGTCAATAAAGGTGGCTCTTTGTCTCCAAACGTAGAGATCATGCTATAGCGCATTTACAGGCAGTTGTGGTTTGGCCTCACGCACTTGACCTTACCTCGGAGGAAGAAGAGGGGGATGTGGCGCCAACATGCAAACGATCGCGAAAACAACGTGAAACACTGCTTCGGGATGTGCCGTTGCAGTCACTGGCTTTCATTTTGATTGATTGATTGATTGATTGATTGATTGATTGATTGATTGATTGATTTGTGGGGTTTAACGTCCCAAAACCACCATATGATTATGAGAGACGCCGTAATGGAGGACTCCGGAAATTTTGACCACCTGGGGTTCTTTAACGTGCACCCAAATCTGAGCACACGGGCCTACGACATTTCCGCCTCCATCGGAAATGCAGCCGCCGCAGCCGGGATTTGAACCCGCGACCTGCGGGTCAGCAGCCGACTACCTTAGCCACTAGACCACCGCGGCGGGGCCCTGGCTTTCATTTCGACAACAATGGAAGGAGTATGAAGTTTTCACAGTGGTTACCACAAGGGTGCGCTCGTCACACTGCTTCCCTTGCCAACTTCGTTCTATCTACTTCAAACTACTCACTCTCGTCTCACATGTCCCGCGCTGTGGCCTTGACTTTGATCGATTTGGTTACAACGGATCGTCCTTTAATGTAAACAATGCGCACCAGCGAAATCGACACCGAGTTTAGGAACACGCGCGTTGCGAGAAAGAGAAAGAGAGAGTAGGAAACCATTGAACTTTCACGCTAACAAGTTGGTGATCTCGGTGCATTTCTCATTTTGTACCGAAGATGCGAATGCGAGCAGGAGAAAATTAGCCACGCAAAGGGTGCGTGATTACTATAGGCTTTCAAGGAACACTTCCCTCAATTCTTTAAATTTTGTCCCTTCCTTCGAACTGAGGTGAATCCAGTTGGCACGAATATTTGAGTTTTACGTCAGAGTTTCTCAACACCGTGCGCTAAAAAAAAAAAAACTTCGATCTCGCCGTGTTGATATTTTAAACGATGGGTTTCTTTTCTTTCTTTCTTTTTCCTTTGCGATTATGCTTTCATTCCCGCAGCTCTGAACGGCTCGTTCTTCGGAACACTGCGCGGGGAATTATACTTTCTTAATTTTACGCTGAGTACTGTGTCATTATGCTGGGATTTTGTGTTTACAGAGGCAGGTGTCTTGTCAGGCTTTTCACCAGTCCTCAAGGCAAATTGAACCTTTTCTTTCTGATTTTCATTTAAAATGAACTACTCGTGGATTAAAAATGAGCTAGAATACAGTAATACCTGTAGATATAGTGATCCTTTAGACTCATCATTTCCTAGTGATACTATTCTGCATTTATAGTTTTCTTTCCTGCCTCCAAGAGCTGAGCCTTTAATGGCAATCAACAGCCTAGTGATATTTGGATGCTAATCTTGCATTACTGCAAGACATATATCAAAAACAAATTTTCAGAAGTCAGGAATGGTTCTCTGCTGCCATCAGCATTAATGTGCAATTTCACTGCACATTGTATCTTTCAGTCATCAAATAATATTTACATGTGCCTTTAAAGAAGATTGTAGGCCCTAACATTTATTCACGTCCTAAATGGGATTAATACCCCAAAAAGCACCCTAATTGTACGTCAAAACTTTCCGTTCTGATAAAATACTACAGGTGATAAAAAACACCGTCTCCACTGCAATAGCTTGGGATCTCATGATAGAAGTACTGGCAGAGACCCAAGTGAAAATGAAAAAAAAAAAGGAGTAGTGTAAAGTGAGACTTTGCGACAGCAGCGCCTTGCAGGTGCTTCAAACCCACCACAATCACGAATTTTGAGGGATGTTAAGAAAAAGAGGGTAGCGTTTCACTTGAAAGTTCTGCCTTTCTGAGCAGCAAGCCCAAAATCAAACAAACATCATTTCCTCTAGCGGAACTAACATTATTCGCATGAGTATGCAGCATTGGTTGGTCGAAGGTGAAAAGCGATGTCTTGAAGAACAACAAAGCTGTGATGTGTAGGCACAGAAGGGTGATTCTAAAACCTCGGAGGCATAAACCTTAAACGGATTAGCACTCAAAAAAGGAGGGCCGTTACATAAAGTGCAGCTCGGACGTGATATTGGTTGGAAAACTTTCATATATGTTTTCTTTTTGCGTTAGACAAAGAGGTTAAACAAAGAAGCCTAAGGAGACAAGGCTGTGAGTTGGATATATGAGGAGAAGGAAGGAGGGGGCGTAGGAAAGAAACATTTATTACGATTACGCGAAATCACGTTAGACGCGATAACAGGGCAATTATTCGTGCATCTACGATGTCTTCACAGCAGCAGGTTTTATTGAGATGTTTCTGCTGAAATTATTGCTGTTGCTGGTAAAACTTGTGCCCAGCACACGCGCTATAGAAGATGGGTCACTTGACGGAAAGAATTAATCGATGTAAATCTAAAGGCCTTGCTACTGCATGCGTATCATTTATGAGGCGAAAAAATAAAGACCATTGTGGCCGAACATCTTTCATAATCTCATTGAGCCTTCGGGGTTTAATGTCACAGTGTCATGCTAGAAAAAGCCACGCAATTGTTCGCTGCGCGAAACTTTTACTTCCCCGCTGAAGTAGGCCACTGAAAACGAAGCGTTGCGGTAGTTCACTGGAAGCAGAGAGTTTAGTCCTCGCTGTGGTGATGGCGTTTAAAGAAAGACAGGGTGGCAATGCTTCATGACTTACGCGTTTATGAAGGAGCAGCATGTGATAATATAAACTTGGTGACATCACGCAGCACGTTTAATAACCATATTGCATATTTTCCCATTGGAGTGAGCTTGACTCGCTGAAGCGTCTTGCAGTGTCTTTCGCAAACGTATACGCACACGTCCTGACATTATGAGTCTCACGCAACTTCGTGCCATCATATTTTCAGCCAATTGAAGTTAAGGAAAGAAAGCAGGTTTTATTCGGTAGCCAAGTTTTTTATCAGTGATCACGCTAAATAACCTGCTTTCAATCAGCGTTCTCTGCATTCCCATTCTCTTTTGCGCGCATTTCACACCAAAGGCCCGTTTGAAGTCCTGAGCTGCAGCTAAGCAAGCAATATTTGGCTGCTCGGTAAACAAGTATAGACTAAATTGTTAGTGACCGGGATTTGCCATGGAAGCAAGAGCGGTACCTTGTCAGTGAAAAAGAAGTCCCTTGTTGGGGATGCCAGTGAAAGTGGGCCAAAGACGAATGGCTTCCACTGAGTTAGTTTCACAGATGCAGTTTGTACCACACACGGGAGCGACCATTTACTCGCTCGAGCGATTCTGCTCGCTTGCTATCGTGACGCGTCCTATTACTGCTGTATATGCGTGACGTGTAACACAATAAATAACAAAAAAAACTGCTTCCTTGACTGGGCACTCTTGATTACGCGTTCCTAAGGAATGATTAGTCAATGCAATATTTTAGCTAGTTTAAGAGGCCTATCATATGTAGAGCTATAGCAGAGATTAGGCTCAATACCCGCCATTGATATCAAGCTGTTACGGCACATAAAACAGCAGCACTTGATTAAATCTGCTTTTTTTGGCATAATATTGTTTTTTTTTCATAAAGTCACACTAGTTGACTTCATGAGAATCGAGCTGAGGAGCTCTCCAGCCCTACACTTCAACACACGCAAAATTGGCTGAGAAAGCTTCAGCCGTGAGCAGCTTTTTTTACAGCCTTGATATATCTTACCGTCATTCAACGGGCAGTGGGTGCTGGTTTTATACCTCACACGAATTGTCATAGAAGAGCCAGGTTACCTGTTCTACTGTTGGTGCCTGCTTTTTATATGCCAATTACTTCGACAATAGGCTTCAGTTAGAAGTAAGCACTTCGATGCGTATGTTTGTTTCACAGAAAAAGCTGTATACGGCTAGGCTAAATGAAAAGCCGTTCACCACGAGAAACACTCCATCAATAACGGCGTTTTCTACGTCACACCGAAGCGCACACGGGAATGGAAGTGCCGTCACCAACGTCCTTTATCTTTCGCAGTCGTGCCACCGAGCCTGCACTCAGCAATTCCAACGTAGTGGCTTTCGAAGACAGAAAAACAAAAAAAATGTCCCCTCAACAACGCTGCACAGAAATCGTGAGTGTAGTAAAAAGGAATATAATAAAGAAGGCTAACGGTGATTATCAAAAAGAAGGTGATTTGGACCCACCCCCTCCGCGCACACACGCATCGACTCTCAGCCAAGGAAAGCCGCCGTGCAGGTCAACGGGCAAAGGAGGGATGTAAACAAACCTCACGTGACAAGCTCAAGGCCCCGTTACGACGTCGACGTCAGAAGAAACTTCACCGTACAGCTTTCGCATGGGTAATGCACGGGTTGTACGAACGCCCGAACACCGAACAACTTTTCAAGAACAGCGCTGATAGCTGAGGCGTGAGAGAATTCATGTTGGTGGCAACTGAGCACTTTGGTGGCATTTATTTCATGTAGATTTCTTCCAGGACGTTTGTGTATGTTTTGTTGACGCCCTGATACAACACTGTCCGCATTTCGGCCAATATCTCTATTGAATCGAATGCCTTCTCGTAATCTTTGAAGCCTATGTATAGGGGTTGGTTGTATTCTGAGCATTTCTCTATCACCTTATTGATAGTTTGAATGCGATCGATTGCTGAGTAGTCTGTACGCAATCTTGCTTCATCCTTTGGTTGACTGAATTCTAATGTTTCGTAATTCTGTTCGCAATTACCCTTGCAAACAGCTTGTATACGACGGAGAGAAAGCTAATCGGCCCGAGTCCTCATCCTTTTTCTTGTAAATTAAGATGATAGCATACTTCTAAGCTTCTGGAACCTTTCCCGTCTGGAGGTAGTTTGTAATCATGGTGGTTAGTTTTCCAAACACAGTCTGTCCTCCGTTTTCACGAGCTTTACGTTCTTCATGGGCGTCCTATCACTATCAAGACAACAACGGGGTGGCGCAGAGTGGTGGCATGAACCATATGTTCAAATAGAACACCAGTGAACGCCTTGACTGAAACATCTGAAATAGCATTGCCTACATGCGATCTTCTCGGAATAGCTGTAGACAACCTGACAGGCGCTCGTGTTACTGCAACTCATCGAGCTTCTTCCTTCATCTAGCACTTATAACTGTCCAGCGAAAGTTGGCCAGCTGTGGGAATCCCAGCAAGCCGATAAGACATACGTTGCAGTATGATTGAGGGCACCTTTAGTAGCGACTGTCCTAATGTCCGTCGTTTCTTTGTGCCCCTAAGTGGAAACAGATCAAGAAACTTATACAGCACCGAGTTTTCTCAAGCCTAAGCGTCTTTCCTTCTCTCGTCACCTTTGCCATCCTCCTCCTCTGCCCCCCCATACTACCACCAGAGCAAACGCCTTCACGCACACCCGTTGAGAAAGGTAGGGAGAAGTAAGTTCAAAACATTCAGCGGCGTTCGAGCGTTCCTTCTGCCTCTGAGCCCAGGGGCAGGAGGCTGTCTGTCAAAGTCATCTCGTCGTTGTGCATTGCGTCTTTGTTTGACGTGCACTGTTTAACTGTTTTTTTTACATTTTTTCCTCTTGCTTAGTTTATCATAGTATTCTTTCTCCTAGCTAGGAATTCTGGTGTGAAGCTACCTCTGCTGAGAATGTACAGCGTTGTTGGTGAACACCAAATCGGAGATGGAGAGCGTGACACTGGCTTTCGATCACGTAGACGCGGTGAAAACTTGCCGCTTCCCAAGAGCTCTCCAAAGCTGTTATTTCTGATCGCTGAGCACATATTCGTTCGTTTTCTTGCGAACGAGAGAGCCAAGTGCTTCGGTAAACGTTATGGTTTCGTTGCTCTAAAGTTAGAGGTATAGAAAAACAGCGGTGTCGTCTCATCATTCAGCTCTTTGCAGAGCATTGACTGATGCCCTTATATATAGAAAAATGAGACAAAACAGGCTTGAAGAATTCGATGGGCGAAATCGCAACTGGAAAATCATTGCCTTATAGAGTGCGTGCTTATATATATTTCGAAAACCTACAAAGAAAATGAATTTATGTAAAAAGGACTGAATGTACAATGCGCTTGAGTTCACGATATATTCGCCTAATGTTGAAGCCTCTTTGAATTCGTAATGCAAATAGGAGCGGCTGCTGTTCTAAGCAAAGCCAATTTCAACCTATAGATCTATGCACGCAGCACACAATAATTGAAAAGAAGGAAGAACAAGAACAACAAGAGTAAAGGCTGGGAGGTTAACCAGACACATTCCTGGTTTGCTGCCCTACGCTGGGTGAAGAGGAAGGGGAGTATGAAAATGTGAGAGGGGGAAGAGGAGAAAAAAATGACCAAAAATGTGGTTGGTCAATGGGCTAACGGGTGTGCAGCGGTGGCACTACACAAAAGCTATAGGCACTCACATAGGCCTGTGGTCCTCAAAAGGCGCAACATGACGTCCTTGGAAAACCTAGGCGACGTCGGTAGCATTAAAAGGAGGAGAAATGGCTGAGGTCCATAATTAGGAGCTACTCCGCAGAGGTTGACACACAATTAATATTCACCACCTGGGGGGTTACTTAACGCGCATTGAAACCTGACCACACGGGCCTCTTTACCCTCGTTTTTACCTGAGGCGTTGTACTTGCCGAAATATAGGTAACTTTTCAACAGCAAGTTGGCTGCACTCATATTATTTCGAGCTCGGGTATTTTATCATCGATTTCGGTGACCATACATCAAGGTCAACATGAGTTATGCGAAAAAATTATCATCAAGTAACAAAGGCAGCATATAACGTGATCACGATGCCAAAGATTGCCAAGATTTGTGACGTCATCATGACGTGACGTATTGTGACTTTATCCCATGAGATTGTGACTTGGTGAAAAGTGGGTTGATGACGGAGGCAGTGTAAAAACAAGGGCGAGCCTTGCCTGCTCCAGGATCAGAATGTCTCTGACCCTGGAGCAGTGTAAAACAACCATCGGTGCAGAAGGCTTTCGGAACAGGGCAGGAGAGGCTAAGTGCACCGACCGAGACGAAGAAGATGACACTCGTCTTGTGGTCAACTAAGTTGAACGCAGTTAGTAGCCAAAAATTTTTTTTTCAATTTCGTATTTTAGTGTCGTCTGTTTTATAACTTATTGCTGCTTGGGTATTTTACAAATGGTTGAGAAAAAAACGTAATCTTGCCAACTTTTCGGGTGATGACAAGCAGATTTTCGGGTGAGAGGGCACGGCAACGTCCATGCGAACGAAATGCCTAAACTGCCGCCGTTCGTCTTCCAGGTTGTGCCGTGGATTTCGACAGCGATCGCGACAAGCGGATCTGATGGGACGCCTTTCCTGCTTCCTCATCTCAACCTGGTTTTGGAAGATGCGCCGTAGATCAACGGAGCATCGGCCTCAGTGACGTCACCGGCAGCGCAGCTACTTAAAGAGCAGCACATCAGGCAACTCCTCAGAGGGCACGGCAACGTCCATGCGAATGAAATGCCTAAACTGCCGCCGTTCGTCTTCCAGGTTTGGTTTTCAAACTACTGTTGTCACTTACCGTAGTGATAATAGATTTTTAGATGCGGAAGCATCTTATACTCGCGCCTTGTAGTGCGCCGTCCGCGCCGTCCGCACCGCTTCTCGAACATTCGACAGCTGACGCGCGCGCATGCGCCGTCGCGCCGTCGCCCACTCTTCCACCATCTGTGCATCCCTTCCTCCTCTACACACCGCGCGCGCTTCACTCCTCCACCATCTGTGCACCCTTCCTCCTCTACACACCGCGTTCGACATCTACAATTCTCCTGATTCTCCAGTGGACGCGCATGTGGCGTCGCGCTTCGAGAACATTCAACAGCTGACAGTGCATGCGCCGTCGCGCTGTGTAGATACTCAAGGTCGGCGCTCGCTCGCTCAGTTGCCGCTCGTCGGTTGGTTTGTACGGCGCGTCGACGTCCAAGGTCGCGGTGAAATGAATTCCAACGAATCCACAAACACAATGATCGACGTCCCTTCGACCAGCGCCGCCCTTTCGCATACGTGTGTACGTGTTCACTCATTTAACACCCCCTCCTACAACCACGTTAACCAATTTAGCCATCGACCCAAGTAAGTCGCAATTTAACACCCCATTTCACAACCACGTTAACCAATTTAGCCATCGACCCAAGTAAGTCGCACTTTAACACCCCGTTAACCAATTATATGGTCCGCATCCTCCTCAGTGTTCCCCCGAGGGAAGCTGCGGGCAATTTTTTTATTGTCCTGCCGTACCCTCATAGATGTTTCTTGATTCTTGTTGATTGCTGGTCTGTGTTGCTGCGGTTGTTGATGGCGGGGGATGTCGAAGAAAACCCCGGCCCTACTACAGCCCAGCAGCTACAGACTATTTTGGAAAATCAGGCAGCATTTGACCGTCGGTTGACTGGCATTCATGATCAATTAGCCCAGATACAGACAAATACCGATAGATTGGCTGGCTTAGTTGCTTCTGACCAAGAACTGAACGCAAAAATTGAAGTTCTGGAACATACTGTAAAAACACAGGCAGAAAGGCTAAGTGAACTTGAAAACAGAAGTAGATGCAATAACCTCTTGGTTTTTGGCGTAAAGGAAGGCAGCCCGGAATCGGAGTCAGACCTGAAAGTTTCTGTAGTCGACAATATATTTGGCAAAAAACTGAACGTCCATGTTAAAACAATAGAAAGAATTCATAGGTTGGGCAAGCAACGGCTGGGGCATATTAGACCAGTCATAATGAGGTTCTACGATTTCAAAGAAAAAGATACTATACTCCGAAACTGCAGCAAACTAAAGGGAACTTCTATTAGCGTGAGCAATGATTATTCGAAAGAGACGGTCGCGGTGCGGAAAAAGTTGTGAGACAGCGCAGCTGCGGACAGGGGCAGCGGAAAGAAGGTATCGCTAGTTTATGACAAATTGAAGGTAGGCGAGAGCTTATTTACTTGGGACCACAACCGAGATGAACGCCAACCATGTCGTAAGGAGCGGTATGCTAAAGGATCGCCAGCAGCAACGCGCAACTCTGACAGCGTTGGCGGCGCCCCGGTGAGAGGGGCAGTGGCTGCACCGTCACATGCGTAGCTAGTGCTTCTCCTGTTCAATGCTCGTAGTCTTGTTAATAAGGTAACTGAACTCGAACATTTATTGCTGTCGAGATCTCCCCCTGTGGTGATCGTAACAGAGACTTGGCTAAACAACGATATTCCGAATGATGTGGTTGTTCCTCCTGGGTACAGAGTGTTTCGCTGGGACAGAAATTCCCGTGGTGGGGGCGTTGCAATTGTCATAGAAAAATGTATCTCAGCAGTTCCAATTAATTGCAATTTATCGGAATCTGTATGGTGTAAATTTACGTACGCGAACACCAATTACCTTATCGGAGCAGTATACAGGCCACCTGCCACTTCGCCCGAGTTCCTGGAAGACCTTCAGACGTTTTTGAACTCAAATGTAAACAAGACAACAAAATTAGTCCTGGCCGGAGACTTTAACCAACCAAATATAGACTGGATTTCTTTATCGGCCTGTAATAAGGATGCTACTAGCAGCGAAAAGTTATCTGAAATAATGATCAGCCATAACCTAACCCAAATTGTTCAACAGGACACTAGAGTAACATCGGGTTCTCAGTCACTGCTGGACCTGGTATTCCTTTCGGGCAATATGGAGGACTTCAGTGTTGCGGTCGAAGACGGCATATCTGACCACAAACTGATTACGGTTGAGATTCTATGTGGTACAAAACCTGGAAAACGACCCTTCGTTCGGGTGCCTGTTAGTGACTACGGCCGGGCAGATGACACCTCAATATTAGACTTTTTGAAAACTGCTTTCGATGATTTCAAGCAAGCCTCTGATAGCGAGCCAGTTGATTGTTTGTGGCAGAAATTGAAATCAATAATTAACAGCTGTATAGAAAGGTTTGTTCCCATTCGATTGAAAAAAAACAAGGAAGACTAACCCCTGGATCACTAGAGATGTTATCCGCACTAAACGGAAAATAAAGAGATTACGCAAAAGACAAGGCCACTCTGAGCAGGTTTTTCAACTACGAGCAGCGTTGAAAATCCAAATCTCCAAGTCCAAAAAAAAGGTTCTTCAATGAAACGCTTTCTGGGCTCTTGCGCACTTCGCCTAGAAAATTTTGGTTATACTTGAGCGATCGGAAAGAAGCGATTGAACGTATCACGGTTGGCTCTGATGTTGTAACCCAGAAACAAGATATAGCTAATCGGTTCAATCGCTTTTTCCAATCTGTATTTACAAAGATGGCATTCACAGATGAAGATAAGGAAATGGCCGATACTTGCACATGCGCCATGGATCCAGTTTCATTTGATCAAGCGGGCGTGTTTCAGCAGCTACTTAATTTGATCGAAAAGAAGGCTAATGGACCGGATGGAATACGAACTGTGTTTTTGAGGCGGTATGCGGAGTGGATGTCGTTTTACTTAGTCATTATCTTCGAAATATCACTCTTGACACATTCGCTTCCAAAAGACTAGCTGAGCGCCATTGTGAAACCGGTATTTAAAAGTGGCGACAGGATGCTTTTTACCAACTACAGGCCAGTGTCTCTGACGTGTGTTTGCTGTAAGGTTTTTGAACATGTCATTGCCAAACAGATGGCTATTTTCTTGGAGACAAATGGGCTGATACGTAGGCAACAGCACGGGTTTAGGCAAGGGCTTTCCACGTTATCCCAACTGGTTGAAACTCTCCACGATTTTGCCGCTGCCGTAGATAATAGTGAACAAGTCGACGTGATATGCATAGACTTTGCAAAAGCCTTCGATAAGGTCTCCCACCATAAATTCCTCTTCAAGCTCAAACGAACAGGCGTAAACGAAAATATCCTGAAGTGGATTGAGGCATACTTAACGAACCGCAAGCAGTTGGTACGAATTGATGGGTTTGAGTCTGAATCACTTGATGTTTATTCCGGTGTGCCGCAAGGCTCCGTGTTGGGCCCATTGCTGTTTTTGGTGTATATAAATGATGTTGTTGACATTGTTAACCCTCCTGTAAAAATTAAATTGTTAGCTGATGATTGTTCAATCTATGCCCCGGTGACGTGTGCGAATGACCAAATTGTAATTAATGATTGTCTTGCTGATTTTCAAACATGGTGCGATAAATGGGAGATGAAAATAAATTATTCTAAGACAACATATACGCATATAACTACCAAGAAACACGTTTTACCATTTACGTACAGCATTGGACCTAATTATTTACCGCAGGTGTGTGCATTTAAATATTTGGGAGTGCATATTACGAATGATTTGAAATGGCGGGCACATGTCGAGAATGTTTGCTGTGCCTCTTACAAGAAACTGCGTTTTTTGCGTGCTAAATTACCGAATGCTACGAAAGACGTCAAGCTGCTTGCATATAAAACATTTGTGCGCCCTGTTTTAGAATATGCTTGTGCTGCCTGGAGCCCCCACCAAAAGGACTTAATAGGTAAACTGGAACGAATTCAGAGACTTTCCGTGCGATTTATATGTTCGAAGTATAAAAGGACTGATTCGGTTACCGAGATGTTAAAATTAAGTGGTTTGGAATCTCTAGAATTAGACGACAAAAGCAGCGCCTCAAAGTATTTTTTCAGATATTTGCATGGTCAAATAAAAATAGATAGAATAAATTACGTACACCCCCCGCATAAGCTCAGCAGCCGGATCAATCATGACACGGCAGTTCGCCCCTTCGGTGCTCGCACGGGCTTCTTTCGCAAATCTTTTTTCCCTGATGTTATAGAAGCGTGGAACAAATTGCCGCGACATATTGTTGAAAATTCTCACACTAAAAAATTTGAATGTGCTCTTGATGTTTACTTTGCCGAGCAATGAATATGCTATTGTGTTATTGTTCAAAGTTGCTGAAAATATCAATGTCTGTATTTACTTTCCATATCCTATTCTTCCCTCTCTGTAATGACCCTCAAGTGAGGGTTGGCAGTATAAATAAATAAATAAATAAAATAAATAAATAAAACGTTCGGCACTCCTTTGCTGTGAACAAGCTCCGTGCGCTCCATTCCGTTGCTTCCGATTTCAGGCTACTTTACTTTCTTATCCACTGAGAGTGTTTCTAGGAAAGGAGACGTGAACGCTACGTTTGGTTACACAGTGAATGGATACTGTTCTATCTGAAATGATTCGCACGTTGAGTGAGGGGAAAGAATGCTGACTAGTTCAGTCTGCTGAAGCCTAAAACATGTTCACTCTCCCTCCTACTTGAGAAAAACGATCTGCAAAAAAAAAAGAAGACGCCCAGCCACCTTGTTCATCACACAATAGCAAGCATCAGACGCTGACTGATGGTTTCTATGCTGAACCATGTCGTTTCGACAGACGCCCGGCTTTTCAAGGTTTGAAGAATCCGTAAGAACCGTGGGCCGAGCACAAAGCACAATGCCGTGGCATATTTTGGCTGTGTGTATGCTACCTTCTTTAAATATTTGCTTCCAGGCTGAACTTGGATCTTGTTCAGTCATTGTTTCTGCACACGTATGGGCAAATCGTAAAATCCCCATTTTACTGCAATAAGTTGGCGCCAATGATTGCAATAGCTGTCAAATCAGACAGAAATTTCCGATGCAGAAGAAATTTTTTATTGAAGATATAAGTTGTCGTGTTACTTTTTTTATGATTAGAAGACTCGCGCTTCGTGTAAACGTATATTCCCCTTGGACATCACCAGCCGAAGGTGATGTCAAACAGCAGTGGTCACCTTTTACAAATGGAGGAACACATTTTCTGCCAAGAAATTTTATTACTGTCAAAACGACCCGCACCAATTCATAGCACCCCTGGTGATTACTTTGCTCCTTCACCACTGCACATGTATTAACCGAATACAAACATATCCTTATATGGGCAACATAAACTCAGACACATAAATATTGCCACGTTCCATTTCCCAAGTTTTTGTTATCGTCCGAAAACACCGCACGATTCTCAGCGCAAACCGCGCCTGCAGTTTTCTAGAAGGTTCCGGACTGTAGTAGATCATTTTGATAAGATCACGCCCACTGTGCGAACGGTACAGATTGTTCTGGAACCTACGCCACCGCCAGCGATAACGCTAGAACATTCGACGGCAAGAATATAAATGCCGACGCGCTTCGCCGCTTGTCAGTTGTTGATCGAAGGCCGACGCTCCGTTCGCCGCTATCAGTCCGAGACTGCAATCTGTGCGAGACTGCTGCTGTAATTGGACTTTCAGTTTACCGGGCACAGGTTCGCCCAAATAAACAGTTAAATCCCAACACGAAGTCTCCTGTCTTCGGCCACGTCACGACCCCGTGACATCTGGTGGAGGTGCTGCTTCGTTCATGTACCGGACGCCCCCGTCAAGCCGTGAACCCAGCCCACGTCGCGGAGAAGACACCGACACCAACCAGGAGCAGCGAACAAGCCGCCGACAGCAAGGGCTACCACCGGAGTACGGGCTTCTACCAGACAAGGCGCGGAAGACGAAGGCCATGACCGCGACTGCAGCGACAATGACAACCACAGCGTCCCAGCCCACGATGGTCATGCATCAACCCAGGGAACCACCAATTTTCCATGGGTCATCGTTCGAAGACCCGGAGTCCTGGCTGGAGACATACGACCGTGTGGCTGCCCTCAACCACTGGGACCATGACGAAAAGCTGCGTCGTGTGTTCTTCTATTTGGAAGACACCGCAAGGACTTGGCTTGAAAATCGGGAGTCCACGCTCCCAACGTGGGATGTTTTCTGCGGCGCATTCCTGCAAACGTTCGCGAGCGTCGCTCGCAAAGAGAGGGCCGCTGCTTTATTAGAGACTCGGGTTCAGCTACCAAATGAAAATGTCGCCATTTTCACAGAAGAAATGACCCGACTATTCCGTCACGCTGATCCAGACATGCCTGAGGAGAAAAAAGTTCGTTTCCTCATGCGAGGAGTCAAACAGGAGCTCTTCGCGGGACTGATGAGAAACCCACCGATAACCGTCCAAGAATTTGTAGCAGAAGCGACCACTATCGAAAAGACCCTGGACATGCGCACCAGACAGTATAATCGTCGCCTGACTGCAGAATGCGCTGCTGCTCAAGCCAGTAACTCCGGAGACCTGCGTGAAACGATCCGAGCGATCGTGCGGGAAGAGCTGCGCAAGATGTTGCCTTCGGCACAGCCTCAAGTGGATTCAATTGCCGACATTGTGCGAGAAGAAGTTCGGCAATCGCTTCAAATTCCCCACGCACCACTGCCCGAGCCGGAAGCTATGAGCTACGCCGCTGCACTGCGCCACAACGCTCCTCCCCGTCCACGCCAAAACGCCGCCCCATCGCACTTCCGTCGACAGACGCCACCGCCGCCACCACCCCCACCGACGTCATACCGTTCGCCAGCGGCCCAGCGCAGTGCACCGAGGAAGACTGACGTCTGGCGCACCCCTGACCATCGCCCGCTCTGCTACCACTGCGGCGAGGCCGGACACACATACCGCCGTTGCCAGTACCGACAGATGGGACTGCGTGGCTTCGCCGTCAATGCACCGCGTCCACAGCCAGGAGAACGACCACGTGACATCGCCGACTACCTGACAGGAACTCGGTGGACACCACGAAGCCCTTCGCGTTCGCCGTCGCCCAGCCGCCGCACGTCACCGCACCACCGGCAGTACTCTGGCCCAACGCGGGGCCGGTCTCCTAGCCCGTATCCGGGAAACTAAGGGCAGCAACCGGTGGAGGTGCGGTTGCTGTGCGACGAACTACCGAAGATCCTCCGACGACGACGACGCCGCGACGGAGCTTTCCGAACACAACGCCAACCAGGCAAAGCCCTGACGGCGAAAGCTCATTTACCGAAGGTGGCCTGACGACGCAGCATGGAAGCAGCGGAACAAGCCGACGCAGCCGTGACCCGACGCCACGCCCTAACTGTAATGCGAGACGTCGAACCAGCGACCTCGACGTTCTTATCGACGGCCACAGTGTGACTGCTCTCGTCGATACTGGAGCCGACTATTCTGTCATCAGTGGGTCGTTCGCCGCGAAGTTAAAGAAAGTTAGGACAGCTTGGAAAGGCCCCGAGATCCGCACAGCCGGAGGTCATCTCGTAACGCCTGCAGGAATCTGCACAGCGAGAGTCACCATTAACGGCCGTATTTATCCTACAGACTTCGTAGTCCTACAGCGTTGCTCGAGAGATGTCATCCTTGGCATGGACTTCTTATGCCTCCATGGTGCTGTCATCAACCTAAAAACAAAGTCGATAACGTTATCCACAAAAGAAGCACTACCGCCGCGCACGCCGTCAGGACACCATGCCTTGAATGTGCTGGAAGAACAAGTCACCATTCCGCCTCGCTCAAGCGTCATTATTTCAGTCGGCGCTCCTAAATCACCTGACTTGGAAGGCGTCGTTGAAGGCAGTCAGCATCTGTTGGTCACCCGAAATATTTGCGTCGCAAGAGGAATTGCAGAGCTGCGGGGAGGCAAAGCAACGGTTTTGCTCACGAATTTCAGCAATGAGTACAAACATGTGAACAAAGGAACAACGGTCGCATACATCGAAGAAATTGTCGAAGCCACCAGTGCTTTCGCCCTCGCCGATTCTGCGGAACCTGCTCAGAGGAACCAAGCCCCTCCCATAGCTTTCGACGTCAATCCCAGACTTCCGAACGATAAGCAAGAACAGCTCAAGGCCCTGCTCCTGCAATACAAAGATTGCTTTTCGTCGTCATCGAAAATTCGGCAGACCCCAATCACGAAAAATCGCATCATAACCGAAGAAAATGCCAGACCACTCCGTCAGAGTCCGTACAGGGTTTCGACGCGAGAACGTGAGGCCATGAAGAGACAAGTTGATGAAATGCTGCGGGATGACATTATCCAGCCGTCCAAGAGTCCATGGGCATCCCCCGTGGTGTTAGTGAAGAAAAAGGATGGGACCCTACGTTTCTGCGTCGATTATCGCCGCCTGAACAAAATCACAAGAAAGGACGTGTATCCCCTCCCACGAATAGACGACGCACTTGATCGGCTCCATAACGCCAAGTACTTTTCGTCAATGGACCTTAAGACTGGCTATTGGCAAATCGAAGTCGACGAAAGAGACCGAGAGAAGACGGCGTTTATAACACCGGACGGCCTCTTCGAGTTTAAGGTGATGCCCTTCGGCCTTTGCTCAGCGCCTGCAACGTTTCAACGCGTTATGGATACAGTACTGGCAGGATTGAAGTGGCAGACTTGCCTTGTGTACTTGGACGACGTCGTCGTGTTTTCCTCGAGTTTCAACGAGCATCTTCGGCGCCTTGAAGCTGTACTTCAAGCCATCAAGACTTCCGGACTCACACTGAAGCCAGAAAAGTGCAGATTTGCGTATGAGGAGCTCTTGTTTCTGGGGCACGTTATCAGCAAGTCTGGAGTTCGTCCCGATCCACGGAAAACAGCCGCCATCACCGACTTCCCGCCGCCCACTGACAAGAAAGCCGTGCGCCGATTTCTGGGCCTGTGTGTCTATTATAGGCGATTCGTGAAAAACTTCGCCCGCATCGCCGATCCTCTCACTAACCTTACCAAGGCCGACGTGGAGTTTAAGTGGGAAACGCCGCAGGAACACGCTTTCCAGGAGCTTAAACATCGCCTCCAGACGCCTCCGTTACTTGCCCATTTCGACGAATTCGCCGAGACAGAAATACATACTGACGCAAGCAGCGTAGGTCTTGGCGCCGTTCTTGTGCAGAGGGCTGACGGACTTGAAAGGGTTATTAGTTACGCCAGCCGGTCGCTATCCAAAGCAGAAGCAAATTATTCCACAACAGAAAAGGAGTGCCTCGCCATCATCTGGGCTACGTCGAAATTTCGCCCCTACCTCTACGGCAGGTCCTTCAAAGTTGTGAGCGACCACCACGCATTGTGTTGGCTAGCCACCTTGAAGGACCCCTCAGGTCGCCTCGCACGATGGAGCCTGAGACTTCAAGAATATGACATTACTGTCATTTACAAGTCCGGCAAAAAACACTCCGACGCCGACTGTCTCTCTCGTGCGCCTGTCGACCAACCGCTACCCGACGACCCGGATGACGACTACTTCTTAGGAACGATAACTACCGACGACTTCGCTGAACGACAGAGGGCCGACCCGGAACTTAAGGCCCTAATAGAATACCTCGAAGGCAGGACCACCGAAGTCCCGAAGGTATTCAAGCGCGCACTTGCGTCGTTCTTTCTACGAAACGGTCTTCTACAAAAGAAAAACTTTTCACCGCTTCGAGCTAAGTACCTTCTTGTGGTGCCTTCAGCTCTGCGACCAGAACTCCTGCAGGCCCTTCACGACGATCCGACGGCAGGGCACCTCGGTGTTTCTCGCACGCTCGCGAGGATACAAGAAAGGTACTACTGGCCACGTCTTACCACCGACGTCACTCGTTATGTGAGAACATGCCGGGACTGTCAGCGACGCAAGATACCGCCGACAAGGCCAGCAGGACTTCTGCGGCCAATTGATCCACCTTGCCGACCTTTCCAGCAGATTGGTATGGACCTACTGGGGCCGTTCCCGACGTCGGCTTTCGGAAACAAGTGGATCGTGGTAGCTACCGACTACCTCACCCGCTACGCCGAGACAAAAGCCCTGCCAAAAGGCAGTGCATCCGAAGTAGCTAAATTCTTCGTCGAAAATATCGTCCTACGTCATGGCGCCCCAGAGGTCCTTATCACCGACAGAGGAACGGCATTCACTGCCGACTTAAGTCAAGCAATCTTGGCATACAGCCAAACAAACCACCGCCGGACAACAGCGTACCACCCACAGACCAACGGCCTCACCGAGCGGCTTAACAAGACGATCGCCGACATGCTGTCAATGTACGTCGATGTCGAACACAAGACGTGGGACGCCATTCTTCCGTATGTGACCTTCGCATACAACACGGCGGTGCAGGAGACGACGCAGATATCGCCATACAAATTGGTCTACGGAAGGCGCCCGGCAACGACGCTCGATGCCATGTTACCCAACGTCACCGACGAAGAAAACCTCGATGTGAGCGAGTACCTTCAACGCGCCGAAGAAGCCCGACAACTTGCGCGTCTCCGTATCAAGAATCAACAGACGACCGACAGCCACCGTTACAACCTTCGACGACGCTTCGTGGAATACCAGCCCGGTGAACGTGTTTGGGTGTGGACGCCGATACGCCGACGTGGACTAAGTGAAAGCTTCTGCGACGGTACTTCGGACCGTACAAGGTGGTTCGACGGCTCGGCCCACTTGATTACGAGGTTGTCCCCGACGGCATCACGAACTCTCAACGACGCCGATCGCGACCTGAAGTCGTCCATGTCGCGCGCCTCAAGCCGTTTCATGCGCGTTAACAAACTGAACTAGTGTTTTTTTTGTATTATTGTTGTATCATAATTTATTCATTGTACTTTCTTGCATTATTATTGTACTTTCATCTTTAGTTAAAGCATCGGGACGATGCCTTTTTTCAGAGGGGGGCAATGCCACGTTCCATTTCCCAAGTTTTTGTTATCGTCCGAAAACACCGCACGATTCTCAGCGCAAACCGCGCCTGCAGTTTTCTAGAAGGTTCCGGACTGTAGTAGATCATTTTGATAAGATCACGCCCACTGTGCGAACGGTACCGATTGTTCTGGAACCTACGCCACCGCCAGCGATAACGCTAGAACAGTCGACGGCAAGAGTATAAATGCCGACGCGCTTCGCCGCTTGTCAGTTGTTGATCGAAGGCCGACGCTCCGTTCGCCGCTATCAGTCCGAGACTGCAATCTGTGCGAGACTGCTGCTGTAATTGGACTTTCAGTTTACCGGGCACAGGTTCGCCCAAATAAACAGTTAAATCCCAACACGAAGTCTCCTGTCTTCGGCCACGTCACGACCCCGTGACAATATTTTGAGCTTAGCAATATACTTTGTGTTTATAACAATCTGGTATTTACACTGTTCATTCTCGGATGTTCTATGTATTATGGCAAAACAAGCCTCAAATATCCTATCGACCGGACATAAGCCTCTTTCACAGCTCATTACCAGCCGCTTCATGGCTTGTCAAAACCACCTAATCCCCGCGCATAAGCTCCTCCGATGCCACGAATACATGCGCCCAAGCCGTCAGCATGCGAAAGCAAAATAGATAATTACATCGTATGAGAGGCTTTCAACGTGAGAGCGAAGGAAGCGAACCATACGAATCACACATATCAAGGCAAGAAATATCTCTTGATCAAGTGGCAGGAGGTGGTCACTCTGCCCTGTATTGATTCCTACTATAAGAGACATACTCTCGACATGAACAGACTAAATGTACCACGCTAGCTGGCGTCTACATGGCGGATATAGCAGCTTTACTTGCAAAAAAGTAATAACAGTGTGAATTAACTATGATTCAACACGCCTACATATTATGAAAAAAGAACACCTAAATTAAATAAGTTGAGTTAAAACTGGAACTGTAGATTGTCGGATGCGCAATGATGACGGTTGGGTTACCTGAGTGCGTCCTAGAAACCAAAGCGAAGTGGTTTCTGAATCAAGCCTGGCGCCAACAGGCCTACTAAGTGACCCGTTCCGAATGCATGGTCGTAACACAAGTACGCTTTAGTAATGGAAATACCAATATGGTTTCTAAAACAGCAAAGTAAAAAATAATAGATAAGAGAAAGTGAGCCAGCTTCATGTTTTCCTAGCACAGACGAAGAAGCCAAAAAATGGACGCAACTTACCTGATTTTATTCAAAGCACAATGGCGCGAGTACCTGAAACATAAAGGTCTATGCCATGTCCATTATTTATTAACTTGGTCAAAGCATAAAAATGCAACGACCTGAATCAGCAACAACTTGTTAACATATATTCTCATAAACGTTACGTACGACTATATTTAGTGTAGGTATGCCTAAATGTCTTCATTAAAGACAGGTTTGTGTTACAGGAGAGATCATTATTCATGCATTCTCTTATGCATTGGTCTAAGAGTACTCGACAGTCAAGTCCATCTTGTTTCTTTAGCTTATTGTTTAGCCAATTTTCTTCTCATCTCGCATGCCAACCACCGATGTGTCCTTAGCGTGCCAATGAGCGCCATCGAACCTAACTAGTATGTTCTACAGCCCATTACGTACACTCTAAGTGGCTTTAGTGATGACGTTCTTATAAATGTGGGAGGTCCTCAGAGAGTAGTACTAGAATCACTGCGCGTACTCATGAGACATTTATTTCGCTGCCAACAAATATTCATTGCAGTACCTAAAAACGTTAACATGCGTTTTAAATGCGATATATTTCTTTGCGAGCTTCGGCGACTTTGAACGTATCTATCTATCTATCTATCTATCTATCTATCTATCTATCTATCTATCTATCTATCTATCTATCTATCTATCTATCTATCTATCTATCTATCTATCTATCTATCTATCTATCTATCTATCTATCTATCTATCTAACTATCTTAACTATCTATCTATCTATCTATCTATCTATCTATCTATCTATCTATCTATCTATCTATCTAACTATCTATCTATCCGCCTACGACATTTAGCTCTCCTGGCCGTTTCGATAAAGATATCAATACCAAACTTGGAATGACATAACATGAATGTATGAAGAACATATTTGACTAGTCATAACATGAGAATCCTGATATGTGTGTCATGAATGTCGGGATTTACATTTCATGGTCCTGCAGCTATTGCGGTGGTTTCGTTCACATGGCATGTTGCAAAACTGGTATTGTATGGCATGATTGCATGGCGAACACAAGCGATAGACCCTAACACTAAAATCATGACATGCGTGTCATGTAACAACATGACTACATCCACGCTCATAATGCGCTGGCGGCCGTTTCGCTAGCTTCACTTATACCAAATTTGTGATTACGGGACGTGAATGGATGACGAAGGTATGTGACTGGTGCAAAGATAATATTCATGAGATGGGTGTCATGTGAGAACATGACTACATACTAGTTTCCGGTTCAGCGCAGATACGCTGATAAAAAATCTGAGACGCGAATACGAAGAACTCACACGCACGTATTGCCTCTCAGAACACTTCTCTAAAATGCTTGGAGATGTTTCCAAGTGGCCATGTTGACTTTTCATCTATTATTCCTACTCGTCTCTGCAGCAGCTACTGGCCGCTCAACAAGTAATCTCTTTCCTCCATCTTTCTAAGTCAGAAATATCAGTATTATGACTCATGTAAACATTACCTCTTGCGTGAAGTCGCGTATTTTGTTGTGTTTTAAAGCATTAAAACATTGATAGAATCACCACTGAGAATAGAATTGTCACTGAGAATATAAACTAAATCCCGCATATGATCTAAATACACAGTAGCGCAGGTCTACTACCTTCTTTTATGCGTATATTTTCTTTAGCCACATGACACTTACCACTCCATGCCGTAAGCTACAGATCCTGTCGTCTTGCAAGGCACGTTTGTTCCGTCAAATGACTTTCTATATAACAAAAAATGGGTTGACGGTCTTGTGATGAGGTATGGGAAGTCACTCTGGAGCGCATCGCTTGATGGGCTCCGAGTGCTACAAGTAGAAGAGAACGTATGTGTGGCTGGCACACCCTAGCTGCCGACATCTTCCGCTGAAAGAACAGGCACGATCACTGCCTATGGGCGTGTCCATGGTCAACCGTTGCGCGTGAGGGTACGTGCCTATGAGAGGCTTAAAACGGAGAGCCTATTCGTTAACGCAACGTACATTCTTAAGTATAGCTTCTTTTTTTACTCTCTTTCATTGTTAAGTGCGCCCCAAAACTCCATAGACTGGGACCCCGACAACGGCACCCGCAGTTCAAATGAATGTCAGAACAGCGACGTCATTCACGATCACATGTTCCTGTTTGGAGAGAGTTCATGCATTCGACCAAGAAGCAAGCGCGAAATATTTTGTCTTGCACCACATCCACTGTAATTCAAGTTTTAGCAGTTTGAGTGAAATAAAGTTCATATAAAACTGAATTTGTTTCCCCATCCAGCCGTCTTAAGCAATTGAAGGAGGATTCAGAAAACTGCTGTGATGAAGTACATGCATCGAAGAGAATTCGAGAACTCGCCATTTTACCTACGGCAAAATATCGTTTTATTATGAATAATTTGTTAGGACATATAGTGATCCACGTGTGTTACAAGCTCCTTTGCGAAGCATCAACATGTAGGCGCATCTTAGTAGATAAAAAATGTCATAAATATTTTTCTTGATAAGGTATTTTGCCGGGAACAGCAACCTCTTACCTTATAGTCAGCTTATGTTTGCGTTGAACCGTATTGCAAAAATCTTTTTTGTGTGTTTCACATACGTTTCGACTAAAGCAACGGTTCTATACCGTGACTACAACGGTAGACAAGGTCAGGTGCTAAGAAGCATCGTCCCTAAAATTTGTAAAGGCTGCATGTGGCATTTGATGCATGCAACCCGCGATCTTGAAGGATACTTCCAATGAACAAAAATCTAGGTATGCCTGCATCACACAATGTGCGCTCAGCTGGGCTACAAAAAATGCGAACTTGAACTAGATTCCCCGAGTATCAGCGATCAAATCTAAACGACTGAAAGCGTTATTTTAGGTATTGAGTGGGGCAAAAGTTTTTTGAATAGCTTCATCGAACATATAGCGAGAAAAATAGAAGACACTACTTGCGCGTTCTTTTGAAGCTGCGAATATTGATATCACGTGAATTCTTCAGTACGTATGGCAATAAAAGTATCTCTAACCTTCCTGGTCCGCAGTTTTAGGGGCGAAGCTCCTTAAAGCGGCACTCGTGCGTCCCTCGTAGTACGTAACGTGTCCTATGCTTCGACCTCCAAGGGGGTGCCGGTGGGAGATTTCTCTGTGCGTTGTTGAACAGTAAAAAAACCGCAGCGTTTGTGTTAACTAAAAGCCAAATTCTTCTGTTTCTCATTCTCCATTAGAAGCCATTGGCATGTTCCAGTAGGAAACGTTAGTAGAAGTAGAAGTGTAAGTGTTAGCTAAAAGCCGACTTCTGCTGTCTCCCATTCCCAGTAGCAGCCATTGTTTACCTCCGTGATTAATGTTCAAAACGCCGTTGATTGATGAAAAAACCAGCGAAAGACGCCAGATGTTTTCTAAAAGCAAAACTAAAAGACGCCAGAAGTTTCTAAAGCAAAACGAAAAGACGCCAGCTGCTTAACGAAAGACGCCAGGTGTTTTCTAAAGCAATGGTTTTATAATCAAAACCATATCGCGATATAGGTTTGCAGTTGACAATGCTCGTTGCCTTCGGTGTGTGCTCGTATGGATAAAGATGCAAAAAGTAGAATAAACTTTTTATAAACACATTTACCATGAACTCTAGGTGGTTAAAGGTGGGAAATAGACCCGAAGCGCAAGCCGTAAGAAAGTGTGCGTGTGCCACCTTTCGTTTAGTCCTTAAAATCTCCGCTGGATGGCGGTGCTTTTATATGGGAAATATATGATGAAAAGATCTGAGATGGTGGTACTTGGAGCGTTCCATAGATGGACGAACGGACAAGCAGACAGATGCATGGATGGACGCATGAACGGACGCGGGGGTGGATGCATGGAAGAACCCAGAGCGGACGCACGAACAGACGCACGAACAGACGCACGCACGGACGGGCGGATGGACGCAAGGATGGCCACACAGACGGACGCATGGACGGACGGAAGCAAGAACGACTGGACGGACGAATGCTTCGCCCCACTTTCCATCATTCGCTCCGTGGATATGCTGCCAATTTTTTAGATGCGGAACATCTTATACTCGCGCCTTGTAGTGCGCCGTCCGCACCGCTTCTCGAACATTCGACAGCTGACGCGCGCGCATGCGCCGTCGCCCACTCTTCCACCATCTGTGCATCCCTTCCTCCTCTACACACCGCGCGCGCTTCACTCCTCCACCATCTGTGCACGCTTCCTCCTCTACACACCGCGTTCGACATCTACAATTCTCCTGATTCTCCAGTGGACGCGCATGTGGCGTCGCGCTTCGAGAACATTCAACAGCTGACAGTGCATTGGCCGTCGTGCTGTATATATACTCAAGGTCGGCGCTCGCTCGCTCAGTTGCCGCTCGTCGGTTGGTTTGTACGGCGCGTCGACGTCCAAGGTCGCGGTGAAATGAATTCCAACGAATCCACAAACACAATGATCGACGTCCCTTCGACCAGCGCCGCCCTTTCACATACGTGTGTACGTGTTCACTCATTTAACACCCCCTCCTACAACCACGTTAACCAATTTAGCCATCGACCCAAGTAAGTCGCAATTTAACACCCCATTTCACAACCACGTTAACCAATTTAGCCATAGACCCAAGTAAGTCGCACTTTAACACCCCGTTAACCAATTATATGGTCCGCATCCTCCTCAGTGTTCCCCCGAGGGAAGCTGCGGGCAATTTTTTTTGTGTGTCACTAACGAACAGACAAATCAGAAGCCAACACTTCAAGGCATACCAAAAACCCAAACGCTAATAAAGTTGAAAAAAAAGTTGTAAACATTGAAACGCCATACCGTATTGAAAGTTAGTGGCCTTAAAATATTGTCACGGTCGTTTGTTATTGTCACGTTCGTGTCAATTGGTTTTCGCCCACAAAACCTACGAAGAATGCGCAGAGAAAACTGCACCTCGCTTTTCGAGAATGTTCGCGATCATTGTCGACCATTCTGTTGAGATTGCGAGCGAGACGCGAACATTCGAGATTATTCCAGAGCTTGAGCGACGCTCAATTATGATACGGAGATATTCATAGGCATCCTGTATAGACGCCGACGCTCTCACCACTTGTCAGTTGATGGACGGCCGACTCTCTGTTCACCGCTATCATTGCCATTGGGTTGTTATAATCTGACTTTTCATTTGTGGCCGAAGTTCGACCAAATAGACAGTTTGGTCCGAACATTAGGTCTGCTCGCTTGGTCCACGTCACGACTCCGTGACAATATAGTTAAATACATTGTGTAATTGCTCACAAAACTAGTTAGTTTTATATTTCGTGTAACGTAAAGGTAACAATTTCTTCTCTCGCAAAAGACTAGTTCACCAAATCATTGTGCTGTGTGTGGCTTTACGATGAAAGTAGGCGGCTTTTGCATCTATTGTTATACTAAAAAAAATATACTTATGGCACGATCTGGAGTAGGCTTACCTTTGTGATGGTTCAAAGAGATACGATAATTTTCAAATTTCTACACTTAACTAATAAAATCCAGACAACGACATTGAAAAAACCACCTAGGCCGTTAAATTTTCCTTTGCACATTATGTAAGCTTTATCTTATGTGTACATAATAGAAACGCATTTTCATGTTTCCATGTCCTGTGGTAGATTCACAGCATGGATCTGTAGGATATGCAATAACACTGGTACACGTAGGTTTCAACAGACCAAGACACAATCTGGGACTTTGACATTCAGATTACCAGCAGTAATGCATCGCTTTAGGTTCAGCCCAAAACAACACGTTACTTAAAGAGAGAAAGAGAGAGATCAATAAATAAAAGGTATGATTTTTAATCAGGACCGAATTCTGTGGTTTAAAAAGGAATAGGCAATACAGTTGATTGCACCGCAGAATTTCGAAGTTCTATTCCTGCTGGGACCTTGATATTCATTCTACACGTTCATCGGGCCAACGCGGCCGATGTCCGTTTTTCTCGACGACATCGAATTTAAATCACCCATGTCTGTTTCCACCGTTCCTTGGTGTATGAATGTATCAATTGCTTGTGGCACATACCCGCATAACCAAGGCCCATGGCTTACAGGTATGTGCCACATGCGTCTGGTGGAATGTGTTTAGGGTGCAAGCGCTAGAATTTTCAAGTCATCCATGTCATGAGCAGCTAGTCATATTCATAAATTACACTCCTAGCCATAAACGATCAAGAAGGGTGGCTTCTCTTCATTTGTCATAGGAATGGCCAACAACGCTCTCTGCGATGCCTGTCGTTGCGAAGAGACGCTACACCACATCATGTGTGACATTCCGTTTTATGACATCGAGAGACAATCACTAGCGTCCATTCTTGCGCGCATCGACAACAGCCACTTCTCTGTCGACACTATTCTTTCAAGTGCCCGAAAGAAGACATCACAACAGATGGCGACAAAAGCTCTGTAGAAATTCCTACGTGACACAGACTTGAACAAGCGGTTGTAGCAGCAATGCCACACACCGCGAAAGACAAGACTGGACTCTGACTGAGTGTACGCCGTGTGCTGCCTAATGTGCTGTGTTTGTCTTTCTTTCCTATCTCCTGTCTATCTTTCATCTCCCCCATCCCCATCCCTTGCGCAGGGTACCAAACCGGCTGCCTATAGGCTGGTTAACCTCGCTGCTGTTCTTTTCCTTCTATTTTCCTTCCTTCCTAGTCATATTTATCAAATAATTTTATTCTCCCCGACTATTGTTGGTCTAACCCAAGTTCTATCTACTCATTTTAAGTATTACGATCAACATTACTTCTAAATAAGTTTATAATCACGTCTAATAACATGTATTTGAAAGCAGTGTCGTTGATAGACGATTTCAATATTTAATGATCCAAGACGACAATTACGCAGGGGGGTACTTTCACCTCCCTTCCGCCAACTTTTCAAAGAAAGGTATTGATAAATATGTCTGATGCTGTCATCTCTCTCAACAAAAATGTCCATGCCTGTTCGCAACCAAACATAACTCGTATTCTAAACAATCACATCAGAAGGTGCCTGGAAGAGCACCGAATACGTGCAATATTGCTGGTAAATATCATTGACCCCGTGGTTGAAGAAGCTAATTTTTTTATTTAAGGACTCGTGGTGTTCTAGATTTCCGTGTTTTAGAATAACCAGAACTAGAAAAACTAGAAGGGGGCAGTTTAATAGTCGTTGAAATCTGATAAGAGGATTTGGACGGTCCTGTCAATAGTTTTTTTGAAAATTAGAAGAAAAGAATGTTGAAAACATTGCTATAAAAACCGTGTAAACACGTGTATGAATTGGCTCAGTGGCGCTACAATTAGGTTTTACTGTAAAGGAGGCTCCTTCAAATTACCAAAATCTGAGAAAGTTGTTCAGATCAACCAGGATTAGTATAAATAGGAGAGGGTGGTGCGAAAACCGTGCAAACCTGATAGAAAATTTCTGCCAAGAGGTTTATGGCAATCAAGAGATAAGAAGGTGGAAGGGGCTGCTATGTCAACCATCTGAACCAGAGTATGGCTTGGCTCTGTTACACAACAGTAAAGCTCTGCTAATCTGTATGCTTTACAGAGCAAAATAAATACGGGCAAAGGGTTTGATAAGAGGTTTCGGACCGTCCTGACAATAGTTTTTCTGACGATTGGCAGAATAGAAGGACAAAAATACTGCTGTCATAACTGTGTAAACGAGTGTATTAAATGGCTGGGTGGAGCTGTAATTATGTTTTACTGTAAAGGAAGCTTCTCTAAATTACCAAAAATCCAGCAAGTTGTTCAGAATACCCAGGATTCGGAGAAATAAAATGTGGTGGTGCGACAACCATGAAAACCTGATCAGAGGTTTATGACAATCAGGAGATAAGAATGTGGAAGGGGCTGCTATGTCAACCAGTATGACTTGGCTCTGTGACACTACACCAAGGCTCTACTGCAAAGCACGCTTCACAGAACAATTTACTACGGGCAAGGGATCTGATAGGAGGTTTCGGACGGTCCTGACAATAATTTTCTGACAATTACGAGAATAGAATGTCAAAAAGGCTGCTATAACAACGGTGTAAACGAGTGTATGAAATGACTCAGTGGCACTACAATCAGGTTTCATTGTAAAGGAGACTTCTCTGACTTGCCATGTTCAGAATAACCTGGATTAGGAGAAATCGGAGACGGTGATGCGACAACCGTGAAAACTTCATTAGAGGTACCTGTCAAGAGGGTTATGACAATCAGGAGATAAAAAGGTAGAAGGTGCTTATTTATTTATTTATAATACCCTCAGGGCCAAAAAGGCATTAAATAGGGGAGTGGGTAAATACATGAAAAATACAAATAAAACAGTGCAATATATACAAATAAACAATACAATAAATACAAATAAAGCAATGCAATAAAATACAGACTATATTAACATTTCTGCAGAATGTATAAAAAATAGTTATTTCCAAATATACAAAAACAGAAGCAATAAGCATAGGTAACAGATTTCGTTGGTTATACAATGTTAGCTAATGTTTCATGAAAAAGTTTGAAGTCAGTGATGGTTGCGACATTCGAGGGAAGGCGTTTCCAATCATGAGATGTGCGGGGAATAATTGACTGAAAGAAAGACTTAGTGTGACATGATGCGATTCCTACCTTATTGCGATGACCAACACGGTTTGAGATGTACACAGGCTGGAGTATCAGGTCATTATGAAGTGTAGGGTGATAGAAAATTTTATGAAACAGTGAAAGACGGGCGATTTTTCGTCGGTGAGCCAATGGAATAACTGATAAATTATTTTTCATTGAAGTCATACTCGCAGTGCGGTTGTAGTTAGAGAGGATGAACCTAGCAGAGTTATTTTGTACTAGTTCAAGAGAGGTGATGAGATTAGCATGACTGGGATCCCATATGGCGGATGCAACCAACTGGGATCCCATATGGCTTATTCAACCGTGTGAACCAGTGCACCCAAATCTGAGCACACGGACCTACAGCATTTCCGTTTCCATCGGAAATGCAGCCGCCGCAGCCGGGATTTGATCCCGCGACCTGCAGGCCAGCAGCCGAATACCTTAGCCACTAGACCACCGCGGCGGGAACTCCAGCCTTGCACAAGTAGGGCCAGATGACCAAGTTATTTTATATGTAAAGAAGCTATTGCTTAGCGTCCATCGCACCAAATGCTTGGCAGTCACAGAGGCACCATGAAAGTCACGAGTTGAACTGCGGCCTTCTCAGAATCAACGAGGTTGTATCTATAGTGCACGCGCCAATCATATTGATCCACAGACGCCCGTGACGTAGATCGGGTCCACCCAGCACTTCTTGCTCTTGTGGAGGAGGTGTGCTCAGGGCAATGCCAGCGAGCAGCACGATTCATCTACCTATTAGCTTTATCGCGCAGACTAGGCATATGCATTCGCAGAATTAAAAAGTATATCCCTACGTGGCTGCTATGTATCGCAATCAATTTTCACCATGCTCACGACGTCACCGCTCACAGCCGCGTTGCCGCCTAGATGCGAGCACTCCTGATGATAGCATGTCCCTATATTTATCTAATATTTGGTAGAAGTGAAACAAGCAGCATGAGAGTGGTGCGTGTGCATCCTTGCTGCCTTCGAAAGTCAAAATTTCTGTGCTGGTGGAAACGAAAGAACTTGCCCGAAAAAGGACAAATGCTTATGGACACGTCTGTGGGGGTCACGTGTTGAGTTGGCAAAAAGGTAGCGTGACAATCAAGCTAACGGTTCTGCAGTGATGATATGACTGAGTGGTGGCGCTGACGCGTACACACACAGTGTTTCATTCATAGCTATCGCAAATGTCCAACATGCGTTTCTGACGTCACGTGCGTTCTGGTAGCCGTCTTTATCGGCACTGTTATCACGCACACCGAACTGTCTTGGTGCCATGGCTGGCGTAGAGCGAGCTCGGAGCAAACTCGACTGCCCGAGCAGCTCGGGCGATCCTACATAGCAACCGAGGTCTATAATAACCAGTGATAGGAGAAAATACGACAGCGTAGTGTGACAATCATGAAAACCTGACAAACCTTATACCCTCTCACACCACAACAAGGCTATGCGGGAAATGCGCACTTACATAACACGTGCAACATTGGTGTAGACAATGTAGAAAATAGTGCGGGGGCACAAGTGCGACCCTTCGTATGCTTGAGTTCTGTGGTACTATAGCAAAGCTCAACGGTAAAGCATGCTTTTCAGAGCTTTTGAAATATGCATAAAAGCTATCCAGTAAGGAGTAGCAGAGAAGGAAGAACTAAGTGCTGTGACAATGGTGCAAACCGGGTGCGTTTTGCTTCTGTGGTGCTGCGGCTGGGCTTTACTGCAGAGCGTGCTTCATAAAAGTAGTGGAGTACGAGCAAGAGTGATATGATAGCCAGTTTATGAGAAGGTAGAAGATGGTGCTGCTTCAAAGGTGCAAACCTGATATGCTGAAGCCAATCTCCCAGAGTTGGTGTGAGCCAAACATGTAGGAATCATCATCATCATCATCACCATCATGCTATGACAGTGTTGCTCTAGATACAAACCATAACTAACGCTACCCGCACATTGATGTACAAGTGATATTAGTTTTTTTGTTTTTAGTTTTTTTTTGTTTGGGAAATTGAGAGAAGGGAGATAAGAGCTGAAAATGCTGTTTTACTGGCCGTGAACTTCGCAGCAATAGAGGCTGTTTCAAAACTGTCAGCATGGTATATCTCAACACTGACGATGTGGTAAAGCTCTTCCAAATAGATGCGTAGAATATTCCCAGCCGCTACAAAATTCACACAAAAGAGCAGCAAAAATTGCTAGGTGCATGACTAATACGTAGTCAGCCTGCTGCCCAACTTGACATTATGTGTCGAAAAACCCAACTTTAAGACAACATGACAAAAAATTTTGTTGACATTGTAAAATGTGCGCGACATGCGGTACTATTTCCATTTTTAATGGGACAACTCGAAAGCCCACACAACAATCCATTTCTTATGATTTAAGGAGAGGGTTTCTGCATTACCTTGGTGTTTAATTTATTGAAGTGGGGGACTTTAACGACATCGCAAGGCGTTACCATAACGACCCCATTGGTGTGCCGTGTAGAGGCTTGCGATAAATGCCCCGACACGGAGCCGTGTTGTGTAGTGTGTGTGTGCGGGATATTTTGGTGTATTCCTGAGGCCTCGGAACCAGATAACTTTAGCCCACAAGGGCAAGTTACGTGCAGCAACGTAGAAGCAGGGCGTTTATCTTTCCAATTTTAGGGGAGAACACGGAATTGAAATGCACGGACGCTGCGCTCTCTTTTTGCAATTGGTTCTAGCTTTGAAATGCGACAACAGGAGCGCACAGTTATTCTCTACTAAGTTACATGTATTACAGATATTGGGGGCTGATGAGTTATCTGTTTTTAATTAAGTAAGCGAGCTTCAAGAAATGAATGGTCAAATGTTGCTGTCCCGATTGCTTTCTGCAACACAACTGTTTTAGTGCTGCACAGAACCACTACCACGTTGTGTGGCTGCCTAGCTCGATGCCATATAGGCCCATTTCAGTTCTGCACATAAATCTACCCCTTTAGGACGCTGCAAGCAATTCCATTGGAGACAACCGTAAAAAAAGCACATAATAGGGGCCAGACCAACAGCACAATACGAAGAACATAAATATGCTCTGAGAGGTTTTTATGGTTATTCTGACGGAGTGCATGGCATGAGACTCAAGCTAATTAATGTTAATGTTGCCAATGCAAGATGCAATGCAAAAAGACTCAAGTCTTTTCGTATGGATTCCATAGGAGTGAGTGTAGGTGGCATAACGTACTCATTACACCATATCTGGAAATATTTGTTATGCTAAAGTTTTAGAACTAATTATGACACATATATAGAAGCTTTTGATGCCTCTAATGTGGTCATGCCAGAAGCAAAAAAAAAAAAAAACTTGCGCCACGGTATCTTTTATAATGACGCGTCCTATGCCATAAAAAAGCATTATGTCCACTCAGAGTTATTAATTGACTACCGTCACGTTAATTAATAGGAATGCATTGTCTAAGTCATACCTGTTCACGTTAGCTTCACAGTTCTATCAACGGTCAACATGATAATATGCATATCTGGACGTAGCTTTAGCGGTTTCGGCTAGGATTATATAATTTCTCAATACCTTGTTGAGAAGGCACGCAACCACGTCTGTTAATGTAATTTGGGTTGTTTCTTACTAACATTCATGAAGCACCTATGCAGGAAATCATACTCTTCGGTAAACTTGCTAGTTTTATTAGGTGGCGCCCTCATAAACCTCTTTGAATATATTTTGTTTACTGTCATATGATGTTTGACAGCACAGATTGTCATAAATAGCGAGTGAAATTACTGATAAATATTGTGATAACTGCGAACTTTTTGCAGACACCAGATATTGGGCGAATACATTTTATGCACGACAGTGTCGATGACTTGGTAAAAATTTGTGACACACAAAAGAAGGCTTGACGTAGTGCCGCTAGCACTTTGATTCCTCGGTGACTTGCTCTACCAGTTTCCGAAAGATTGTAAGGTGGAGAGCACTCACGTGCGACTTCTCAAAATCATGTGGGTCAGACACATCAAAGTGGCATTGTCAACACCATCATTATCATCGTAACCTATTATCCCTTCAGGGCCGTTTATGGGGCATTACATAAGGGGGGGGGGCGATGTAGCGAAATATACATACAAGGACACATTTACAGAGAAAAAGAGGCATGTTAGCTCTGTGCACTGCTATGAAACAAGAGAAGTATTGGCATATTTTTTAACACAGTGGCGTTAAAAAGCTCGTTTTGCAGGCATTTTAGCATCGGCGTCGATGTCAGCATTGTTGGTTGTGAACGAAAAATCATCGTCGTGTTTGGGACCGATACATTGAGAAAGGCACGCACAAATAAAATAAATGATTAAAACTTTCTGCGTCCAAGTGAGAATTGAGCTCACGCAGTTTGCGCGGTAAGCAAGTACTCTACTATGAAGTCATGCGTCTGCTTGAAAATGCAGTGAATATCAATTTCATATTTTAGCAAGACAAGTGCCTTGCATACAGGCTTCACAATAAAACATGTATTAGAGCGATAGCATTAAAGAGCTCGTTTCGCAGAAATGTCGCTGTCGGCGTCCTTGGTTGTGAGCGAAAAATCATTATCTTATGCGTGACATAAAAAATCGAGAACGATGCAAATTAAATAAACGATGAAAAAATCCTGGGTTAGAGTTGGGACCGAACCAGGGTCGTTTTAGGTCCGAGTGATCATCGAAACCAGGTCTCTTGCGTGGCGGGCAGGGGCTCCACCACACGACCATGCGTCTGTTCGTGAATATGTTCCTAAATACCAGATTGATTGATTGATTGATTTATTGATTGATTGATATGTGGTGTTTAACGTCTCATACCACCATATGATTATGAGAGACGCCGTAGTGGAGGTCTCCGGAAATTTAGACCACCTGGGGTTCTTTAACGTGCACCCAAATCTGAGCACACAGGCCTACATTTTCGCCTCCATCGGAAATGCAGCCGCCGCAGCCGGTATTCGATCCGCGACCTGCAGGTGAGCAGCTGAGTACCTTGGCCACTAGACTACCACGGCGGGGCGTTTGTAAATACCTTGAAAAGAGCTTCCTCTACTCGGAAATGCAGTGGAAGTAGCTTTCATGCTTTACAAACACACACGTCTTGTATACATACTTCACATGACAACATGAAATATTGCAGTAATATTACGTGGAACAAGCGCTCATTGCCAGCGGGTGTCCGATTATGCGATTATCATAGTGGCTTAGTGGTTTAAAGCAGGTCACTCTCTACAAAAGGCACACATGCTACTGCGCATATTCTCATAAGGTCACCAAGTGGGTGCATAGCCACTTCGAAAAGGTTTCATGCACGAAGTGTTTCAAGTACGCACTAGGAATAGGATATCGCTATTACACTCAGCTCCTATAGGTGAAGCTTTAGTGTCGCCAAATTTTTATCGTACTAATAATACGTGGTACAAATGTACATTGCCATCGGGCGTAAGAACGAGTGACTATTACAACAACATCGAAGTGTAAAGCCAGCCGCCCATTACAAAAAGCGCAGACGTTAGTGTGCGCTTTTCCTTTGAGACAACGAAGAGGATGCATAGCAAGTTTGAAAACATTCACGCGCATAATTGCTTGTGATTAGAAGCACTTTACTCATGAGTCATTACTCAGAATGGATTCTTGTGCGAAAGCTTCCCTGACACAAGCCATTTTCAAGTTTTTCAAGTTTTTTGTAGCTATCCACAGTCGAAACTGTTCGGCTAACATGATACAATAAAAAGTATGAACTAAGTAGTCGAAGAATGCACTAGGAGAGGGATATTGCGATCGCGTGCAAGTTTTAAAGGCGAAGCTCAGGAGTCCCCCAATATTTTGCATAGGTATCATTGTGAAGTTCTATGTTAAGTCAAAATTGATACTATCACGCAGTGTGTCATATGCTATATACGCTAGTAGAGGCGTGTGATTGTTGCCGATGACGTGACGGCGGTAGCTCAATCGGAAGAGAAATGCACCGGCCATTGCGGTCACTTAAAAGGCGCGTAAAAGAAGGCAGGGGCGGGGTGGGGGAGAGGAGGGTTTTAAATATGGAGCTGGATGGAGGCTAAGGGATTGAGCTGCAAGCTCTTCCACATTACAACAAAAGCTGACGTCTGCGTTGGCAGAGAAAAAAGCACTTTATAATTGTATCAAAAGGCAATCTATTTTCAGCAAAGTACAAGGAAACGTTGACTTGACGTTGGCTGCTAAAAAGTTGTGAGTTCGTCTATTCAATAATTTATTAAGGTTTGTTTGGCCGGCCCAATGGGGACCTTGCTGACCAGAGCACGAAAATGAATGAGAAGGCGAGTATATGACACTAAAGTATTGTCTTTCTGCGTGATGAACTTGTTTTGTAAGTCAGCGGCTAGTGGCGACCGCTAACAGTAAACGTGAGCAGATATTGCTGTTATTCACAGAGAAGGGCGGCAAAATGGGTAGGCTGGCAAATATACATGATTTTGAATTTATATCAAAGAAAAAACCGAGGTGAAAAGCAGAAACGTCGGAAACACATGCACTCGACTTCAGACCCTATTTATTTTGAAACGCTCTTGCACGTATACTAAATAAATTTGCAAAAATGTAATGTACCATGCTCATACTGTCACAATACTAAACAACCTATCACACTACCAACCTCTATATTGCTTGGAGTCCTGCCCTTGAGAAAGACTCTATTTGCTCATCTTTGCTATGGTGCTCCAACTCATTACTAAAAGGATTACCTGATTGCAACATCAAGCGTTCGTCTGAAGAGAAACTCTATGTGCAGCAGTCATTGCTGCTAAGGCACGAAAAGATACACGCGATGGGAGAAACTACAGAAGCAATCAAGTGCTAGAGTTATTGCCGAGTGATGAGGCCGCGTGATTGCCGGCGTCCTTTTATGACGACTTCCTCTGCGTTCACGTAGGCCTGGTATAAACAAGTGGCATGCCTTTTGGGCTGACAAGACGAATGAGTCAATCAGGATAACTCGTTTTCTCCTGATTTGATTCTTCGTATTGTCTTGTCTGGAAGCAATCAGGCAGAAAAAGATGCATCAGCTACCCTTTATGTGCTATCATTTTCCTGCATTTCCCTGCAGTCCCTTTCATTTTTTTTTCAAATTTTCCTCACTGGTTTTTCTAGGCAACCTCTCTTCCTTTGGTGAGTGAATCTTAAAAAGAGTGTTGCAGGCAGCCTTGTAACTTCATTTGATGCTAGCATAATTTGCGGGAAAACATTAGGACTTTAGAGGAAGCTTATTGCAGGCGAACGTTCATTCTCACACGTACTGCCTTACCCACAGGTGGCAACGATGCAAGCTAAATTATAAACTTCGCTTCCGCCCATAAGCGCTTATACCACAGAGGCTATACTCTGCTATACTCTGCTCAGCTTGCGGACGTAAATAGGGTTGATAGTTGCATGAAAGCTGTACGTCAGATGAGCTCTAAGAATACGTGGTCACTCTTTCGCAGCCTTCTGTATCTCTCTAGCACCCGTGGGAAAAGCCAACGTCGGATTAGCGGCGCCTAATATGCCAATTGGGGCCCAACGTGCCAACTCGTGAACGACCTCTCCGACCACTGTCTCCGTCGCACCATCGACTTCCTAAGTCCCGAGTACGTCCACTACGAGCTCCCCGACCACGAACCCCCCCCCCCCCCCCTCTTCACGCTTGGCAATATTTGGATGGCGTTTGCTAAAATGAAACTAGGTACTGCCCTAGACAAAGATAGCAATACAGTCACTCTCTAAGCAGGCCTTCCCGACTCTGCATAACTCTCGCTTATACATTTGATCAACAGAGTATGGAAAGGCATAACCCGCCCGCTCTCTTTTTGCTCCCGGAATGGACAATTTCAGTGGTCAAACTCATTTCCAAACCCAGTATGCACGTCCAAATTGAGGTGCTGCGCTTCATACCGGTCACTTCTTGCATGGGCAAACTGAGTGAGAACACGGTTCGCGGCCACTTTTCTGCATACCCGAAAAGGAAAGATATGTTTTCTAACTCAAATTTTGGGTTTCGCCAGCATTTTATGTGCAGGGCACAATTCTCCAACTCCAAGGTGATGCCATTTTACCTGACACTAGCGCCTCAATGACAAAGCCATCTTGACCCTCGACTTCCGAGACACCTTCGACCACATAAAGCATAGCAGCAACATTACCAATCTGAGCACCATGGACTGCAGATCTAGGACCTTCAGGCACATCTGCTCATTCCACACACAATGCGCCGCTTTTATCTGCGTCGACTGTGTCAAACACGGTCCATACACATTATGCCCCCATGGTGCGTACAGAGAGTGGTCTTCTCACAGCTCCCATTTAATATAGAGCCAAGCTCCAACGTCCAGCGCTCCTCGCAGAGGTCGAGGGCATACGTTCTACACGTGGAAGGAATCACTATGCATACTAAATTCAGGCTCCTCCCCTAGAACTGAAGACCGCACATAGCGTGCGGCGCTCCTTGTGGACAAGTACGCCCCATTGATCAGCCTGATGTGTTCTACCAAGTCATCTATCTCGGTCTCATCTCTACCCTTTTGGTTCCAGCCTTTTTCTCGCAACATGGATCCCAGTGGTGTCTTCGCCACCTCAGAGATCGAGGGACAAGATGGCTTTGTCATTGTGGTGCATAGTATTAGGTACAATGGCGTCCGCCTGGAGTTAGAGAAAGGTGCCCTGTGAGGACTATTCTGATGAAACTTTAATATCTCAGGTATCTCTGCCATCTGACCGGATGCCAGTTGTCCGAGAACTCCGAGTATTTGGCCTCCACATCTATAATCAGAACTCTAGCTCTTACATTGCGCGTCTTCGGAGCACTGGCAAGCAAGTTAGTCGTATGGCTCGGCAGATCTCCGCCAGACATGCTGACCTTCATGGCGGGCAGTCCACCAGTTTGGCTCACGCGTTTGTGACTAGCAGAGTCTTCTACGCTACTCCCTACGTTGGCTCGCGTTGCCACCGCGAGAATCAATTGAACGCGCTGCTGCACTCGGTTGACAAGCGATCACTAGACCCCCTTCTTGTTACCTCCAATCACCGCTTTGCGGCCTTGAGAGTGCACAAGTTGTGTGCCAAGTTGCTGGATACCCATCGCATCAATCAAATTAACCGCCTGTACCAGACGGCTCCTGGGAGCTGCCTTCTGGGCAGGCTCTTGATGAACCTGATCTCTACCGCAGTTTCTGATGCCTCCGATCCGAAGCTGTGACAGTAAAGACTTTGGGTTTAGCCTCTTCCTCGCTACATGGATCTCAATCAGCCCACAGGCACATGCCTAGCCCAAATACAATTTCTTTGCAATTGGTATTTCAACCATCCTGGCATCTTCTATGTAGATTGCTCAAGACAAATTTTTTCGTAACACTTCATGGCTGCACTTCTCTCCCAAGATCACCACATTGCCGGTCTCTCTGTTTGATCACCTGATGCACCTCAAGCTGAAGAGGACATCATCGCTTTTGCCGCCTCTCATTGAACAGCAAGAGTCATCATTACGGACTTGCCCATGGCTTGTAGCCAACAGCTGCACGGTGTCATAGACCGTCTGGCCGCCTGCCTTCTCCAGATGGCCCCATGGCGCTTTCAAGCTCACTCTGTCCGCATACTCTAGTTTCCTGTCGTTGCGGGTCTCACCGGTAACGAAGTGGTTCGCGCCACTACTTGCGTCTCTTTCTTCTGGGCCGTTACCCTTCCGATCCCGCGTCTACCCCAACCACCTTAACTCTTACACAGTACCACGAAATCCTCAAATATCATCGAACATTGTTCTGTTTTTTACCCAAACCCTGCACGAGTCCACTTTCATGCGAATGAGTGATTTCAGAGAGGCTTGCATAAGAACACCCTCTTGCGTCCTGCAGCCGCGCCGCATTTCATTCCGGGTATATACGGCCACTGTGCGCATTGTAGGTTGCTCCCGACACCGACGACATGATTGCGGTATGCCATACTATAGAACTTCATTTTTTATCCCACTTCTTCCTACTCATAAGGCAGGCTTATCAGCAGTTTCTGCTCGGCTGCTCTACCCAGATACCCCAAGCTTCTTGGTGACCTTCGCCTGATCAGCGACCTCTCCAGTAGACTTCAAGAATAAAGAGACCACCCAAGTGCATTTGTACCGCAACTGTCTATAGTTTTCTAAACAAACGTTTTATAACGAAAGCTGTATATGGCTAGGAGAAACAAAAACCCATTCGGCATTGGTGTCACGAGTGTTCTTCATTGACTGTTCAATCGTTACATCGTTCTCAGCGTCGTACCCAAGCCCGTCTTTCATTGCCTGCATTGTGAGTGACATCACCCATACTGTAGGAGCCGTGGCACAAGGCACGCGTGCATACGCTTCTATTGAGAGCTTTCAGGTGAGAGAGCTCACATTAGCCTGGCCGATGCTGCAGTCCGGGACAAAAAGAAGCACAAGAGGCCGAGTGCCGGCAGCATCTGCGTACCGATGAGCCGGCAGCCTTTCAAGGTGCGCTAGAATGCCGATGGCGTTACAAATGCCGGTAGCGGGTGGATCCTACAAACCACGCCGCCGAGTTGGCTCGCGATGTGAAATGGTTTCAAGACCGGCGGGATGAACAAGCGGCAATGCGGACACAACAGCATCAACGTGATGATTACGGAGGTGCGTTCGTTGGGGCGAACGGCTGCTTTTGGCAGATGTTTTTTAAGCGGCACTTTGGCTTAGGGTGTGACGTCTGTGTGTGGCATGTCAAATAAAAACTGTAGTAAACCCAAGTCAAACATGTACCTGTCCTCATTAAGAAGCACGAACATGTAACCTATTAATGGAAATGGCTTCAGCGTAGCTTAGGTCTGAAGCCACTGCTAAATGTCTTCAGCTTTCGCTGATTAATAATTTGTACGGAATGCTTGGAAAGGGATCTTTCCCCTACCACACCTTTATGTGGAAGTGCGCTTTTCATTCGTCACAAACAGGAATCGTGAACTTTCATATGCCTTTTCTGAAACGATTGCTTCGACCACTGCTGGCCAACTGACTGGACGGAAAACGTCATCACAACTGTGCCGTGTCTCATAAAGCTGACACACAAGCCCCTTTCCAGAATGGTGCTGCGCATTTGAGGCCATGATGGCATGTCATCAAATGTATTGATTTATTTTTTTTTGAAATGCGAAATTATTCTGCTGTGTTAGAAATAACATGCATATTGCGGTTCAGCATGGGGAGATTTTTGGTTGATAAAAATAAGTTTATATTTTCGGAGTACTTTCTTTTTTCTGAATATAAATTTATTCCTGTAACAAGGAGAAGTTGCTGCTGTGGTGTAGTCCTGACAGTCCTCAGCTGTGAATTCGAAGATCGGGCGTTCACTTTCGCGCACACCAGTCATACTTCAATGGATGTGAATTGCTAGAAGATCGTGCTCTGCGCGAAGTCAGAGCACGTCAAAGTACACTAGATAGTCCAAACTTCCGGGCACTTCTACTACGTCGTCTCTTATAACCATATCGTGGTATTGAGACGTAAAAACTAAATACTATCATGCTGACGTGAAGACGGGACCGATTTGTTCATTATGGTTTTATTGTTTTGAACATGGGGTCAAAGTTGGCTATCGACGAGACGGGCAGACAGGTGGGAAAACATTTCAGTGTTCCCGTATGCAAGGGGAACCATAAGCATCAAAGAAAAGTCCCTGTTGGGGGATAAAAAAAATTCACAAATTGCCATCAATGATGACTAGTGGGCGAAGCCAGATGCTAAAGACCTTGATGTCTGCGTTAAAGTCGCTGATTAGTATAAAAGATGGATGGATGTATGAATGGATGGATGGACTGGCGGGCGGGCAGACGGACGAACGGACGGACGGACGGACGGATGGATGGATGGATGGATGGATGGATGGATGGATGGATGGATGGATGGATGGATGGATGGATAGATGGATGGATGGATAGACGGATGGATGGATGGGTGGATGGATGGATGGATGGATGGATGGATGGATGGATGGATGGATGGACGGACGGACGGACGGACGGACGGACGGACGGACGAACGGACAAACGGATGGATGGATGGATGGATGGATGGATGGATGTATGGATGGATGGATGTATGGATGGATGGATGTATGGAAGGATGGATGGATGGATGGATGGATGGATGGACGGATGGATGGACGGATGAATGGATGGATGAATGGATGCATGGATGAATGGATGCATGGATGGATGGGTGGATGGATGGATGGATGGATGGATGGATGGATGGATGGATGGATGGATGGATGGATCGATGGATGGATGGATGGATGGATGGCGCAGGAGATCTTGTATGTGCAGTCACATACATTACTGATGTACACATAAATTCGGCTTTTTGCACCCATGTTCTCGTTTTTGTTCTGCAGTGTTTCACTTATGCTTTTTCGGAGCGTGAGGGACGCAGACAAGGCCCGGCCCTAAAGGCTTTCGCTCCTAATAGAATGCCCAAGATGAGTAGACGCCACACTCGACGTGTCCGCTTGCAGCTCCGCGAAGTGGACACAGGAAGCCTGCAAGCTTCAAACATGCACTGTTTCTTCTGTGCAAACTGCCGTATAGTGGTGGCACTGCGGTGGCATTAAGTGAATAGGCCCCTCCCGCTGTTTTCAGCGCACGTAGCAGGCAGCACCTCGTGCGCTTTAGTCCAGCGGCCATGATAATATCAACGTTGCTGTTGGTATGGTTACGCAAGTGTGACGCAATGGTTATGTAATACATACAATGGTAAAACATACATCTGTGCGTGCACAGCTGGCACATATTTTTAGCGCCATTGGATATTGTTTAATCCATAAAAATATTACTCCGCAGTCGTCTTCTGTCCGCATACTTCGCATAGAAACGATTACAGTGGTACGTGCAATTTGCCGAAATTTAGTTTTTGCGACTTTCGCAAAAAATACACCATTTCTTGCCATCCAGTGTTGCCTCTCCTGCCTAAACATTGTGCACATAATTTTTTTAATAATTACGACGCCACTAGACATTTAATAACGCCTGATCGATAAATGGTCTGTGTAATATAGATGCGTTATCTCCGTTTCGTTCCAGGATTGCTTGTCTCTTTCTTCTCGCGTCTGCATTTACGTATCTCTACAAACAACATGAACAGCTTTATACACTCCTCTCTTTCCACACAGTAACAAATGTTCAGGATCACAGGTGTCAAGCAAGGCTACGGCTATTTTTTTTTCTCTAAACTTGAGCAAGTATTCTGACCTCAAGCGTTGCGAAAGTATTGCTCCACTCTCAACCTATGGTATATTCGCAACAAATGTCGCTTTATAGCTGCTCATAAATATTACTTTGATCGTGGACGGCGTATTGCAAAACTCTCTGTAAAAGCCGCGGACAACGGATGCAGTGAAATATTTTATGAAAGACAGTGCGACGTCTGCGCAAGAACACCTTCTTTGCTCACGTAAGCCTCATATTCTCGGTTGCACCACTGCAGGGGCAATGCACCTTGCATCGAAAGTTTAATTGAAGTAAGACCTTCAAGTAGCAGGCAATTGATAACAGTATTTTGGGCTAGTGTGTTACGTTCAATGAAGACAAAGAGCTGATAGGAGAGGAACCGCCGAATTAGTACAGGATGTGTTTTACTTTTTCAGTGATCACTGTTTAAAAAAAAAACTTTCCGAGTTCTACGAGCTAGTTGGTGCTGAGCTATTGTGAGAGGAAAGATGGAAGACCCGAGGAAAAAGAATGTTTATTACGAAAATAAGCCAGTTGCTCATTATCACCCTGCCAATGAAAGCAAAAAAAAGCATCGCTGACACAAAGCTATTCTTCTTAACCTTCCATGTCATTTCTGTACACATGTATACGCGTTGGCACCGATGCATTGTCGTTATCGAAGTTTTACAAATATGCACGCAGCGCAACGCAACTTTCCAGATTATTGCGAGTGTTCGCCGAAAGAAGAGCTAAGTTAGATATTTCACTCTAGAAACTTCCCAGACAGCCCTCTCCATTTCAATAGGCCTGCTCACTATTCACTCATTTTCAGTTACGAGAGTGAAAGAATCGATCTTCTAAGAAAAACAAAAGTGGCGGATTCTCCTGTATAAGAATCGGTATGACTTGAACATAAAACGTGTCTTTACAGAAGTAGTTAAGCGTCTCTTGTGCAGTGTTTCAGAAAGTTACAAAGTCATGTTAAGAAGAGCAAGTAGCTAAAGCAGAAAGCACGCATGAAATGGGAATACGCAGGACGAATGTGTAGTGACAACTGTCACAGCTCGACATTTGAAGCGTGCTATTCAACCCGAAAGAAAGAGGCTCGAAACGAGCGCACAAGTTTACAAAAAGTAAGCGCAAACAACTGTCACAATTGTTTCCGCGTCATGTGTTAGCAGGGTGTTGCTTTCAAGAATGCACCCGTGGCAGCATCTGAAGTGACTTCGTCCTCCACCGAATTACGAGTCGGATTAGCACGTGTGCAAGAGAGACGATGCACTGTGCAGGCGGCGCTTCGTGAAGGCGACGACCTTGAGAGCACGCTCAACGCAAGCCTGTCGCGCCATCTTGCCACTGATAATAAAAACGCGCTAAAGATTCGAAGCTCTGAGGACTTCCAAACAGTGCATGGCGTATTTAAATGGCTTGCTGTTACCATACCCTACAACGTACGCTATGTGGCATAGTGGTTAGTGCCGCGTGCTGGAATACGAGAACTTATAGGTTAGATTCCGTGCGACATTTGCTTGCCTCCTGTTTTTTTTCCTTACAATCTCGTAGTTTACATTTTTCAACGTCACTTCCGTGACGTAAGTACGTTAGCGAAGCCATGGTGGACCCGGCATAAAACATTTTCGCGTTAAAGGAAAGTTATTAGAGAAGAAATATTCAGGGTAGTTGATTTTGCTGCCTTGAGAAGTTCTATTCAATACACCAGTGAAAAAAAATTTCTTTATAACTATAACGTGAATGACGTCAGAGGAGCTTGCTCGGAGAGGATCAGGTAACTCGCGAATCATCTGTACACATCTCCTATCATCATATATTGACGTGACAGCGTTATTGTGTGTCCCGTGCTGTCAGCACAGGATCTTGGCGCCGAGCCCGAGGCGCTGCTGCATTGCGAGACGGCTGCGCTGCTGCCTTAGCTTCGGCAGCCGAGCGATAACCAAGAATGTTCATTGCGTGAGCACCCCGCGAAGAGAAAGAATGCACACGTGCCGAGAGTGGTGTGCACGCTTTGTAAGGCTTCAGCGCTTCGAGCAGCAACGTGGTATCTTGTGAGCATTCTTGATATTCCCGGAAAACCAACGATAGATGGATGGATGGATATGGCTGTACCCTTTGGATCAGGCAGTGGATAGCGCCACCAAGCCGTAATACTTAATGAACTCAAAACTATATTTATTTATTTTTTCCTTAAAAAGTGAGTTTGAGGATTCGTACTTTGCAGTGAAGAGTTTAATTTTCACTCGTGCCTTGACTTTAGCCACCAATCAGATAACCTCCTTCTAGTTAAGTCTACTTGCTTAAAGTCTATTTTGCCCTCCCGGTCCCTAAACCCCAGTGCTTTGAAAAACTCTGCGCCATCATCCTGAACTATAGGGTGAATACCTTTACAGAACATTATCAAGTGTTCGGCAGTTTCTTCTTCCTCTCCACACGAACTGCATACTGTGTCTACCCCTTCGTATTTGGCCCGATATGTCTTGGTTCGCAGTACTCCCGTCCTTGTCTCAAACAGTAGAGAACTACCCCGAGTTTTATCATAGATCCTTTCCTTGGCAATTTCCTGCTTAAAAGTTCGATAGATCTCTAGTGCGGACTTCTTAATCATGCCCATTTTCCACATGTCAGTCTTCGTTTCCTTCACTTTCTTCTTAACCGATAGTTCTTTTTGGTTTGGCCACCTGCGGTTTTCTAAGTATTTACCAGTAAACTTCCTGGTTTGCTTCCTCCATTTTGTATCGACATTCTTCATGTACAAGTAGCTGAAAACCTTCCTAGCCCAACAATCCTCCTTCGTTTCTCTCAATCGCTTCTCAAATTTTATCTTCCTGCTAGCTTCCCTACCCTCAAATGATGTCCATCCCATATCACCTTGTACTCTCTGATTTGGTGTATTCCCGTGAGCTCCTAAAGCAAGCCTACCTATTCCACGTTGCTTAATTTCTAATCTTGATTGAACTTTAGATCTCATGCACAAGACCGCATTGCCGAACGTCAGCCCAGGAACCATGACCCCTTTCCATATTCCTCTCACAACATCATACCTATTGTAATTCCACAGTGCCCTATTTTTCATCACTGCTGCATTCCTGTTACCTTTAGTCGTCACGTATATTTCGTGTTCCCTCAGGTACTCGGTCCCATTGCTTATCCATACGCCCAGATATTTGTATTTATCTGTTATCTCTAGCGTGACGTCCTGTATCCTAAGCTCACTATCTTCGTTGTCATTGAAAATCATGACTGCTGATTTTTCCTTGCTGAATATAAAATCTAACCTATCTCCCTCAATACCGCAGATGTCCATCAATCTCTGCAAATCTTCCTTGTTGTTGGCCATTAGCACTATATCATCTGCGTACATTAATGCTGGTAGTGCCTCATCAATAAGTTTTCCTTGTTTGACTAAAGGGAGGTTGAAGCCCAGCCCACTTCCCTCTAATTTTTCCTCTAATCCTTTAGGTACATCATGAATAATAAGGGTGACAGGGGGCACCCCTGCCTAAGCCCCCATTTTACTCTCTGCAGGCTGGGATACCTGTTTTTCCCACTTTATAACTACCTTGCTACCTTTATAGATAACCTCTAAAAGATTATTGACTACATGTTCCACGCCTAGTGTGTCCAGTATTCTCCACAATTCCTCTTGAACCACGCTATCGTACGCTCCCTTGATATCCAAGAATGCTAGCCACAGGGGCCTGTGTTCCTTTTCTGCTATTTCGATGCACTGCGTCAGTGAGAACAGATTGTCTTCCAACCTCCTGTATTTCCGAAACCCATTCTGCAGTTCCCCCAGCACCTCCTCATCTTCTATCCATGCCTACAGTCTTTCCTTTAAAATCTGCATCGCCAGCCTGTAGACCACTGATGTAACTGTTATAGGACGGTAGTTGTTTATGTCAGCTTTTTCCCCCTTTCCATTATAGATCATGCTCATCCTGCTAAGTTTCCATCCATCGGGAACTTCACCATCGATTATTATTTTGCTCACTGCCTCTCTCAAAGCCTGCTTAGGCTTCGGACCTATTGTCTTTATCAGCCTAATTGGAATGCCATCTGGGCCTGTTGATGTACTACTAGGAACCATTTTCTCAGCCCTTTCCCACTCTCGCTGTGAAAATGGAGCCATTGCACCACTTGATTCGTCCTTGTCTATTGTGGTGCATAGTACTTCTTTGTTGAAATTTTTCTGTCACCCTTGCTCTTATATATTCAATAGCTTCGTCCCCTTCTAGCCTGGCACCTCGGGCTGTAGTTATAAAACTCTGCTCTAGGCTCGTCTCATTTCTTAGGGAGTTTAGATGGTTCCAAAATTTCGCAGCTGCCTTTCTATCTTTCTTATGTACTTCTGCCAGCCACTGAGCTCCCTTTCTTCTAATCTTTTTATTGATCAGAAGGAATGCAGCCATTCTACAGCTTAGAAAGCTTTCCCATTTTCTTTCAACATCATCTGTCGGTTCACCCCGCTGCTTAGCATGTCTGTGTTCCCTAGAGGCTTCCTGACGTTTTGCTGTGGCTATCTTAACTTCCTCATCCCACCTACTTTTGGGTTTGTGTCTTTTTTTCCGGGGTGACTTGTTACGCGTCTTAGCAAGCTCTAGCTCAAAGAGTCTAATTAGATTCATGTATGTCCACACTCTCTTATTATCCTCCGTGATTACTTTCTCAATTTATTTAGTGGCTAGTTTAATTTGCCTTTCTGAATAAAAGTTTTCCTGTAGTTGCTCATCTTGTCTCCTTCCCACTTTCACTGCTCTTCTAAAACTTAGCTTGATACGTTTGTGATCACTACCCAGACTTCTGGAGCCACCTTCATCTATGTGCATTCCCCTGAGCTTATCATGCATCCTATGTGACATCAGTGCATAATGTATCGTCAACTGCAGCCTTCCTACCTCCCATGTTATTTGCTCTTCACACTTCTCGGTACTGTTGCAAATGATCAAATCAAGCCTTTCACACATATCCATGATCATTTTGCCTGTCGGGTTGGTATACCCATCTATATCTTCTATGTGCGCATTCATGTTTCCTAGTATAATTATCTCGCACTCTCTTCCTAACTCCTGAATGTCCTTTGATATACACTCTACCATTGCCTGGTTTTCCTCTCTGGCCTTTGCTCCCGTCCACAAGTACACGAAACCAAGAAGTGTCATTTGACCTGCCACTTTCCCTTTTAGCCATAAATGTTCCTTGCACTCCTGCTTGACCCTTTGCCAGTCTGTACTTTTATGAATGAATGCCCCAATACCACCCCCCTTTCTGCTGCCTTCTGTTCTATTACAATATTCCCACGCTTAGTCCGGATTGTTCGGAGGTTGTTCCATGTCCCTGAGATGTGTTTCTACAAAACCGTATACCATCGGCCTCTCTTCCCTTAGCTGTTCTTCTATCTCTTCCCACTTCAGCCTGTTCCGACCACCCTGCATGTTAATATACCCTATGTCTGAATGGGCTCGGCACTCGTGGCTTCGTCTATTTATGCCCCGGACTTTACCTATCTTAGACATTGGTGCCACTTTGGAATCGTATCTGTCCATAGCACCTGTCGAAGAGTCTCCCTGGTTGTTTTCCTCGTTACTAGCTATCCTGCACCCCGAAGGGCTCGCTTGCCCCCCAAAAAAGCTACTGCGCGTCCTGCAAGTCGCCAACCCACCTCACGACCTAGTCGCCCACCGAAGTGAATTCTGTCTCGCTGAAAACCACCCCACCTATGCACCTCTCTGTTTATTTCCACCACCTCAAAGCCTTTCTCTCGACTCACCCGCCATATCTCTTGGTTTTCGTTGACAACTGCTCTTTGCAGGTTGCTATCACGCACCGGTACCTCCGGAATCGCGCATATCACTACCTGTACCTTAGGGGAAGTGGCGCGCATGTCATCGACGCCTTTCGCCAGTGTGGCTGCTAGTCCTGCTGTATCTTCATTTAATACATCGTTTAAACCGCCTGAAATTTTCACGAGGTTTCGTCTATCAGCTGTAGTTTTGAGTTTTGCGCTCACTTGCCTCATGACTGATTCAAGCTTGCGTCCTGGGAACTCCCCTACTGCAACCCTCTTGTCACCTCTTACCCTCTCTTTGATGGCTTCAGTGCATCGATTTAAATTCGAGTCCCCGGCGATTATCACATGCTGTGACTTTTCAGCTGGAGCGTCCTGCACCTGGGGGCTACTTGCACCTGTGACGCCGGCTGCTTTGTCCCCTCCCAGCCCCACCACTACCTCGCTGAAGCTGGGCCTTGCGACAGTTGAACCGGCTAAACCTGTTTTTTCCAAACTTGCTTGTTCTTCCTTCTCCACCGTTCTGGTTGCCGGTTCTCTACTGTTCTCTCCGTAGGCCGCTTTTTCGTTCAGCTTCGCTAGTGCTTCCTCGGTGGACTTCAGTCTTCCTCCCATTGCCCTCGTTTTCTATTGCTCTGTCGCCAACGCAGTCTCGAGCTCATCGATTCTCACCAGCAGTTCACTTTGGGAAACCATCATTTTCTCCATTTTTTCCTCGATCTCATATTGCCTACACTTCGCGTCAGCCTCTTCTCCATCCGCCTCTACGCTTGAGTCCACTTTCAAACCCACTCCACATCCTAAACACTTTACAGTCTTTTTAACCATGTCTTTCTGACACCAATTGTCCCTATACTCGATAATTACTAAACTCGAGCCGTGCACTACAAAAAAAAGAAAAAAAAGAAAGTCTAAGCTCTACTACAAAAATTTGCGTGTTCAATGTACGCGCACCTCCCCCACGGGGTGGCAAAAGAAAAAAACAAAAAAAATTCAAACACACACACCCACACTAACTAATAAATACCTGGTGACTGGCCCCCGAAAAAGTCGTACCATAAAATAAGTGCTGCGAAGATTTCAACCGCTGCCTTATAATTATAAAGACAAGCTCAAAACATGCAAAACCACTTATCTGCGCAGTCGATCCGGAGCGCTCGAAAAACACGTCCATCCACCGTGACAGCCCGAACAGAAAAGCCTTGAGCGGCGGCGCGCCGTCTAGTGAGCAGTATTGGAATTCCCTGAGACGGCGCCTTGAAAGGTGGCGTGCTATTTAGTGAGCGTTTCTGAAATCACCACAGAAATGTACGCGCCACTGCCAGACAAGGCACGAGCATCCGAGCAAGCTCTTAAAACCAGAATCCCGCCCAACAATAAGGCCATTTCCCGCAAGTGGCACCAAGCCAGAAGGAAAAGCGTAGCTTAGTGGCCTTCCTTGCTTCTCGTTGTTTTACTATTTCTATCTTTTTTCTTTTCTTTCTGTTTTAACGCGAAAATATTTTATGCCTGGTTCAATCAAGACTTCACTGATGTATTCACGTCCCAGATAAGACGCTGCGCAAATGTACATGCACTAACAGATGACAAAGAAAAATCTAGAAGAAAAACGTTTTATCGCCAGCAATCGAACCCGAGATTTTATGCTTCGCAGTGCACAACATCAAATGACTCGGCCACAAAGCGTGCGTGCTTCGTAGTATACTAACAGCGTGCTGTTCGTACACACTATTTACCATTCGGAACCCGTTGGCACTTCCATGATTACGATTAGCAAGATGGCACGAAAGGTGTGCTTTAAAGGTCGTCACCCCACTCGTTGTGATGTGGGTGCCTCCTATACCCATACTTTGCCCTGCAGGGTGCTGTCGTCCATGCGCCCAAGCTTATGTCGTGATAAAGAGGCGGTTTACACTTTTTGTCCTCTCAATAAAAGCCTGAACAAAGTGCACGAAAGTCACTTCGCTCACTGAAGCGGCCGTGTTTGCGATAGCAGCATGCTCCTCAATGATTAAGTAATAACTGTAACAGTTAGCTGATGCTCGTTCTCTGTATACTAGTGCTTTCGTTTCGTGCGTCCTTTGTGTTTAAGCAGTTGCGTTGAGCTCTAACCGATGTTAGCTCACGCTCGTAGTGTGTATGTTCTTTTGGTACTTCCTTTCGGATTGAGCAACGCGCTACTAGTTTGAGCTGTTGGCCACTCTTCGCATGAAATCTGTTTTTCTATTTCTCTCTCTCTTTGTTTCCTTGTATCTTTGATTTTCTTTCATTTTTCTCTCTTTGCTGTATTTTTTTCTTATCTATCTCTCGCTCTTTTCGGGTTAACCTCCCTGCATTCATAATTTCCGTTTTCTACCCTCTTTTTTTCTTTCTGCTTCTTAGTTTTTTTTTACCATTTTCTGCCTTCTTTGTTTGTACTCTCTCTCTCTACGTCCTCATTCTCGCACTCAACCGAACTATTGTACCCCACGTCGGACACATTGGTGCACGTGTTTTGGGAGCGAAAGAGAAGATGAAAAAGCAGACAGATGAGTTACTGCGTAGCACAGACTATGCTTTAAAGTAGAAGACGTTCACGACAATGTTAGTTTCTGTTCACGCCTAACTGAGTTTCTCCAAGCGCAAATAGCCCCACTAGAAAAAAATGACACCAATTTCTGCATAGGTCTGCTCTGTGTATGAGAGGGTGTGCACCCCTGAAATAAAAAAAAAGCGAAAGTCAGATAATTACTTGCGTTATGAAGCAAAAGTAATATGTTTCTCCATGCACGGAGCGTCTTAGTAACAGCTACGTTTCCTGTACAATATCGTTATGCCGACCGCAGTTGTTGATAGGCGTCAGATTTTGATAGGCGCCTTTAGCGTGGCTACGGATGAACTGGTTCCTGTTTGTTTTTTGACCTTTCCTAAATGACATCTTAATCGATTAGGCTTTCGCAGTGTGTGGCGGTGATACTTTAATTGCATTGGTTGCTCAGCAAACACGGGCGTGGCAGATGTAGCGACTTAGTAATGAGGTGGTTTCCTGGCGCCTCTTTCACCACTCAATTGCTGTTAATTACCGCGTATGCCTGCTCACTCACGACACAAGGCACTCCCATGCAAATCAAACAGTTCATTTTGTACAGTGCGCCTGTACCCAGCTTTTGCAGCGGGAACGTATAGTACAACGCACAGGGCGAACAAAACACACACCGTCTTCGATGCCCTTGTAAGCAGCTTTTAATTTATCGACCACGTAGACTTTGTTCATTGTTATGGGCAACGCCTGCTGCCCAGTCACGTAGTCTGCAGTACTGTCGCAGCTCTCCGTCACTAAGAAGTGGTCACAGAGCTTTATGAAGCATTGTAACTGACCGGATCTCTGACGCTGTTGGTGCTTCCATAACACTACGTCGCCGATGCGCTTTCACGCGAAACAGCCTACGCCCTTTTAGGACAAGACATTTCTACACTTTTATCTTAATAGTAGCACCGTTTGATGATGCTACACTAAATATATATATTTCCTGCTTTTATTTATTGTCGACCTTTGTGTTACTATTTCTTGGCACTTATAGCTATGGCTATTGCTCCTCCTGCTACTGGTTTAGCTGATATCTACACTGGCATACTACAGCAAGAAATTCACGAACGTTGCATGCGTGATTAATGCAGTTCTCCTAAGCATATTTTACGAACAACAAACAATGTCAGTGCTACCCGTTTCTGCAAAATAAACAGCAAATCACGTCATCAAAGATTTTTCTATAATGTGGGCGAATAAATATACTTTGAAACCACCCATGGAACCTAATTGTAACACTATAGTTTTTTTTTAACATTTTACTCCTACAATGCCACAAGACGTAGAAAATCATTATTAGGCCTGCCTGCAGGTATATAATTCTAAACGTAACAATATCATTGTAGTACTCCACCAAGCGGACATTGGCTATCTTAATCCCACTATGTACAAACATCTTATGCATCTGCAGACGATGCTTAGTACAGAGGTTAACATGTACATCTTTAATTTTCAGGAGAGCAACTGCACCAATCATTGGATGAAGAGGGTATACAAACTAAGTCGCTAACTAACAACCAAGCGGATTTCATTTTTCGGTCCAGTGGTTTGTGTTTTTTCTTGATCCCGTCTTTATAGCATTCTTTCCTACAGGAAATGGTGAACCAAACAGGCCAAATGCGTACCGTACTGCCGTTCGAATGTGGCTTCTGCATACTTTTTTAAAGCGTGTATGCAGCGATTCAGAAAATATTCCGATTACATATACATCAAAAGACGTGAGAATAAGCATGCTAGCACAAAGATATAGAATAAATTTATACACAGTCTTCCATCAATGCAAACAGAACTGAACACATAATCTTTAGTGTTGCATTGCTTTAATAACCAGCATATTTGAGTTTCATTTTATACAAATCCCAATGTGGGTGTTAGATCTGTATGTATCCTTCTGAACCAGTTTTCTGTATGCATGTGGGGGGGACGTGATGCAATGCTTGAGGCGCGTAAGCTCACGCAGTCAAATGCGAATCGCTATTGGCCCCAGTATCCCCTTCCACACAACAAACCACGCATTGCCGTTTGTCTATGTTTGCGATCCGGAAAACCTACTTCCAAGTGTGCTGCTGCTCAGAGTTAGATTTACTGCCGTTGTCTCCATAGAAAGAATGGTGCACTATATCGTTCAGTGCTTCTCTTTGAAAGGAGTGTTAGGCCATGTGTAAAGGCATCCCGGAATGTTCTTTAACAATACGAACAGGTTATGGGGGACGGTGTGATCTGACACACCCAATATACTTGAGTGGGCAAAAACATGAGCAATATGCTATTGTGCGAAAGGCATCAAGCTGCCAATTTATCCTTCTTCATTTATAAACGCTCCCTCTCCAGACCTTACTTTCACAAGGCTGCTTTTTCTTTGTCGCTCGGTAGACACAAGCTAAATACTAGGATAGCATAAATGACAAAAAAGCACCTTTTTTACTGCATATTTTCTCAACTAGTGAACATAATATATGCTTAAAAGAAATACCAAGACAGCAACTGGATAAGTTGCATTCTCATGAAGTCAGGTGGTTTGAATATCTATATGTCCCGTATATGTATCCACTCCATGGATCACAGCCATTTACACTTTGTGTAAATGGCTGTGATCCATGAAAGAGTCAGAAAAAAATGGGCAGGGCATATGTAAGCAGCCGTATGTTCCGCGTCATCTATGTGCCCTTGTGTAGCAAGAAAGAATGATATTATTATTATTATTATTATTATTATTATTATTATTATTATTATTATTATTATTATTATTATTATTATTATTATTATTATTATTATTATTATTATTATTATTATTATTATTATTATTATTATTATTAATAAATATTATTATTACCGCAGTTTGGGTGTTGCCAAATGATGTAATGATCAAGAAACGTCGTTGTGGAGGGCTCGGGAAATTTCGATCATCTGGAGCTCTTTCACAATGACTAGCATCGCTCACTGCATTGAAATGGGACCGCTGTAGGCTGCTGCCAGCACTCGAGCCATAGATGAAAGAACTCTGACGGGCGAGTGAATAAATATACACAGAGCGAGAGAAAAAAATTTAAAAAATACACAGAAAGAAATACAGAGAGAGAGAAAGAGAGAGAGAAAGTGAATAATTACAAAACATCTGGTTGATCCCTCTGATAACTTGGGTTGACAAACGAAAGTGAAACGTGTCTTCAGAAAGGTAATGTTTATTGCTTATTGATATATAATGTATATTGATGTCTTGCGGCCACAGCACCCTTAGACGTTGACGCACTCATGTTGAAGCCCTGTGGTACATCATCTTCATAAGGACAATGAACGGCGCGCAACTGGGATACATTTTACTGAGACACTATACTGCACGCACTGGAGCACCGGTGAAATCACAATAGAAACACATGCGTTTTCAAACTATGCAGGCGAAACCTAACTGGTTTTGACTAAACTATTTTGTGAACTCCTGATCCGCTACAGAGAATGGTGCATGATTTACCGGTCGGCGACCATCCTGTGGATGGGTTTCGTACACGGCGTCGTGTAAGCGAGCAACGTCTTGGTGGTGGATTCTTTCGGAGAGGGTACGTTCATTTCAGTTCGGCTTTGATTTGTGTATGGTTGGCGATGCACTCAATTTTGGAAACTGATCTCGCTGTACCAAACACAGTTGCGTGACAGTCGCCAGTCGATGTCGTGACAGTCGCCAGTCGATGTCGTGGTCTTTTGGCGGCATTTATGGCAGCCGTTCTCGCAGTTGGTGTCATCGCAACAATTCCGGTAGACGGCAGAGAAACATTGCTGGTGCATATCGAAGCTGCACACGCTATAGCACAACGCAAATACAAAGTACGTAACTGCGTCATCACCGGGTCAAATCGATCGTGGCCTCCGAGGTAAGCTCCTCAAACAATTCGGAGTTAAGTGCGGAGGCCACGCAAGCCCCCCCTCTGCTGTGCACAGTAGAGTCAATGCTACCTAGGTTTCGTTGGTAGGATGCCCTGATGCAGCATGCATTCGAATGCTGGCATTGACGCACCGTAATACATGATCTACGGCATTATACTCAAATGCATATGTTTGGAAAGACTTATACACGTAATGCGCGCATTCAACAAACCAGCTAACCAGCATTCCTATTATCGTGTATAATTTATTTACGTTTCAGAAATCGAAAAATATGATGCACGGGCAAAGCTTCAAAATTTTTTTGCACATTATTTTTTCATTGTAAACGAACAAGGGAACCTGGGCTGGCAATATTGCATGTGTTTTTTTTAATGCCCTGCAGTGTTGCAGCTTTTTTTTTGGTAATTCTTTGAACAACCTTTATCTTTACCTCAACTGGTGCCCTCTGCCCCATTTTCTTTTTTGAAGACAAATTTCGCTGGCACCCTCCAGCTCTGACCTGCTGCCCATACTAATCCTATACATACTGATCATGTTAATTCCACTGCATATACTGTTAATGAGAAAGAAATGAGGTCTTATAACAAAAGTTACCACCACATTGTAAGCCTCTTTCAGAGTGTACCAACGGAAAACTACCATGAACTAATCTGCGGCACATAAGCTCCCGGCAAAATGCTGTGCGACTACAGCGTTCGCGACAGTAACGAGCAAAGCGCAACAGAAAGCAAGCATAATGAAGAAGCTGCTTTCCTAAGTATCAGTGATATGGGCAACGTGAAATATGTACTACAAATGAGGAGACAGATCATCTTGTTGAAATGTGTATTACTGCTCTGCCATATTAAGCAGATGCAGTGTAATGCCTCGGCGGTGTATCCTCCGGGATTACGGATAGTACATGTGTCAGCAAACAGCAAAACCCAAACATATCCACATACTCAGTGCCCCGCAAGAGGCATTAGTCAGAGTCTTATGGAAGAGCTTAAACACCGCGGGAGCTGATGATACGTAATTCGCACGGAGATTGCAGAAGCCATCACACAAACATTCACTGCCTTCGCAGGAAGAAATTTCATAACATCTCAAAACCCCTGAGAGGCATTGCTAGAGGATGGCATGGCTCTTTCGTGGTGTCCTTAGAAGCACCTGTCGTGAATATTGTATGTTCAAGGTGCCAACGTGCGTGAACTTTAATCGGAGTTGCTGCATCACTTTCGCATGTTGTGATGAGCTAGGGCAACAGATGCGGAATGCATATGGATAATTGTAGCGTTTTCTATTTAAAAATATGATAACGACGTTCACGTTTCTTCTCTGTTCAGCACACCTTTAATGAATAACTCGCCGTAGTGTCACTTCCGAGTGTTGGGAAGAGCACGTCAGAGCAATATTACTAAAAGGTAAAAACAGCCCAGCCTTTTAATTCACTATGTATAGTACGTGTCAAGAGTAGTGCAGAAAGCGTCATTCTTGACTGATGAATCTTCTTCTACATATAAAATGTTCCCAGTGAAGCTTTCAGCTTATGTGCAGGCCAGCTGCTGAAGGTCGTTCTAGAAAGAACAGTTTAGTGTGAGTGGTACGAGATAGTTAAGCAAAACAATATAAGAGCTGTAAGTTTCTGTAAGCAATTGCTTCACCCGGAGTTAAAAAACCTGTGGCTGACCATGAGTAGTTTAAAAAACCATATCTCTTACTTCATCACAGCTTCCGTGCCTAATGACATGCTTACGGCAAGCTGAAAGTTTACAGAGAGCTCATGCATTGTTCCTGTTCTCGTTGTAGATGAACAGCGCAATAACAAATGCAACCACTCCAAGTTTACTCTTGCGAAATTAAGGGCATTTCACTAGAGAGTCACCCAGTTATTTACGAGTGGCTCTGTCCAAACTGATGATGGCCTCAATTAGCAATCCATAGTTTGGGGTATTCTGGGAGCCAGTGAACGCAATATGCGCAGATGTACGCGCTCACATTTGTCCGAATGCCATCTTTCTGAGCCTGTTTTAGCGTGCAGGAAGGTCATCTCTCCAAATGATCTGCAGTTTAATCTACCCTTTGTGAGCTAATTCCTTTTTAGCACTGCTAGCTTACATTTTTATTTCGTCTGCATTTCCCATTCTTTTGTAGGCGTTGTGACTCCTACTGTCCACTATTTGTGTGTATTGGGCAATCTCAGGTTCCGTTCTCTGGCCTTGTGTCAACTAGGTTAGCGCTAAAACCTGCCTGTTTCTTTACATATTATGCCGTTTTGTGATCTCTTCATAATATGGCTGTATTATTTTCCGTTCTAGTAAAATTTTTGTCTATTTATTACAATTTCAAGTGCCGCTAATCAGGGAGAAAAATTTTTTTGTCGGGCTTCTGAGTTTATAGCAGGCAAATTTATGTGTGCAAAGTGACCGTGACGAACAAAACAAGGCAGCTCCATCCTAGTGGTTCCAAGCTTCAACGAACAGAGAAGCTGAGCGGCCATCATTGTTTCTGTTTATCTTTTCTTTCTTCCTTTTTCAACGTTAGTTTCTTATGCCAGGGTCCACCAAAACTTAAGGACGCATTTTTGTCATAAAATTGCGGCCGAAAAAGTGAACACAAACGAATGGAAAAGAAAAAAAAAGGTAAAGAAAAAGTTATCTCGTTGCGAGAAAAACATTCGACAACAAATCCGGGGCACGCTGTTCACTGAAGGACAGCGACACACCATAGTGGTGGCTTTACAAACGCGCTTTTTGTACCTCAGATTTTCTCCTCGCAGTGGTCTTGATCACCGGGTGGTGTGTCTCTCTCTTGGAGCGGTAAACTGAATGAAATATGACCATGCCCTCCGCTATCAGCTCTTGCAACGTCCATCTCATTCGGCGTGTTTCCAATAAGGTAGGGGCGATTTCGTAAAGGTCTGAACGTATGAGCGTTGCTTGCTTCTAGCTACTGCTTAAAACGTTTTAAAAAATGCGAAACTTCAAAACTTTGCATATTTCTCTGCATATGGCCCCGTATAGTGAGTGCATTTCTAGCTTGCTTCCTGCGTGCTGCTTTCAGAAGCCTCTGAAGAATGCGAAGTCTTTTATTCTTCGAGATTATCCTGCGCAACCTGCGCTATAAAAAAACAATTTGGTTCTATTACTAATGTCTTTTTTGGTCAGTGCCTTCAATCCTTTTAATTATTTATTTTTTGTGAGTCCGCATTGTTTGCACGCTTGAACACCTGGCGTGTTTATGCTTGCCGCGAAGAATCTGAGAAACGCTTTTGTTCCTTGTTTTCTTCTATTTATTTATTTTTATGCAGAAGGCTTCGTGACGCACACCGCTAAGGACTTGAGAACGCTGCTGCTGGCGACTTGCGCCACAGCCATCGCGTCGGATAGTATATTTCACCAGACGTAATAACACGTTCATGATGATGCTTTTGAACAACGACTTGAGATGACTCGGAACTCTTCCAATACTGGCTATTTCGGCTTGCAGGACATGTGAGTCACTAGCCACCCTTGCAATGACGCGAAATCTATAGTGTCGCAATTTCTGCGGGGCCTCTTTTGAAATTTCAGCCTGTACGTGCTTTGCCAACTATCTTTTGCCCGTGTCATTCATTTTCGCTTTCTGTGTTGAAGAAGGAAAGGGATGTCGCCTTAATGAACAGAGCGTGCAGACTGAGAGTTTACAATAAGGCGAAAACTTTAGACGTCTCATCAATGCGAAAACTGGTCCTCGGCTTTGACTATGGAATCTTAGCTTCGGCGTCAACACCAGTGATATGTGACACCACATCATGATGCCACATATGAATTGAGTTGGTTATGTCACCATGGCGTCATCTCATGTTATCGTTGCTTGGCGAGACATGGGCCGACCATGGAGGCTATGCAGAACGGGTCACACGCAGAAAGCTCGCAATGTCTCCAAACCACGAGGCGGTACAAAACTACGTAACCGGAAAAAAAGCTTGGTGATTGGAATAGGGCGGATATGTACGCCAAGAGAGAAAAAAAGACGCAGATATCCTTTGCCATCAAGCTCTCCTAAACGAACTAATAAAGCACTGCATTAGTTTGTGGATCTTCGCAGGATGATGGAGAGGTTTAAATGGATTAATTCTATAAGAATGTTTCACGCCTATGTGAAAGAGGCAGTGTCATGTCAATCCTTATACTGCATCTTTTCTGAGGAATATCTTTTTTGTCTGCATTTTGGCAAAGCTTCCTTACTTGCAAAAAATGTTGAAAATAGACGCTCTAAAATCCACTAGAAAGCGACACGGCTATAATCGGATCACACATTGTCACACGAAAATAGAGCTGTGCGTTGTGTCGTGCTCCACTGCATGCAGTTTCTTGAAGTTGAAACTTAACGTTAAGCGTAGGTGGGCTGAGAACGAAGACCAGGAGCTGCCTTCTTTGGTAGACTAGAGCCATGCTGTCAAGTAATGAGATGAGCTGAGCTTCAGGGGCTCTTTGAAGTTCTGGTTATGCTAAGTGCACGGAACAAAATTTGGGAACAAATTCCATCTTCGCATAAGTACGGCTACATGAGTTATGGACTCTCTCAGGTAGAGTTCCGTGCATAACGCCGTTTCGTGTTAATCTACTTAAATTATGGCAAGCTCTTGGTATGTTCCAGCAGCCTTCCGAGTCCAGTTTATCTCGAAAATGTACGTGCCCATAAAATCCTTGAATTTACCTATGTTGGTTTAGACATGCAGCGTGCATGCAGTATGGAAATTCCGGGAGTTGCACGGCCGATATTGTACTGCTTAGTAATAGAAATGATTTTTTTTCATTGATATGATAGCAGCGAAACATTTTTTTTGAGAACTCATAGCTATGAAAACATATTTTACTTCGAGCGAGTAGGCGGAGGATTTTGACAAGCGTGGAGAGGTCATCTTCGCCTTGTTCCCGAAATATTTACAGCTAGATGGATCAGCATTTTCCTCACCTATCGAACTATAATGCATATTATCAAATTATGCTACCAGGTTTTATCGCCATGCATATTAGAGCATGAGTCCCCATTTTCGAACGGGTGGTAGATTAAACATACGCATATACGTGGGCTGTTTTAAACAATTTGATGACGATCACAGACAGCCTAGAAGTAATGTCGACAGCTAGTGACTCATTTCCTAAATATTGACACCATATTTCGAAATCCTAAACAAAGATATTGTTTCAGTAGGGACGTTCTCAGGACACAAGCTGGAAGCAGTCTTAAGGCAAACGAGCGGAAAACTCACAACTAAACTGATGAACTGAACCCCGTGATAATTGCGGCTGGTTTAAACGATGTCTTAAATAAAGATACGGCAGGACTAGCACCACACTGGCGAAAGGGGTCGATGACATGCGCGCCACTTCTCTTCAGGTACAGGTAGTGATATGCACGATACCGGAAGTACCAGTGCGTGACGGCAACCTGCAAAAATTGGTTGTCAACGCAGACAAAGAGACATGGCAGATGAGTCGAGAAAAAGGTTTTTAAGTGGTTGAAATAAACAGAGAGGAGCATAAATGGGGTGGTTTTCAACAAGACATAATTCACTTCGATGGGAGGCTAGGGCATGAGGTAGGTCGTTGACTTGCAGGACGCGCAGTAGCTTTTTGGCGTGCACGTGGGCTCTTCGAGCTCCAAGATATCTAGTGACGAGGAAAACTACCAGGGGCACTCTTTTGACAGGTGATATAGGCAAATACGATTCTAAAGTGGCACCAGTGTCTTAAACATGTAGAGTCCGGGACAGAAATCTACGTAGCCACGAGGGCCGAGCCGATTAAGACGTACATGCAGGGTGGCAGAAATAGGCTGAAGTGAATAGAAATAGAAGAACATCTAAGGGAGGAAAATCTAATGCTATATGGGTTTGTAGAAACACATCTTGGGGACATGGAACAATGACCTAACAATCTGGACTACCCATGGGAATATTGTAATAGAACAGAAGGCAGCCGCAAGGGGGGGGGGGGCGGCTGGTATTGGGGTATTCATTCATAAAAGTACAGACTGGTAAAGGGCCAAGCAAAAGTGCAGTGAACATTTATCGCTAAAGGGGAAAGTGGCAGGGCAGATGACGCTCCTAGGTTTTGTATACTTGTGGACGGGGGCAAAAGCGAGAGAGGAAAATCAAGAAATGGTGCAGTGCATAGAAATTTACATTGACAAACGAGGAAAAGAGTGCGAGGTAATTATATTAGGAGATATGAATGCGCACATAGAAGATATAAATAGATATACTGACCCAACAGGCAGAATGCTAATGGATATGTGTGAAAGGCAAGATTTATTCATTTGCAGCAGCACCGAAAATTGCGAAGGGCAGATGTTAGGGGAGGTGGGAAGGCTGCAGTCGACGATAGATTACGCAATGATGTTACATAGAATGTATGATCGGCTAGGGGTGATGAACATAGATGATTATGGGTCCAGAGGCTTAGGTAATAATAACAAACGTATCAAGTTGAGTTTTGAAAGAGAAATCAAAACGAAAAGGAAGCATTATAAGCAAGCACATGATACTATTTATTCAGTAAGGCAAATATATATATTAACTGAAGAGATTGAGAAAATAATCACCAACGATACTCAAACAGAGTAGACAAACACAAATCTAACTTGGTTGTTCGAGTGAGATCTTGCTAAGGTACGAGTCAAATCAACCGGGAAAATGAGACACAAACCCAAAAGCTGGTGGTATGAAAAGGTGAAGAGAGCCATAGTAAAACTTCAGGAAGCCTCCAGGGAGCGCAGGTATGCTAAACAGAGGGGTGAACCAGAAGATGATGTCAAAAGAAAAGGGGGTAACTTTTTGAGCTGCAGAAGGGAAGCGTCCGATTTGATCAGTGAAAAGGTTAGTAGAATGAATGTCGCAGAATGAATGCGGGAGTAAACAAAAAAAATAGAAAGGCAGCTGCAAAGTTTTGGAACCATCTCGATTCTCTGAGTAATAAGACAATCAAGGAACAGACGTTTATACCTACAGTTCAAGGGGTCAGCCTAGAAGGAGATGAGGCAATAGAAAATATATAATCAATGATGACAAAAAATTTAAACACCAAGAAGGTGCTGCATGCACGGTAACAGATGAGGATGAACCAATTAGCGCAGTGGCTCCACTGGGGGGACGAGAGTGGCGAAGAGCAGAGAAAAGGGTTTCTAATAGCACATCAAGAGGCCCTGATGGCATCCAAATTATGCTAATAAAGAAACTAGGAACTAACTCTAAGCAAACATTAAGAGAGGAAGCGAGCAAAGCATCATTAGATGGCGAAGCACCCAATGAATGGAAACTAAGCAGGATGAGCATGATCTCTAAAGGAAAGGGGGACAAAGCCGATATAAACAACTGCCGTCCCATAACAGTGACATCATTAGTTTACAGGGGGGTGATGCAGATAGTAAAGGAAAAACTACAGACATGGGTGGAGAATGAGAGGTTGCCAGGAGAACTACAAAATGGGTTCCGTAAACGAAGGAGGTTGGAGGATAATCTGTTTTCATTATAGCAGTGCAGTGAAATAGCGGAAAAAGAACACAGGCCCCTATGGCTGGCATTTCTAGATATCAAGGGAGCTTATGATGGTGGCTTCAAGAAGACTTTTAGGAAATACTGGACGCATTAGATGTGGAAGATGGAATAATTAATATTCTAAGGGATATCTATAAAAGTATCAAGGTAGCTATCAAATGGGAACAACAGGTATCTGAAGCTATAGAAATACAACACGGGCATTGACAGGGATGTCTCTTGTCACCTTTGTTATTTATGCTGTATCTACAAGGACTAGAAGCCAAATTAGAGGGGAGTCTACTCGACGTCAGCCTCTCTTTTGCCAAGCAAGGAAAACGCATTGAACAGTCATTACCAGCATAGATGTATGCAGATGATAGCCGACAACAAGGAAGATCTGCAGGGATTGATAGACATCTGTGGTATTGAGGGAGATAGGTTAAATTTGAAGTTCAGCAGAGAAAAAGAGGCACTCATGATTTTTAATGATAACGAAGGCAGTGAGGATAAGATACGGGAAGTCACGCTAGGAATAGTGGATAAATACAAATATTTGGGCATATGGATAAATAACAGTGCTGAGTACCTAAGAGAGCACGAAAGATACGTAATAACTAAGGGTAACAGGAATGCAGCTGTAATGAAAAATAGAGCACTTTGGAACTAAAATAGGTATGACGTTGTGAGAGGGATTTGGAAAGGTGTCATGGTGCCGGGTTCGACGTTCAGCAATGCGGTCTTGAGCATAAAATGAGAGGTTCAAGAAAGATTGGAAATTAAACAGCGTGGCATAGGTAGACTTGCTTTGGGAGCACACGGGAATACCCCAAACCAGAAGGTGCAGGGTGACATGGGACGGACATCGTTTGAGTGCAAGGAAGCTAGCAGCAAGATTGAATTTGAGGAGCGATTGAGAATAATGGGAGAGGAGCGTTGGGCTAGGAAAGTTTTCAGCTGATTGTACATGAAAAAGGTTGATGCTAAATGGAGGAAGCGAACTCGAAAATTTTCAAGCAAGTATTTATACAACAGTTGAACGCGTTGGTTAAGGAAACGTCGGTTAAGAAGAAGGTGAAGGAAACAGAGAGGGACATGTGGAAGATTGAAATGCTTACGAAATCATCGCTGGAGACCTACTGAGCTTTCAAGAAGGAAAATGCAAAAGGAAATATCCACGATAATTCTCGGGGTAGTTATGTGCTGCTCGAGGCCACATTTGGAGTATTGCGGGCCAAGACGTACCGAGCCAAATACGAAGGCATAGACTGGGTATGTAGTGTATGTGGAGAGGAGGAGGAAGCGGCTGAAGATTTGATAATGTCTTGTAAAGGGCTCCACCACAAAGTCCAAGATAACGGCGCGGAATTTTTCAAAGCACTGAGGTTTAGGTACAGTGAAGGCAAAATAGACTTTAAACGGGAAGAAATAACCAAGAGGACGCTACTGAATGGTGGCTACAATCAAGGCGCGAGTAAAATTCAACCCTCAAACAGATAGTGATATTACTTAACTTTATGGCTAGGTGATGGGATTCACTGCCTGATCTAAAGGGCGCCTGATCACAGCCTGATGCGTCCGTCCGTCCGTCCGCCCGCCCGCCCACCCGCCCGCCTGTTCGTCCGTCCGTCCATCCATCCATCCATCCATCCATCCATCCATCCATCCATCCATCCATCCATCCATCCATCCATCCATCCATCCATCCATCCATCCAAGTACCAAAGTGGAATTATTGAAATGAAATAGGAACCATCACAGCTACCTGTACAAATAGAAGAAAAATAATGCATATTATTCAAAAATACAAGTATTAAGATAAACTGCAAGCATGGAATGGAACTGCCAAGCGTTGATGTGCTAGAAAAATTGTCTCGAGGTCATTGTCTCGAAGTTGTGGCCGGGAAACGAAAAGTCACAATACAATAAAAAACACACTGTACAATGATAGCGATATACAAAGTGTTGGCCGTCGAAGAAACTGAGCTGCATCAACGCGCGTCGATATTTATACACGTGTCGTCGAACATTTGAGCGTTATCGCTAGTCACCGAGTTCGTTCCACGATAAACTCTTCTGTTTGAGTTGGCGCGCTCAAGCGGTAAGGATGGCGCAAGAACTATATAGAAGGTTTTCAGACATCCTGGCGCGGATTGCTCAAGGCAGTGTCTACACGTGTCATACACTGGCAACGTAAAACATAGAAAGGAGCAGACCTAGCAATACGCTCTGCACACTCGCGACTGTGCTCCCAACTACCATCGACTCCGTTCTTTATTCATCTGTTGCTGGTGTACGAGTCGATTTTTTTAGATGAATAGGAGGATGATCGCACGAAGACCAAAGAAAGCTCGTACCCATGTAATAGTTTTTCATCATGACAAAACTCGCTGCTGACGAATTTACTCACCGCAAGAACGCCTAAGGGGCATTTATTACCGAAAGAAAGGCTTACACAAACAGATGCAACTAATTTTAATTGGCATTTGGTTACCAGTGCCGAGTAGTTTTGGACATATCGTAGTGTTGCCCCTATTTCAGATATTTTTCTTCTGATCTTTTCGTCAGTTGTCCCTTTCTCATTATAAGTTGCCACAACGTTAATGTAAACCAGCACAAAATGATGTCAAAGTGGATATTAAAGATGTCATTTGTACTGTTTTATGTGTAACGTAATAAATGTGATATGCATGTGACGAAAGTAAAATGGAGAAAAAAACGGCTTGCTGCTACCAGTGACCGAAGCAGCCGGACGCTGCAGATTTGGGTGAAACTGTTTCTCATACATAAATCATCTAAGCTCTGAGGAAATCTCCGCATCACGCATAGGTTGATTGCAGTTGATGATTGTAAAGACTCAGCGCTAAATTTAAAAGTACCAAGATGAGCAAGAAATAGTAACAACTATTCAACAATGGTTGTTCTGATCTAAGTTGGTCTTGAAAGCAATACAGAAAGTGAATGGGTCAATTTAAATTCAAAATTCATGTCACACGCACTTTGCATGTTCAAAAGATGAACTTTTGAGATGACCTGTCTCCGCTTTTAGTGTTTTGTTGCAGTTGCTCCCCGCGTTTTCGTAAGGCGTTTCGGCTAAGATGATTGTCCAAGCTGTTGGATAGGCAAATATTTGAGTTTCTGTAGCGAGCTACAATGGCCGTATTGTTGCCATTTCACTGCTGGTGGTGGCCGCACAGCTCACCACGTCACCTGACATGCTGTCAGCGGAGAAGCTAGTGAAACCGCGTTGCAACGGCGTTTTCCAGTTTAAGTGAACGCATGGTTCTCAGAGAAACTAAAAGGACACCTAATTTCTGTCTACGTGATTGGCAACACGGCGAAGGCCTCATAGGGGATCATAGAACGAGATCAGAAATGGTATAAAATGAAGAAAAGAGAGCACTGACTGCACAGGAGCGACAGAAAGAAGAGATAGGAAAGATGAGGGACACGGTCGACGAAAGCCAAATATGGGGCATCACTCGGCGAGAGCCACACGGCGTCAGGAGATCGTGGATGGTGAGCCGATCGGCGAGAGCTGCGCAGGCGACGGAGATTGGCCGCGAGATCAAGCATAGTAGCCACCTGGAGGCTACTTGCTGAAATAGCGAAGTATAGATTGCTCCCTGCGTCGTGTCGTCTTCTAGCCACGTAGTGTTTCTATGGCAGGGTAGTTCGACATGCACGTTCTCAAACGGTGGTTTGTTCGGATATCTTAGCGTGAGTTTAGCTTGTACGTATGCCTGAAACGATGAATAAAAGCATTTGGTCTTCCTTGACTGGTAATGCGCTGTAATAAGATGAGCGCATGCAACTTTCCAGAGTGCTGCGTATTGTCGTCTTGCCCTCCATTCACCAGAATCATTTCAGTGTGGGGTGCCGCTTTTTTTGCTTCAAGCACATCGTAAAACGTAATTCGAGTCATCCCAAACATGATGACTATTAAATGGTGAGTGTGAATGCAGCGTTTTACCGACATTGTTGTAAACAAAAACGAAGCTCTAGGCCACGCACTTGCATCTTGCAGTTAGGTGTATAACCATGGCACTGTATATAGTCTATCGACTATGCGATGAGCTTTAGTTATGTTTATCTGGCCGTGGTACTACGTATTACGTACTACAGAAAAGTAATTTTATCGAGTAAAGCATGACACTTAAAAACTTACTTTTCCTAAAACGTAGTTGCCATATGCCATTTTCTAACTTGGAGCGAAACTTTGCGCAGAAAGAGCCGTGTGCTTAGTTTAAAAATGCTTTAAAAAACCCAGACGCGAAAAATTATTTCAGACGGCAGGCGTTACACTGATGTATTCTTTCACCAAAAATGTCATCTTTTTGAACATTTTCTTGAGCTTGTGTGGCACGATTTACGGACGGAAGGCAGCGGCCATTTTTTCCTTTAAAAAAATAAAACAAACATGAACTTCCAATGAAATAAACAGACATTCATTGTATCACTGTCATGCACGTATTCCTTTGATGAAAGCTTTCCGCGAAACTCTTACAAGTTTTTGATGTAGTTTTACTGGTGCCAGAACATGTGCGTATGTATAGTAAACGTCAATGTGGCGCAAAGTGGTGTCAGCCATGAAGCTTTTCTGGCTAGACTTATTAACTGTCCAACATTTCATGGAGTACCGTATGAAAAAAATAAGCTTAAATACTACATTGAAACTGCCGCTGGCTTTCAGTTCCTAATATTTCTTCCCTACAGCATGTAGGCAGAGATAGATGTAACGATTTGCAAGGACATAAAAAGATGCGATCTGTAATACGGTTAGGAAAAAGGTCGCACCTGTCCTTTTTTTTCTCTCTCTCTTTCTCTCTGTGTCCCTCAGAGGTCAGTTTCGTTAGCGAAAAAGTGCCTTCAAATCCAGGTCACCTAATATTTGTATTCTTTTTTATTCTCTTCCTCTCCGGTGATGTAGCTGTCTTGGAGCATTTAATGAATGAAAAATCGCCTTCTTTTAAAAGGAATGCTTTTCAAAGCCTCAACAATAAAATCTAGAGAAAATTACTGATTAAGAAGTTGAGCGAAAGCAACGTAAAAGAGCACTATAGGTAATGCGAGGCATGTGCGTGAGCAATTGTATAAGAACGGCATTTTGACGCAGGTGCTAGCTCCACACGAACAAAACGTTGAATGCCGAGCCCAATGGTTGAGGCGTGCTAGTGCGCCTTCCGACACTTTCAGTACGCAACTTTCAGCAGCAGTTTTCAGCGGCCGTCAGGGGTCGCGTGCTTTGTATGACCAAATGCACATTACTGAGCATAATTGATCGGTTCTGTCAATGCTGATGTGCTCGTAGTAGAGAAAACATGATTACAGGAGCAGGAATAGCCATTCAATAAACACCTCATCCTAAATTTAGCCGCACAAGTAGTAGATATATCATGTCCAACGTGTAGGTATAGCGTTTCTGCTCCTTCATGTGAGCAAAATTATCTAAATATATCATTTTCGTTGTAGTACAGATATACAAGGTCCTAATATTGATGTGCTAGCAAATGTTTGTATACTAAATATGTCATTAGAAAACGCCCCTTTTTTGACCGAAAACCTCAGAAAAAAATTCGAGGATGCTTTACCATCGCCTTCAGCGGTCGGCCGCGATAGCGTAACAGAACCTCCGCTGCATCGCCTTCTGAACTACTAGAACTTCCGAAAACCTCCTTCGGTTTTCGGTGCTTGCCTACACCGTGAGGAAACGAGCCAATGTGCGCGTAACGTTGGCCGTTTTGAATTATTATTTGACGCCTATTCGAACACAGTTGTTCAGTGCCAACTACTCCATAATTAATGTTTTTTGCGAATCAGTGAAAGGTCAACTACGCATCCGTGAAGCCACACTCGAGCCTACGCAGCTGTTTCCTTGGTTGATGGTTCTGCTGCTAACGAAGACTAAGTACACCTACGCCGAGGCCAGGATTCCTTTGAAATGAGCTCCTTAACGCTATCGAGTGAAAGGCCGAATATCATCTCGAGTACACGAGTATTAAACATGCACTCTAGGCACAACGCTTCCGCGCCGCACCTCACTGCATGAAGGAGACAGTGGGGCTAACGTAACAACGTATGACTTTGTCTAGTGCCTAACTATCTATTCACCAACTGCCACGTTTCACAACTTCCTCCTTCCTTGCTTACGCAGCATGCGACAAGGACGAAGTGCTAATGAAGTCATCGTTCACTGACGACACGCTTCGCCCGTTTCTCCCGTTTCACACACCATATAACCACGGCTTATCGCATGCGCCCGAGACTTGCCTCACGACAAATTGACTGCTTTTCTTGCAAATTCTCTGAGCAGTCATTCTAACGCGAAGCCGTCTTGATTCAATAGAGGCGGTATTCAACCGACAACACCTCCGATCGTTGGTAAGATGAAAGTTTGCCGGCGAACGAAGCTGTAGCACTTCCGTAGGCAAGACCTATCCTCGAAGTGATTAAAGCCAGTGTTCAGAGTATTTGCATGCATGGTTCGTAAACTGGCTTAGATTTATTTGGTGCATAAGCGCAACTGATTACTGGAAAGACGTTGATCTTCCCTGCAGCCTGTCAACTTGTGCGGACGTTATCAAGCGATACTGCCAATTCTAAGTGAGAACAATCATGGTAAATAATGAATCAGAACGAGGAGAGTAAATTCGAGGAATGGCTGCTCCGTATAGTAGGCACGTCACTAAGTCGACGAAGACTCCACGTCTTGATCATTCATTTGCAAGCGGTGAATTTGACGCTGCTCAGGCATGGTTGTGGGGTACTTAATGATTTTGTGATCACTGTTTTTTTCTTTGCTAGTGATATTACAAGTGCTTTGTGGATTACGTAACCTAGATGTTATTGTTTTACTTTACAAGATCAAATATTAAGAAAATGTCAGAATAGAAAAGTATGTGCACAGGTATATTAAGTCCCAATTCAGTTGTTGAATAATTTAATGAATTACTAGGTTAAGCAATTTGTTCAGTACTTTTGATTGGTATTTTGATTGATCACACTTTTGAGGTACGCTAGTGAAACTACAAACAATCAAGCAACAATTAACTAGAGAAAATTGAACATCGTGAACAAGAGCAAGTTTTAGACCAGACTGATAAATAAAACTCCAGATAATATATTGGGGACAATGCAGCGTTCAGCACTCATCGTGCAGTCAGGAATCATTGGTAAAGAAAATGTATGAACAAATATGCAAAAGAATATCAGACTTTATATTGTTTCTAAGTTCACATAATAAAATCAGCCAGAGGCACACAAATATATATATATATATATATATATATATATATATATATATATATATATATATATATATATATATATATATATATATATATATATATATACATTCTATATGGCTTGCAATTAACCATGAATAACATGTAGGAGGACGTATGCATACAAAATGTCAATACACATAAGCAGTCGTTCACGTTCATTGCATGAACGCATTTCAATGCTACACATTACTTCATCATGAGCATGTCACGATGGACGACATGCGAAGGAATGTAAAGTAATTTCACTTGGTGCAACCACTGCGATGATTTCTCAACGTCAGTCAAAAGAAAAACAAAATAACCTCAACGTTTCAGAATGGGCAAGCGATAGCATGCCAACCAAAAATACAGTAGAGACAGGTGCAAACGACCTTTTCGCCGGAACGGTACCTGCGTAAGAAAAGATTACATTTGGCGCAATACGCAGCGATTCCTAGCTCCTTACGCACTCACTTGGGCGTTCTTGCGAAAGTATGCCATTGTGCGAAAAAAAAAAAAGCAGATCTTCCTATTCGAGCAGTCTTTGGTCGTCTGCAACCCCCACCACCGGCATTCGACTCTCTTTTACGGATGGCTGATTGCGCACATGCGAGAAATAGGAATTATGAGACTACCTCCGTGAATTGCATTCCTGTCCTTCACGTTGTCCAGGAAACCTTGATTTCACAACGTTATCTCGAAGATTCAGAACGTACAGCAATGTTGCTCAAGCTTCGACGGCGAGCATTTTATTTCTCGATTCATTAGCGAGCATTGTATTGAAGGTTGAAGATAAGACGGATTTAAAAAAACGGACAAGATTGCGGAATGACATGCCAGGGACGTGACCCGAGGGAACGGTTGGTGACACGTACCAATGACGAACTTTGTAATTTCTGCAACGTCGCCACTTCGCGCAATGTTGCAGATATTAAAAAGTGTTTCCTGGCGCTCCAGTGATGACTTTTGTTTTCTTTATCCGCGAATATACACGCCGCTTTCCATTACATTTGCTCCCATATTCCAGAAAACAGTAACGCTGTTGTAGCAAAGCAGTCAGCATGACAAAGGTTGCTGGGTTCAATAGGTACGACCGGGTGGTGAGATGTATTTTTTAAACAGACACAACTAAAAAAACTGTAAGCTAACGGTCCTTAATTAAAAAGAGCAAGCTCTCAGGTTTTTGTGAACAGTCTGATGTAGTGCTGAAAAACGCGCGTCGGAGGTACTTGTTTTTTACGATTGATAAAAGTTTTTAACAGAGCAAACAAGCAGTGGCAAAAAAGAGGAAGGAAAACTGGACACGGCAATTCACAAGTGAACATTCAACGGGTGGAAGATGACATACTGGTGACACATTTATTACAAGGCTTCGACAAGGCATAGCTGGCATGTCATCATTCTTTTTCTGCGCTATACCGAACACTAGGACAACACGAGAAGCCAAGGCACACACGAGCAAAATACATATACGCCCCATCTTCCCGTTTTGTTTTCGTGCTTCCGTGCAACGCAACAAAATAATTACGACATCCAAGTAAAGCCGAAGTTACTGCCTTAAAGTAAGCAAGACTACTTGTAAGGACGCTGGCTCCAGCAAACACACGTGTTCAAGTTTTTACCATATATATAACAAGATATGAGAATAAACATTCAGTTGCGAGCATTCTGAAAAGTAGTCTTCTTCCCTGTTCTTTTTACTGCTTGTTAGGGCAGTTAAGAGCTCCTACAATGATTGTCAAGCATTTATATGAATTTGGTACTCCACTTCTATACTGAGTGTGCTAAAGTTATTATTTTCAGTTGACTGTGAAAGCAAATGAACTTGTTTGCATAAGAAAAAGAACACAGCAACCAAAAGTGTCCAGGCTGCTTTCAGCATATGATCTTAGACACTGTTTATTCCAACCTAACTTTCTTGCCTAACAAAGCTTGTTTGAAAGAAGCAAAACAAAAGAGATAAGTTCAAAGTGGCCGAACCGTCAAAGCCATAATTTTATTCGAGTGAAACATAGAAATACGGGTTGCAGTGTTAACGTTGGTAGCGTAGCCTTAGGAGAGAAGAAGAGAGCAGAGTGGGTCAGAGAACAAAGCGCTTTTAGAATATTATAGTTGGAATCAAAAAGAAGAAATGGACAAGGACCGGGTACGTAGCACGGAGGCAGGATAACCACTGGCCATTAATGGTAACTAACTGGATTCCCAGAGAAGACACGAAGTTAGATGGGCCGATAACTTTAAAAGGTTCGCCGATATAACGTACCAGCAGAAAGCGCAAGACCGGGATGATTGGCGGATCATGGGAGAGGCCATTGCCCTGCAGTCGGTGTAGTCAGGCTGATGACGATTATGACATACAAATACCTACGTGACCAGCACGCCATCGAGAGCCTCATTGTGTACACCCTATTTCAAATTTTTACAATTTTGTAATTTGTTCTGAACTTCCAAAGCCCCCCACTTCGGTCTCTCGTATAATCAAATCGTGACCTATATATATAAACCCTAAAAATCATTATTATTGATGTTGTTATTGTTGTTATTGTGGCGTAATGCCCGAGAAGTGTGCCATTGCCAAGCGTGCAACAAAACAACAACACCAACAACAGCTGTTGTTGTTGTTGTTGTTGTTGTTGTTGTTGTTGTTGTTGTTGTTGTTGTTGTTGTTGTTGTTGTTGTTGTTGTTGTTGTTGTTGTTGTTGATGTTGTTGTTGTTGTTGTACACTAAACAATGGCAAGTCTCTCGTGCATATTACCCCCACGGACATCTCTAAAATCTGTATCTCATGAAAGCTTCGTATGCGAGAACGCGGTTGTTGATGTACAATCAGAAATAGAAAGTATCTCGTGCATTATGCGACCACTGACAACTCTGCAGTATGTAACTCGTGAAAAATTCTTATGCGAGAACGCTTAGACACTCACCTTTGCGAGTGGAGCTTTTATTATTGGAGTAAGTACAGCAAACGAAGTGGCATGCTGCTTGTAGTGTTAGCCTGAAAAAAACAAAACAGCATTCTGTGGCGCAAGCGTTTCCCGATGCATCACTTAGGACACATGAAGTACTACAAAGGAAAGCTCCCAAAGAAATGAAACGAAAAAAAAATAGCTGTGAAAGCTGAGAGAAGTTCAAAAATAAAAGAAGAGAGAGATTTCAGTAACGCTGCTTTCAGAGGCCGTGAGTAAGAATAACTTCACGCTTCGTTATCACTAACGGCAGAAAGAATTCTTCGGGAAATTCAGCCTAATGCCAGCTCCTATTGATCCTACCCTTAAAGCCTCTCAAGATTCCTCCAAAGTAATCGAAGGCATCGCAGAGTTTGAAGTTAATGTCGCTAAGCGAAGGGCTGCTGCTGTGCCTATCTTGGGCAAGCTTAGTAAAAGCTTGTTGCTAGGCTGGTTGTTACACGCGAACTAGTGCGAAAGAGACACGTAACAACTTTTCCTCCTTTGTTATTTCTTTTTTTTTCTTTTCTTCTTTAATTCTTTGTTCATGCGTCTTTGTCGTGCTTTTTTTTCGCGCAAATGGGAAACGCGTGTCAGGGGGCTCATATTCAAAGTCTGATGTATCAGCAGTGAGCACTTGCTCGCAAACCGCTTGAAAAGCAGTTATCGCTTGACCTATAAATTACAACGTTAAAATCAAGGCAACAAGATTTAGCCGTTATGTGTTTAGGCTAATACCTACTGGCGTTCTTTATAAATGAACACGGGCCTTTCTCGTGATAGATTACCTGTCAAAGAAGTTATGTCAAAGTCAAATATGACGGTTTTCGAGTTTGCAATATCTTATCTGAGGAGGGAGTAGGGAACACAACTTCGGCGTCCTATTCCGTATGGGAGGTTATATCAACGACCTTTTGCTTCATACTTCTCACACTTTAATAACATGCAAATGCAATCGCCCCTGTGCGCTTTTGAAGAAAGTCAAATCGGGACGTATTTCTGACTGGTTAAATACTTTTGCGTGGCCAAATTGAAAGTCTGCCGGAAATCCTGCTTTTGATGGGTTAAGTTCCACCTACTGAGAGAGAAAAATGAAAATTCAAGCATTTTTCACTCTCAGCTATAGATCGCGTTTGATTATTTCTAGGCAAAAGTAGGGTGACATTGCTGTAGAATGGACGATACATAAACTTCTTAAATAGACTTGCTTTTTTAAAGTATGCGGCGTTACTTGCATGGTTAAAACTAATTAACTTTGAAGAGAACTTCTGACAAATGTGAAGTGGTAAGTGAAATGTTATAACTTACCACACAGCGTTTGCATGTATACTGTAAAAAAACGACTGTTGCATGCGCAATATATGGAAGACGTCTCCCTAAGTTTGTCGGACGAAGCAAGTAGGGTGAAAAACCTGCTATTATCATGCGACCACAAAATTAGGCTGATATGGCTTGCAAGATTCCACGAATTTCATTAAACCAGTCCATTGGACCACGAAAATCAGGTGAAAGGCCAAGTTCGTAAGACCACGTTTGTAAAAATACTTAAGTAGCAACTCGCCATGCCGCAATTCTGTCGCCGCATCTTTGTAAGGCTAAAGTTTCACAACCAAGACATTCTGTTATGGCACACATGTGACAATGAAAGGCACAGTGGTTACAGTAATGCTCGCGAATCGGTCTGTGGACAGCAACGCTGAGCAGCTTATTCCTCCAGTATCATCTGTGGGCCATCGAGCAAGCCCGTGAGGGGGCGAGGAGACATGGTTTCCCTACACCTCGGGGGCGGCCTAGGCCCAGGTCACCAATTTACCGGAGTTATTAATAAAGTCGTTACCACCACCAAGTCATGCAACGAAATATCAATATGATGACCCGAGCTACGCTGTCTAACCAGTCTTTGCCACGGTAAGTCTGGGAAGCTGTTTCCATATTCATTTTAGTATTCTTCTTAGGAGTGGGGAAAGCGCTGGCAACACTTATTTCCTCTAATTTTATTTTCTGAGAACCTTTTTCTTGTGTCTGTTTAAACACATTTATACAACCAAACATCCGATACCGCTAGAGGGATAATAAAAACACACACACGCACAAGCTCTTACGGCCAACGCACGAGCTTCCCATAAACAGGCTAGCTCTATTTGTTGTTGCCTACTATTTCATGACGTCAGAAGCAAGCACCTTAAATTTAAGTGCACGCGTCGGAGTGTATCCAGTCCTCTTGCAAGTAAGAGAAAGTTCACTGGGGCTTCATAAAGAGAACATTGCGCACAGAAAATCAAAAAAGAAGATGTTGTAACAACAAAACCCATTAATCAAGGATGCCAAGAGTGTTCATAGCGTGGGCCTTGGAAAAACCGAAAAGTGACGGAGAAGAGAAAACACGGCTGCTAGAAGGATTGCGATTAGAGAAAGCGAGCGTTTCGATTAGGTAAAAATACAAATGCTATGCGAAGCAAAATAAACATTGGAGGAAATGTCAGATAATAAAAGAAATTGCGAAGGTCTGTTGGAGCAACAGCGTACGCCGCCAGACCAGTACAGTTTCAAAAGAACGCCGCATAGGTTTCTTCTGCTGTCTATGAGTCTTCGGTGCCACCCCCAATACATGAAGCCTGCATTAGGTTCCCCGGTAGTTCTTCCGGCTTTTCAGGTAATAGGCTTACTGTGATGGTTATTTTAGGCACGTGTGCACGGCAGAATAACATTAGTAAAGTTTCCAGCTTCTTTTCCTCACTCAAGTGTACATGAACCAAGCCATTTGCCTGCGTAAAGCCTGTCCTCCTCAATTCACATCAGTAGATGGTAGTTATAGGACATTGAAGTGTGGGGACCTCTAGTTTTATTTTTGGCAAATAAACTACCAGAGCAATGTTGCAAAACAACCGAGAAAAAGAGTGCACACTGGAGTCTCATATGTGACTAAGCAGGGAAAATTCGCTCCTGCTTGAAGCTCTGCTGTGATTTACTCGGGATATTGTTGCTATGTATTCTCGCTGTCGTACGAACTATTGCAGCAGTCTGCGAGCCTAATGCAAGTTGCAGTGCACCAAACTTGTAAGCATAAGCACTAGTGGCAATAGCATGGTAATAACATAGTTTTATTTAACAATGCTTGATTATTATTATTATTATTATTATTATTATTATTATTATTATTATTATTATTATTATTATTATTATTATTATTATTATTATTATTATTATTATTAGTATTGCAGTTTCGGTCTGAGCGTCAGCTATGATTATGCAAAACCAAATCGTCGCTGTAGAGAAGCTGTGGTTACCGGTCTAGACTGGCAGCCAGAAAAACCAGGGTTGGATCATGCGCCCAGCAGTTGCATTTCAATGAATGTGAAAGGCAAAGGCCCGTGTATTGTGGCGTTATAGGCAACCTCCAAAAAGAGTGCGGAAGGTCTAAATCATCTGCAGCCTTCTACTACGACGCCTATCTTATCCTGACTCGCATTGAGACGTGAAACCCTGCGTATCAAGCAACGAAGCGAATGAACCGCTTTTTGTGAAACTTGTAAAAGTTTTCTATTAACTACTCTTACCAAAATGACACCCCATGACGTGCACCTCGATGCTTCAAAGTAATTAAATGAGCAAGAATTTCCCTCCCATGTATTATCCTGCTTGTTCATCAGCTTGGAGATTTTTCGATCACTCCCAAAAAGGAATGCGCGTGAGCGAACACATCAATTGCAACGTGCGTGACAACATTAGGGTGCATAAGCCACCTTGCTATCTGGGACCCTACATACAGAAAGGTAAAATTTTGTTCTAGTAACCTAATAGCGTTTATTTGCCTGAATTCACACCAAGAAGAATTGCAAGTTATAATAAAGCTTGTAATGCGCATTCCTCAAGAATTGCACCACAATTTTTATATCTACTACCCAACTGTTTTATAATTAGGGAGTTCTCACTTCACGCCAGGTTTTCTTAACGTCTCGTTCTGAATGCTCGAGTTCAAATGAGGTGTCCAGTACTGTGATAATCTCATTGGAGCTAAAGTTTGCTAGGCTGTGCTCACTGAATTGCTTGAAAGAAGCGCACTCAAAGGACATACAAAGCAAACAGCTAGCATACCAGACGAGCAAAAAAGTAAAAATGAATTGACAATTACAAAGAGCACCTTACAGTATGTTTTCTTCCACTGCAGACATTCCCTGAAGCAATGCATTCTCTCTTCGGTCCTGGCCAGCCGCGTTTGCTACTGATTCTGATAGCGTCTGCATTACTTCGAGGTCTTCTCTGACTGCCAACTCTGGGAACAGATTTCACAAACCAGCCTTGTAAGCTGCAACCCCGTCGATGTACTGGTATGCCAACACACAATTGCGCAATTGGTCTGGCGCACTACTGATATCTCTTGCGCTTGCGTAAAGCCTTCATTCTTTATGAAGACTGGGGCCAAAATGTAGAGTAAACAAAAGTAAGCTTGGGCGACCGTACATTCTACTGGCCGGAAAGGTGGGAATGTGAAAGTTAGTAGAAAAGAGCAGATTCTCTGGGAGGGGCAGCACGTTGTAAATTGGTGAATATTACGCAAGAAAACAAGCGTTATGTTTCGGCACACTTCAAGAACATTGATTGCTCTTTGTCATGAGCACAAAAAACACATGAATTATATGTTGTTTGGGTGGGGCTTGGTTATCGTAAATTGTTTTGCAGTTTTATAGTAGTATGAAGTAAGATTCTGCCACATCCGACTAAAGCAGAACAAAAAGTGTTGGAGAAAGAGCTTCAAGTGAAGCCAGCGATACGACAATAGAATCCAGATTTAAATTTAAGAAAACAAGGACGACATGTATATGCCATTTCAGACATTTGTATTCGATGCGATATTATTTATTTCAAAAAAGCTACTGGTTGAAGATATCACCACTTCCCTTTTTGTTCCCTTATCAAGTGTTCCCCTCGCGACTGAACAATTTCTAAACTATCCACCAACCTTTCAGTCGTGTTAACGCTCACATACATTCCCTTTTTCCGTCAGCTACCCACCATTGGAATAGACTAGACAACAATATGGTGTGCTGTAACACTATTCAATCATTTATGAACATAATACAGAGTGTCCATTTTGAATTATGAGCTGTTTGACATTGTATCTTCTTTCTTGTTCTTCCGGTAAGTATTTTCTTTCGATGCTTAGTATGTATCTTCTTGTCTCCATCTCCTGCATGGGCCGTAAAAAGTCTGCAGTATGTTCAAATAAAAAAACAAGTGTTCACAATGTTCGCTGAACCAACCAAATATACCAAGCCGATCAGCAAAGTTCAATAGAAAACACACCCAGTTCAACTATACGTTGAATAAAATGAAACCGTCGGCCATGATTTCACAAGTACTACAGATGCTGCGAGCAAACACACATTATAACTACAGTGAGTAGTTACATGCGAACTAATAATATATAATCTTCATTGCAATTGCAGTCGTCATGATATATAATTCAACTTTTCCTATTGCCTGGAAAGTTAAGATACATTGGGGAGAATGTCAAAGTTTACTTGACTAAATTGTATATAGCTCCAACCGTTACACCATTTCAAAGCATAGACAAAAAACATGTTTTTCAAGCTCTCCAAATTGCATAAACATCACCACGCTTCTTTTAGGCAATTATTCCAATAAAGCGAACGATAAAACCAGAAACTGTGCTAGTGGTGACAACGGGTTTTGTAGTAGCTAATTTCTGCGTTTTCGTTTTTTTTTTCTAGCGTGAACGCACAATAATAACACAGATATCATTATAAGCACAATACTTGACGGTGGGTCACATCCAATAGCGCTTCATGATTTTTGAATGGACGTTAGGAGACATATAATTTGCCGTCACGTGTACACAAGTGATTTATGTGAAACCGTGAAATGTTTGAGCTATCTTCCGTCCAAAGGAGTTTTGGTTAATCTTGCTGGGCATCTTACTGTACATGAGCAAGTTTTAACACTACAGCGACCATGTCATCGACAAGGCGCGCATCCCTCAGATCGACAGTTGTCCCAACAGTGTTCCACGAGTGGCGCTGACACCATCGGAAACGACTCTACAGGTACCACTAGTACCACAGCTAACGCACAATACCACGGATACCTCAGACTGACTGTATTACCTACTAGTCACCGTAACGGCAGCACACAATACAAGCGATACCATTTCACTGCTTTATAACGACCGTGTGGTAGCGCCAGCAACGATACTCGCAGTGTATAGCACTTGTACAATTGGTGTCAACAGTATTACTGGCATAGACATTGCTGGAACCACCTTGTACCGATGCCACCAATCTGAAAAGCAGCGGTGTAGCGTCTTGGCGACACCTGTGTGACTAAGGCGCTATACCACTGGTATAAGTGATACTTGTAAAAAGATTACCACCTCAGCAGTGACAAGGAAAGTACTGAAGAACGGTGGGACGCAGCTTTGCGCAGTACTACATTAGAGGAACAATTATGGACAGTCCAACAGGCCGGCGAAGGGGCTCAAAGGCTAGGTCTTTCGGTGCCAACATTGCAAGGGCCTGCTTTGGACTAAGACACTAGCATGACATATTGGACCTTAGTAAAGTTCTTTCATACATCCATCCATCAGCCAAAGCGTTCTAATATCTTACAATGGCCTCGCCATGCGGTTCCTGTGGACCATGTACAACATTCAAGATAGGTCTGCAAAACAGCCACACATAAATTTTCATTACTTGCCAAGAAAAGCGGGAAAATGCTGAAAAACTGTTCAGTACAACAAAAGTCGTCGGTGGCTAAACAAATAGCACGCCTTAAGCGGTTGAAGTTTCATGCTTCACATTTAGAAACGTCATGTATACGCGATCACACTAAGGTAGACATGTTTTCAAAAATTCTGTGATAGTATCGAACCAGCAATATACTTTCTCTCATTGCAATAAACAGTAAGCACAATAGTAAGTTTTGAAGGAATCAAATGATGTGGCCCAGTACAGCTCAACAAATTTTCTTAACAGCTTGCCTATATTTTTAAAACATTGCCTTCTTATTTCATCTAACCATGCAAATAATCTACCTCTCGTGCGCGCGTATATAGCAACTTCATCGCTACCCTCAAGAAAAGTTCCATGGATTGGTTGTTAATATCTAGAGTAAGAGAAGAATGCTTTAGGTTTTTCTACTGCGTTTATTAAGAGTGCTAAAAGCGCCCCGCCACAATGATCTAGTGGCTAAGGTACTCGGCTGCTGAGCCGCAGGTCTCGGGTTCGAATCTCGGCAGCGGCGGCTGCAGTTCCCATGGAGGCGGAAATGTTATAGGCCCGTGTGCTCGGATTTGGGTGCACGTTAAAGAACCCCAGGTGGCCGAAATTTCCGGAGCCCTCCAATACGGCGTCCCTCATAATCATATGGTGGTTTTGGGACGTTCAACCGCACATATAAATTATGAGCGCTAAAAGCAATCTAGTGTCTATAAAATGGCCACCATTCAAACAACAACCATTAAAAAAATGGTCACAAAGTGTGCACTCGGCTCTTCCGCTGTTTTTTTTTTTTTCAAATGAAGGAGAAGAAAGCGTGCGGATGCATATGTAACCCATCGCAAAGCGCCTTGAACAGAGAGCAAAAACCCAGCTGTTTCGACAATCGTCCAGCTTCATCTTTAGCATTCGTTTGCGTTCAACCGACTATCGCATCTGAATTACACGTGAAAGACCTATGAAGAGTCAGCTTACCGCTTTTGTGTTCACTGGAGGCTAAACTTTCATGTCCAGAGCGGGGTCAATGTACTGTTTTCACTCGGCCAATGCTTCCGTACAAAAAGCGCTCAGCCCGGCTGCGGCGGCTGCATTTCGGATGAAGGCAGAAATTTCATAGGCCCGTGTGCTCAAATTTGGGTGCACATTAAAGAACCCCAGGTGGTCAAAATTTCCGGAGCCCTCCACTACGGCATCTTCCATAATCATATGGTAGTTTTGGGACGTTAAAACCCAGATATCAAACAATCAAGAAACGCTCAGCAGCGTGCTGATGTACTTCTTTTTAGTGTTCACTCCGCATCACACATTATGCGCAGCAACCGTTTATTTTTCTATCACCTGTTTCATTCTATACCTTGCCATGTTCGTATTTCTATACGGGTTCAACGCCTTACTAGCGCCTGCTTTCTTCAGTTGTCATAACTTTGCTAAACGCAGTTTTCAATTTTCTCAGTGACTATCTCTTCCTGAGCCTATCCGTCTGTCTCATTCAACAGCAGTTGTATTCCACAGTCCAACAGAAGATGCTTATTTTTCTTTGCGCAAGCGACATCTGGAACCTAGCATGTATTCCACCCTTCCTATCACCATTTTATTTCGCACGTTTGCTTCATTGCCCCCCGTAGTTGCATGCTCCCTTGTCGACTGAAACCAATAACAGTCGAGTTAAAGAAGGCCGCTTTACTGTGTTTAATATACAGGAAGCAACAGTGGCCGTTTGTAAATTTCGTTGTGGCTTGTGTTTTTTCTAAGTTGTTTATTTCACAGCCTTTCTCTTCATCCGAAGTCAAGCTTTAGAATGGGATGCGCAGCGTAGTATTGAAGCGCACATGTGTAAACAAGCGCTTCCGGGACAGCCGCGCTACCCATGTCGACTTTGCTCACAACCAAGTCGATGACACCATGAATCGGAAAAGTATTCTAACGAATCACCATTCGTAGGCAAACCCAATAAAGAGGGTTTTGCAGCATACAGATCACATGCTGGAACAGAGCAGGCAAGGAATCACTTATTATTATTATTTATTATTATTATTATTATTATTATTATTATTATTATTATTATTATTATTATTATTATTATTATTATTATTATTATACTTGTGGTAGTATGGCACAGAATGAGCGCTAAAAATGGGCGCGCCGCCAAATTGTCGCGACGAAACGCCGGAGTGGCGCCGCGAGGTCAAAAGAAAAAGAAAACAAACATCTAAAGGCTCCCCGGGGCGCGTGCTCTCCCCTCGGAAGCGTGGCTTCGCCGACGAACCTCCTCGCCCCACATCGGCGGCCGAGATAGCCCGCGAAAGTTCTAGAACGAAGGGGGCGTGGTCATACCGAGTTGAGTCATCGGCCCCGGAGGGCATTCCAACCGTCTCGCCCTCTTCCCAGCCTTCGCTGCGTATCGCGCCGACGAAATGACGAGAACCGTCTAGAACGTCGCGCGCAAGGTATTTAACCGAGCAGCCGAGATGAGAGATCAGGAGGAGACGGAAGTTAGCGCCAGAGCGCGTAGGGTATACCGCCGTGTAGTCGGCGAAGGTTTTGGTCCGTAGAGACAAAGCGGGAGAAGAAGATGATTTCCACCTGAGGGGTGACGACTCGAGCTACAGGCAAGAGTGTGTGTTTACCGCTATCGAGCGAAGACGCGTGGCAACAGCTGCGTGTGTGAAGCCGACGTGTTCGGGCGAAGAAGTTTGAAGCTTGGAGAGTGGCCTATTGAAGACGGGAGGTTTCCTGGAAGAGAAACTTCGGCGAGGTTTCCTGGAAGAGAAACGTCAAGGGGGCTGCGGAACGACAACAACGCTGGACTTTGAGTGAGTGATTCTCGGAAGAGTATCATCTAGACTTTGGTTCCAAGAACTTTGGACTGAATAGGTTTTCTATCTCTTTAGTCTTTAAGTGTCTTGGTTGTTCAATGCATGCGACTGCATTGTAATGCGTATTGTTGTCTGTGTCAGTTGTTCCAAGTGTGGTTGATTGTACTGTGTAGTACGTTGTTTGTTTGGTGACGTATTGTATGTAACTATTGTGGAGTGTGCATTCTTGTGTATTGTTTTCGATCTGCCATTTTTTGAGAATATAATATTTGTTTTGTTTATCAACTCTCGGCTCTGACTTGTTCTTTGGGCCACAGCCGGCGTCCGCTGGCGCGCCAAAAAGGACCACTTCTAAATTGTCCACGCTTTCGTGGTGTGGTTCGGGGGGCCAATACTTCGGCCCTTGGAATTAGCCCGGCGATCGCCTCCCTAATTAACGGGACTGGTGTGACATAGTATCCGTTAAACGACAGTAAAACGAGTGGAAAATAAACAGTCTGGTAAACACCAATTTGCGAAATTCACAAAGCTTCTGGTTGTCTTGGAACTGTGGTGGCTTAAAGCAGTAAACATAGCATGCCCAGCACTTCTGAATGGAATTTCGTTTCGAAACGAAGCATGAACGTTTTACAGGGCGCCAACAAGAGCTGCTCTTCCCCACCCTCTAAAGATATATACAACAGCGAAAGGTTGATGAAATCGGGGGACCCTTAAGCTTCGTCTTTAAGAGTTGAACGCGATAGCAAAATCCGGCCCCTAGTGCGCCCTTCAACCGCTAAGTGCATATTAATATGTTTCTTACACACACACGCACACAAACGCGCGCACGCGCAAGCGTTACGTTTTCATGCGCGCGCGCAAGCGTTACAGATTTCCGATGTATTTAACAGTACTTTTATAAGAAGTTCATGAAGCTTCATGGCTCGTTAGTTGTGGGACACAATCTGACATGAATGTCCCGCAGGCACTCATTCATGAGCAAGAGTGTGCAATGTGGTCACTTCTCTCAGCTAGAACGGCACTCTGCTGCAGTCGAAACACAATTTCCACAATGTCTCACAGATGACCCACAGAAACACACACGCGCGCGTGCGCACGCGCGAATGGTACTTCATACAGGTTTTTTACTTAAAGGAAGAGTCGCATGGCGCCATTCCAAGATACACGCCATGCGCTTGTCATCTTGAAGGCCATAAAGAGACTCGTAATGCCCTACAGATGGCAGAACATTATCTAGCGTTTACTGTTTGCTTGATCAACGCTTCTGGAAGGGCATGATATGTTTGCCACTAGATTGACATAGTTGTCTATATTTATAGCTGTTTAAAAGTTTCTGTGTGTGTTTAGCGGCGATGGCTGCACATTTCCGGCCTTTTTCGACGTGGTTGGATGGCCTCTCAATTGCGTCTACAAATCGTCGATTAGGCTCGTTTTTGTCGTGACACCTGTCGAATAAAATGCGTTAAGGAGACTGCTTCCACTACGTGGCATTTATGTAGTATTTTTTTCCGAAGCAGCTATAGTAACATCATGGCTTTGTGGTAGGACACCTATTTGCCACGCGAACGGGCCAGGTTCGATCCTCAATAAGACCTAAAGTTTATTCCTTATTTTATTTGCTTCTTTCTCCATTTTCTTGATTATGGATGATTTTTCACTCACAACCAACGGTGCCGACGCCGACGGCAGAATTTCTGCGACACGAGCTCTCTAACGCTACCGCGTTAAAACGAAGGAAATGCTTTCTTGTGTCCGCGTAGTGTATGCTGTTGGGAGCGTAAAAAAATTGGCCCTGTATCTGCATGTTAATCTGCAAATGTCGTCTAAGACGATAGTCTAGAGAGGTTGAATAAAACGTTCATTTTATGTTCTGCGCAAAAAAATTGGTGAATGGTAGTCACAGGTGCCGTTGATTAGGGACGCGATCGCCGGGCTAATTCCAAGGGCCGAAGTAACGGCCCCCCGAACTGCACCACGAAAGCACGGACAATTTAGAAGTGGTCTTATTTGACGCGCCAGCGGACACCGGTTGTGGTCCAAAGAACGAGTCAGAGCCGAGGGTTGATAAACAAAACAATATTACATTCTTAAGTATAGCCGATCAAACGATACACAATCATGTACACTCGGCAATAGTTCAGTACAATATTTCACCAATCCAACAATGCACTACTCATCTTTATCGTTGACCTTGAGGCGTCTATTGGCGCCTGGTCGCCAGAATGCGGCAGTGCGCTCTTTTTTGAGCGCCCGTTAGTGACAATCGTAATCTGGAGGCCCTGCGTTAGAGTGCTTCGAACGTGCAGCGGAGGCAAACGAGTGCACCAAGTCACGTCACACGTGAGACATGAGCGCTATCTGGCGGTTATCTTGAAAAACAAAACGGGCGCGGCTCTGATCTCAGAGGTGATAAGGTGTAGAACGCAAGGCGACGGGTAGGTGCCCCCACCGTGTCGTCTTAGCAAAGCGTTGGAAACACTTCCCTTTTCGCGCAAACGTTACATGGTCAGCGCCGCGTGATAAACGCTATGGTCCTTAGAATAACCTATGTATGCCTTTTCTAGTAAAAGACGCATACATAGGTTAATATATACGTGTTGTTATGGTGCCTCAAATATTCGCGATAACTTCTTTTTAATTGTCAATCGCACAAGTGTGAACGCTGAATCTTGAGCAACATTGGTGGGCTCTGCGGATGGGGTCGGCCATTTGGGATATCCGCTAGTGCCATTTAAAGTGCCCGGTACCGTTAAGGGTGGACAGACAAACAGACAGACAGACAGACAGACAGACAACAGACAGACAGACAGACAGACAGACCGAAATTTTCGCGTCAAAGGTCCCCCAGAAGGACTACCGTGTTTAAAACCCGCCTGCTTTGCAACACCTTGCGTCATCGTGTCGCAAGCTTGGCGACCAGTCCCCCCGGGATGCCCCGAGAAGTGGTTCCCGGACTGAACGCAGCAGAAGAGCGGTACCAGTCAGGATCAATTCACATACAGTGCACTTTTTTTTTCAAATGTATCTTTGTCTGCGTAATATTTTTTACCTGCGTAAACGCCAATACAGTCGATCTGTCGTTTCCACATGATGCCCGATAGTAGGGTCACTTTACCCTCTTCGTGTCATGCTTCATGCCTTGATTATTTAATAAACTGTATTCTCCTTTTATTCTCTTGTTTCCCAAAATGTAGCGGGCTTATTGAAGGAGAGAGGGAGTGATGGGCATAAAGAAGGAAAAGGAGGAAAGTGCGTGCGTGACAGGGAAGATATCCATCTTCGAAAGAGAGCAATGTTATATGGCTTCTTTGATTACGATCACCCATGCACATCTTCTCTGTCGCCCTAATCTCGTACGTTTCTTCATTTTTTTTTTCTTTTTTTCCCTTTTGTGTCTGCTTTTTTTAGCCTCTGGCAATGTCGGAATAACTTCTCAATTCGAAAACTGAAGCCTCTCTAGCAGTAATATTATTCACTTTAGTGGTGGTATAGGTAATTCAATCGAGAGTGTCTGTAGAAACATCAATTTCCGCAACACCCGGTGAGAATACTGTGAGACTTATAAGACCTCAATAACAGACAGTACGAGAAAAAACTCATTATCGTCCCTATCAAGCACTTATGTTAAATTTGATGAAATAGCACGCCAACTTATAACGGATTGTTTGTATGTTACTGTTACATCAGCGTGAATTGTATTTACCGAGAGAAACAACATTTTCTTCTATACGTGTTATTCCGTCGGCGTTACGGGTTAGGAGAGCTTCTCGCACTATTACACTTATTTGTTGTTTTTTGAAAAAAAAACTGATCCAGGCATAAAATCCATCGCAGCCGCTCAGTACCCGGGCACAGATACTTGAATAAATGGTTATAACCAAAGATGACAACTGTAGCATTTTCGTATTCTCCACAATGAAATGAGAACATCAAATCATTTGATATAAATACAAAGGCTATAAAATACGCTCCTTGCATATTTATATTGAATTTCAGACGCTTCGGCGTAGCTATTAATTTTTTTAGCTCTCATTTTTTTAGAATGCCCCACCACAGTGCATGGTCTAGGAGCTAAGGTACTCGGCTGCTGACCTGCAGGTCACGGGATCAAATCTCGGCTGTGGCGGCTGCATTTTTGGTAGAGGCCGGAACGTTGTAGGCCCGTGTGCTCAGATTTTGGTGGTGCATGTTAAAGAACCCTAGGTAATCGAAATATCCGGAGCCTTCCACTACGGCGTCTCCCATAATCATATGGTGGTTTTGGGACGTTAACTCCCACATATCAGTCATCGATCAATCTTTCCTTAGAATGCCATTCTGCTTGGTGAGTTGGTAACCCATCTTAGAATGGGGATGCTTCGCAGCAGCTATTTGATTTTTTCGGGCTCTCTACTGCTGGGTGAGTTGGTCTCTCGCCTTAGAATGGTGGTGTGCGAAAGAACGACCACACAGAAAAAAGAAACACAAAACATGGCGCCATAATTCACCTTACTTTCTGCTGTGTGGTCATTATGATATTTTTGTTTTGCGCAACACTATTGTGAGTCTCATGTATTTGATTCTGCATGTTTATTTCTGGAATCAAGTTCTTTGAGATTTTGCGTGTCATTTAAATTCCGTTACCATTATCTAAATTGCAACTTGCAAGAATTATACGCACTACAGTTATTGGAAAGAAAACAAAAGACAGAAATATATCAGACCAGCGGTGTGGACGCCGGGCCCGAAGTAAGCCGAAATAGTCCTGTTATGCACGGAAACTCAAGTTTCATTTCTTTGAGTGATCTCTGACTCGGAGGAGAGTGAACAGTGAAATCGCAAAAACGAAAACAAAACATCTCAATGTTCATTTCTGAATATTAGCTAAGACATTTACGGAACAAAGCAGACTGGCATTGAAAGGTGCAAAGAAAGTAAGAGGAGGACGGGGCGTTTTGAAACATTCGGGAAAGAAAAGCCTGCAACGCAGAAAATTTCCTTGGGAGTGATCCTGCGTCGGTGTTTGCGCAAATAATTTTAGGGGTGCGAGTGCACGTGCTGACGCATGTAGTACAAACATCTTCGTATGACAGTCTAATATTCGCAATCGTCTTGTGCGCAGTCATCGCTATTGGCAAGCGCGTGGCGATACTGTTTCAGAAACACTGCGCGCATGCTCCCCGGCCCATGGCGATAACTGGACGGCGCGCACTCTTGCGACCGGTGGCGCAGTTAGCGTTTCATTTGACACCGATATCAGAAACAAAATCTATGCAACATCTTATAAAAGGTGAAACTGTCACTCGCATGTCGCGAAAAGATGACACCCGTGTATGCCACCACAAATTGACTGGCATCATATGCGCTATTTCTCTGGTGAGTATACATATATAGGCAAGCTCTTTCGATGAAAGGAAAAAAAAGCGAAATTGCGTGAGACTGTTCATCTCCACGTCGTCATAAATATTCAATGTTCGCCATCGTAAGCAGTCTTTGAAACAGGAGGCTGCCCGTCGTGGTGATTGCCAACAACATAAATACACAAAAGCATGCGAAATCAGCATAAGGCGGTCAGTTGTCGCTCATAGCAGATTATTCAAGTATTGACAACATGTTCGTTTCATTGAGTTTGCATTGCAATCAATTGTTATTTTCTATATTTTGACCACTTCGCGAATGTAAGAGCTAAAACGCACAAAGCACGTAAATGATGTTCACGGTACCGTTGACTGTAACTAATTAACTTATGAAAGAGTATAAGTATCATATCGCCTTCACGGAACTATTTCAAAAGCACAAATTTCTGCGACAACAACCATGCAATTGCAACGCACCTAGGCAACGTGCGCTTCATCGACTCATTTCCGCGTAATCGAACCTAACGGTTCGGCGGCTCGGAGGCCCCTCTGCGAAGTGATGGACGGACGTTTCTGGATGATGGATTGGGGAAAGCCGTGACAACGCTGACTGCCCACGACGCTTTCGTTTCCTGCGGTTCCTTTTTGTCGGTCGGGAGATATCGGGAAACTAGAGCACTTCTCAGAGGCAGAGCAGAAGCGCTTGAAGTACCTCGCAACCTTCCGTGCACCAACTTCCCTCAGCGTTTAGTTTGGAAGCACTCGTGCGCGCACTGCACGTGTGCCCCAACAAACATTTATGTATCGACGCAGGTTGGGGAACGGTCCTTAGATCGCCTTGCAGTAATCGAAACACCTCGTGCGCTTCATTCGCTTTCGGTAGCGGCTGCACTGATAGCGTTGGGCGTCATGAAGCGTTAGCTGACGGGATATGCGCCCGGTTGGTGCTCCTTAATGCCCATCTATTTCTGAATCACCGTGGTATCGGTCTCTGTCAGCGGCAAATGTTTGGTTCAAATGTCATAAGACGAAGAATATAGTTCAGGAGGTGCAGTAAGAGTGATTATTCCGTTCAGATACTCCCATATGCACTTCATGCGATTTTCCGCATTTCACATCTTAGAAAGCGATGCTGTAAAGGTATGTTACAACTGTACTCGTAAAACTGTTATGCAGTATACTTACCTTATAATTATTATATTCTATTTGCATTCCGCTCCACTTATTTGGAAAAAATTATAGTTTTTATATTTTGTGTTTCGTTTGGTTACTAATGATATTTAAAGTTACCTTAAGGGACTGACAACTGATTTTTGTCGACTTATTTTTTACGGTGCGATGGAAAGCTTCCCCTTTTTAGTTTTTGCAACTGCAATAGTTTGTCTGAAAGGCGCGCAAATATTCCACAAGCAATATTTTTTTTATCTGGGTGGCTCTAAACACAGATGTTTATAGGCACGAGGGCAGGGGGGGTCAAAAGTTTTTGGGCCATATCTGATGCGTTTCTATGAAAGTGTGGCCTGTGAATTTTCGACGAAGATTTTCCACCAGCCATGTTGAAAATTTTTTAACGATGCCGCCAGCCCTTCTCGCCACTTGTGAAAGTTGTAATCGTTCTGCTTTCACAGGAGTTCCTGTAGCTATGCTTACTTTTATTTTGAGCGTTTGAATTTCTTTTCAAAATAAGCTATTGTAGTGGGGCAACATGACTATATACACCTTCCCTGCATTTCTACCACGTCGCGCGTGCCTGCGCCCAAGGTTGCCTGTGCCACTGTGATGGTGGATTGGCCCAGCATCGGGGCTCTCTCGATACACGAGCTCCGCCTAGTCACCGAAGACATCCGGTCGCGCCGAGTCGCAGTACGCGTGATTTCCGAGACAAGTTGCTACGTTGCTCCACAATCTTAGTGACCTAGAAACAGGGTGCATGGTTCCATATGAAAGCAGAAAAGTTGCCCCAGATGTTCTGGTGAGCCTGGGATCATTACGTGACGTGAAGGCAACGCCACCTTATTGCATACTTCTAACGCAGGCTTGTGTACATTTTTATGGTGTATTAAGTTTAATTATAAAGAAATAAACAACATGTCAATACAAAAAAAATTTCGACCACGTATATCAATAAATGGTTGCGTGGCCAGCTACACCAAATTGTTCATGTATTCACCACCAGATGCGCCACGGGTAACTCTCGAACATAGAAATTAGGCAATAAAAATGGAAATCTACCTCTGCCCTCCCTCCAAAGAAAAAAAGGGGGGAGGGGGTTTGGAGTAAATGCGAGATGGTCATTTTGCTCGTGGTTGAATATATATATATATATATATATATATATAAATATATATATATATATATATATATATATATATATATATATATATGATCGGCCGTGGCTTTATTATATAAGTATTACATGCACGGCATCATAACCGTGCACGACTGAAATCCCCCAGTGAAGCAAATATATATATATATATATATATATATATATATATATATATATATATATTTGCTTCACTGGGGGATTTCAGTCGTGCACGGTTATGATGCCGTGCATGTAATACTTATATAATAAAGCCACGGCCGATCATGGCGAAGTCGAAGTCACTATAATGCGTTATGGGTGAAGGGTTACGCTTAAACCTGAAGCATCAACGCCAGATGCCACTGGCAACTCATCCATCTTGTCGATTTGTCGTTGATGCGGCATCATAATGGCCTCCTGCGTGACGCTCTTACGGACACCATTTATAACCACGCGCCGAGCCACCGACATTTCTTGATAGCAACAGTCGACGCGTCTCTGTTATGGCTATTGATTGTAATTGTGTCATCTATTTTACAAAGGGCGTGTAAAGATGTGTTCAAATAAACTAAAAGAAAGTAACAACAGCTCGTCAGCCAAAATTATGAGCACGCATGTCGGATTTCTTGGTAGATGAAACCACATAAGCGGTAATAGCTGTATCCAGTATGAAGTGAATTGACTCGGAATCTATTCTGTTTCTCAACACATGCCTGGCGTGAATGTCATATTTACTGTTTGTGTTGGCACGATAATTCGATACCGTGTGCGAAGCGGGTGATCACTCCTTACCCGCTTCGCACACATCAGATTGTCAATATTGAGCGTAAACTGGCTGATATAAATGTAGCAAAAAATAAAGCGAAATGTGTCAAAAAGTAGTAACGCCATATTTCTTACATTCTTCATAAAAAACCTTAGTACGCTTATTGTACGTTCATTCTGAAAATGTAACAGTGCATACAAGCGCGACACAAAAAAAGCACCGTCAATAAATCACTACGTACTTTCCAATGAATCGAATATTGTTGACCAGAAGCCTTCTTATACCTCTTAGTGTACCGCGAACGTTAGCTAGTACATTGGTGATTGCGAAGTCTCGTCAACCGACTTGTTTGTGAGTTGTAGCATTTTTTCACAGTTTTGTTCCTTGACTGGTTGCAAAGACATGAGTGTGAATATGTTTTTTTGTTGTTGTTGTTGTTTCAGTGTGAACGTATTTTTTTGGCTTGACAAAAATGAACCTTCATGCCATCATTTCCAATTTTTTTTACTAATATGATGTCAGAAAATGCTAGCGCACAAAGAACCTTTCAGCTAATGCGTTGCTCCTGAAGCAAACGAGGACAGAACACCAGTTTCTCACAGTACCAGAAGGAGCAACAGAGCATTTCTTATAAAAAAATGTCAAACAGGCTTTTAACAGTAAGACCATGAGATGCTAAAGAACACAAACACACCTGTCAAAATATGTCTTTAGAGACATCAAAACAAAAATAACACATCGCAAAAGAGGCAGGACTACTTTTTTCATAGCTTTCTTCATTTCTTCGCTAGCTGGATTACCCTTGACTTTTTTGCTAACAGGTCACATCCTTCTGCAATCGCACTCGTCGTTCCAATGTCAGTTTCGTAAGTGTCCGGTAAAACACGCTACGACCCCGCTGTCGCGCCCGACGAAACATGAAAAGCGTTTTCCACGGCGTTATCTTGTAAGACGGAGGTGACACGGCCCTTTGGTGAGAACACTTTTCTCTCGCCATGTCGCACTCGTCGCACAAAAACAATCACGGCGTGAATCGGAGCACCACTCTAGCCGTCGACATTCAAGCTGCCACACCAAGCGCGAGAACAACCTCACTTCGTCGTCGCTTTATTCTCCAGCTGTCGTTCCCACTTCAGCGGTGTTTTGCAATTTACACAGAGCGGAGTGCAAGTTGTTTGGACTCTTTATGTAGTGGGCCCATCTGCGTGCCCAAAAAAGGTCAGCCTTTCCCCACATTTTTGTTGTTTCCACAATACATTCTACTCTTCACATAACAAAAATGCTACAGACCTGTGCACAATACGCGAGATTATTGCACGGTAAAGAACACCAGGTGGTAGAAATTTTTGGAGCCCTCCTCTACGGCACACTCAGGGTCACATTCGGGGGCTACTTTGCGCTAACAGGCTACTTTATAACCCAATTTGGCAACGAAAAATTTAGCTTGGCACCATTGCCATTTCACGGTACTCCAGAAAGACCACCCCAAAAACCTTTCAACTTGACCGATGAGCATATGCAATTTACAGGGTGTTACTCCTAAGTTTATTCGGCGTTTTTCGGTTTTTTACCCTAATCTCAGTCAATAAAGACGCAGGTACACTTGATTGAGTATTTGATGTTTTCTCGTGCATAGCCACCGTGCCGACTCGCTGATCTGTAGCTCTATCGTTAACTACCTAATGGCTTTGCCAGAAACGAATTCATTGCACGGGAAAAGTATGCTATCATATTGGTCCAATAAGGGGAACGAATCGACAACTCTGCATTCTTGGATACGAGTCAGAGAAATGCCAGCAAGGGCGACCAGTGGCCGTCGCTGACGGGAGGCTACCTCTAGAACCACGTTGCATTGATGCTAATCGTTTCCTGTGTAGGCATCGTACACAAAAAAAAATTCTTCATGCAGGTGAATTATTCCTCGGCTGTGCTTTGTAGTCGTTCACGCTCGTCGGAATTGGGCATCCTAAAATCCAGAAGCGCTGATTACGCAGACGGACTCTGTTAGCTCGGTCCGTACGCCAGGCAACCTTTAGTGAAAATCATGGGGGTAGAATAGGATGGTGGAAATCACACTCGGTGGAGCTTATCTCCACGCATGTCGAAGGCAAAAGTTTGTGCATTCTCGCTTCGCAGGAATTTTCACTCTTATAATAAAGTTTGACTGAGGTAAGCGAGCGTGTAAGAACTGCCAGATTTGCGTTTCTACGTGGCGATATCAAGTGGCGGCTGCTTTAAGGTCTAATTGTTAGACGGAGCAATAGCGAAGTGAGAGCTTATCATTCACCATACTTTCACTATGCCACAGTCATCCACCCTGTTCACCAAGCCATCCATGAAAACGAATCGCCACCATAGCCCAGTACAAGCTTTCCTTTGTCACCATCATTGACTCGCCAGAACCACCACCATCTGCAACAATTCTTTTTTTTTTTTCAAACTCGCAAACATCGGCCATTTTGAGTACCACCACCCCCAGCATGCCCACTATTATTTCCATCATATCCACCATATAATATACCTTGTCCACTTCTGTTTGGATTATATTAACCAAAAATTCCAGCATTTACCAACCCATGATTTTCAGTAAGAATAACATTCATGAAACAATCGATCAATATGAATTATAACATGGTTCACTTTTAAACCTCGCAGTAGCCTGTAGTGTCACATATTACATTGTTTTACATCTCCTCCCCTTCCAAATTTTGTAACATCTCATACGCGAGCCAGAATAAAGTTAGAGATGACTGCGAAAATCGGTTGATAAAACAATTCCTACTCATATTGTTAATTATATTTAGTCCACGTCTCTGTGTGCAGTCCGCGGACCTTATAAATTCCATGTATTTAGACGAACGAAGTCACACAATTCAAGCATGCAAATTATGTTTGCCGTCGGAAGTTAGCTACCGCCATTGCTATCGCGAATCACAGTCTGGTAAACTACACCAGCATCTGAGTAAGCTGACGCTCGCAAAAATATTTTTTCGAAACACACACGCACCCACCGCGTACAATACGCAGGGCACATGCATTAAGCTGACGGCAACGGATGGTATCAGGCTCAAGCAGACTTAAGCACGCGAAACGTGTTTTGCTAATAACGCATCTCCGTCAAAGATACCGCTGCAACGAGTACAGGATGCAAGTAATGAGGAAAGACGGCCCCGTCAGGCCGTTAAGCGAAGAGTAACCCACTTTCTTTGTTTCAGCCGAGCAAGCAGCAAGCCAGCCGTTGCTTTTAACACTCGCACCATAATCTCCTGCTCTGCCCGGCGAGGAGCAGAGGAGGATGTACAGAGAATAAAAGAACTTGTTTTGCGCAACTATAATGTTGCCCCGAAAAGTTGTTCTAGAAAACCGGGGATCACGCTTAGCAGAGCGACAAGTTTAATTACGTAAAATAAGAGTGATGAATGTTAAAAGACCCGGAAAGTGGGGGGAAGAGAGCGATGCAAAAGGCGCTGAGTATTAAGGTAGATGCGGTAACAGAATGACGCACATTGAAAGAGCTCCTCGCATTCTTCCTCAGCTCAAGTGCTGGTATCAACCACGACAGCTCCTACATTATTTTAGTCGGACGTTCATTAGAGTATAGTCTGACCCACGCAGTAGACTCTCCGCTGAAGCGTTGGACTCCTTGCACTTAAGTAGCAAGTTCTCCTGTCGTGACATGACCTTTCATCTCCCAACTGTCTTTCATTCCGTTCAGTTATTCCGGTGGTGGTTGCTGTTGTTGACGGAGCAGCAGCGGTAGTGGAGAGGGAGCAATACTTGGTAGTACTAATGTTAGTAGTAGTAGTAGCAGTATAGCAGTAAAACATGCTCTTTCTTATGTTCGTTTACTTTTTCGAGACATGTGGAGCCTCTCTCACGTTGGTGCCTACTCGCCTGTTCCCGAAGATTGTCTTCTACACCAATAAAGCAGCGCAGTGCCTGGACACAAAGCACGTGAGAGATGCTGCAACTCTTAACACACGTCATGCCCCTCCGCAGCTCGTATACATTTTCCTTTCCTGACTGACACCTCGCTGCGTGCCGCCGTAAATGCGTTCAGCCGAAACAAAGAAGGGAAAAGACGAACTATATAAGAGGGTAAAAATGATGCCTAACACCCTAAATCTCACAGCTTCACCACATCTTTTTGTCCTCTTTTGCATGCATGAGTAGGGAAATAGACGACATAAGTCGTCTATTTCACCTCGCCTGCACCGATCACAGGCGAGGTGACGGATATCAACGTGCCTTGGAATAAACGAGGCAGAATACGAAACCAGGACGTCGTACTGTCACTGCATTCGCTCAGAAAATCTCTTTTATCCCCTTGGCAACGTGTTCCTGTTGCAAGTTGCGTGCCTCCTCTCGGCATTGCTTTTGACTACATAGTAATCACTATGTGCTATTCATTCTGGGTCATCCTAAATCTCCCATTTCTTGCCTCAGCTTTCCTTTTTTTTACAGTGATTCATTAGTCGCAGCCCATTTCTTTTTAGCACGAGCTGGGCTTTTGAACGATCCACTTTTATTGAAGACGTGGGACGAAACTGCCGTTATCGCTGTTTGCTGTTGCCTTGGAGAGGTGCGACGAAAGTTTTCTGAGGTCGCGCTGTATCTTGCATTCCTAAAGATTACGTGTTCTCCTTTGTTACGCATCTGATAGTTGCGCAAACGTTTTTTCACGTTGTGCGTTTTTTTTTTTCAACAAGTTTTGTTGATTCGCCGAAGCACGGTCACTGGTCTGCGAGTTCTTTATTTTGCTTTTGTATATATCTGCTTTTCAGCGTGTTCGCCGTTCGTAGCTTGTGCTTCAGTTTGCTGAAGTTTCCTCTTTATTCATTACACAGTTTTTTTCTTTTGTTTTTATTCACGGGAATCAATGGTGCACCTTCCCCACGCATAGTGCTTTGATATCTCGCCACAATAGCTCCACCGCTCAGCGTTAATGTTATCAAACCCATCTAAGAGGCAATTATTCAGTCCTTCGTTCCGCCAATTCATGCTGTCACTAGAAAGTGTTCCACAGCTGCTGACACATTCGTTAGTAATCACGCCCGTATTGTAGATTCAGATTCCATATTTAGATGCGTACGATTGTCCTTCGCAAACTGGTACCAACGATCTTGCTAGAAAGGTTCGTGCATTTGCTTTGAGAGTGCCGCCCCTTTCGAATTCACCACCTCTTCGCTGTTCGCGCAGGAGCGCGACAGTTCCCCTGACATTTGCGAAAGTGATTTATTTTTGAATACGAAAGTATACGCCAAATGCGTTTATACAGACGAACGCATACATTTCGCTCTCAGGACGCTCGCCCTGATTTCTTAACTACCCTGGGCTTCTCAAATGTCATTGCATCAACATTTGAGAAGGTGAGATAAACAAATATTTGTGTCCGGATAGGCTCAACTAAAAATGTTGTGCTTCTAAAACACATGACTCAGTTTCAGAGGACAGCAGTGTAGTGCCAGTTTTATACATAAGGGAAAAACATACTTATCTACACACAGTACACGGAATCGTGCTTGATATGCAAGTGAGAGTGAGTATGTTCATTATTGATCATTCCGGAATCCTGAGAAATTCACAGCACCCACAGGTGAACTGAGACAGTAATGAGCAGTGAAAACATGAGTCGTATTCGCGTGTTTTTATTGAGTTGCTAAGAAATTTAATAACGTTATTTTTCTGTTCATGTGTGCCTCTTTAAATGGAAATATTTAACAACATTCTTTTAAACGTACACACGGCATCATTAGGCCGCGCGTTCCGAGTACACAAAACCATCAGCCTACACTTACTTCTAGGCTGACGACCGCTCTCTACATTGTGAAACACTTTGTGCTTTCATTGACAGCAATCGAAACGATGAAAGCACAGCACCTACTCATAACGTGGTGCGGCTGACGACGTGAGCAAGGGTCTGCATGCATTGCTGTAAGAATGTTCGCTGGCAATTGTCAATATGCTGGGAAGGAGACATTTTCAACAAAGAAAACAATACGGCTTTACTGTACTAGTGGAGTGAAACGGCTAGCCATTAACCGTAGTGATACTGGGATTTGCAGCCTTCATTTTTAAAACTTTTGTCCCATGCATCTATATTTGTTTATTCTTTTACTTGATTGATAGATATGTGGGGTTTAGCGTCCCAAAACCACCACATGATTATGAGAGGCATGTGTATCTGATTATCAGATACACATGCGGTATCCGGTGTACATACATATTTACACAGATGGCTCAAGTACTACAAAGTCTTCAACATCGGCATTTATCATACCACAGCTCAATATTCAGGAATCGTTTAAATTATGTCGCATGACGTCATCTACTACATCTGAGCTCTTCGCTATTCTGTATGCTCTAAAGTTTATAAACTCGGTAGCAGACGCTAGAAAATGGGTACTTTTCAGTGACTCACAGGCCGCATTAAGATCACTCTCCAGTACAAACAGGACAGTAATAAGTGATAGTATGACATACGAAACACTGAAGGAGCTCACCAAAGCAAAAAGGCGCAACATGAGATCAAATTCCAGTGGATACCTGGACACTGCAACATTCCTGGAAACACAGCTGCCGATGAAGCAGCACGACAAGCACATCGTAAAGACGTTACTGTTTCTTTACCAATTTCGAAAAATTAATTGCGCAGTATTATAAAGAATACAACTTTCAGAATGAGCAAAACTGCTTGGTTTGACCAAAGTACAAAGAGCTGCGATTTATATCACATGGATCCATGTATTGAATTCAAAATTACGCTGGCATTAGATAGAAGGATGGAAACTCTAATTCACCGATTGAGGCTAGGCACCGCATACACAAAACATTTTTTGCACAGAATCGGCAGAGCTGAAACTCCCGAATACGAATGTGCATTTATAGATGAAGACGGCTGTCGCCTTCTCATAGACTGTCCACATCATGAGACGCCGAGACGCCGTCTTAAGTGCGAACTGTTCGCATTGGACCACAGACCATTTAGCATGAAAAACTTCTGGGCCCGTGGCCAACTAGAGTTTTGCAGTCCCACGCTTTAAAAGCATTAACACGTTTTTTACAAGACAGCGGGATTGCTTACAAGTATTAACAAAGAACAAACTTTCATTTCTAACACATGTACTTATTATGTACAGTATCATGCGACACCCATCGCATGTGTTGTGAAATGAATGACGTGTCGACTATTATGTACATAGGAGCGAATGCATCTTTATAAGGACCAGACGTGTGCTTGGCTGTTTTGTGCTGGTGGACCGAATGTTAACGAGGGTCATTTCCAGAGAGTTCTTACATTGACTTACGAACATTTACTTACCATCGTGATATGTGCGTATAAGTGTGTCTTTGCATATCTGTGCCTGAGTTTTCTATTTTCCATGCACTGCTTTGTATGTTTTGCTTCCAGATACGTGTTCAAGGTTCAATCAACGGCTAAGAAGTAGCCGGCGCCATAATGGTGCGCCAACATCTTATATATCATATCAATAAAAAAAATTGCCCGCAGCTTCCCTCGGGGAACACTGAGGAGGATGCGGAGCGTAACTCACGCTGGCCGAGGGAACTCGACCGGCAATCAACGACTGCTTGCACGTAGCACACACGACGTATTCGGCATAGTCGGTGACCTTTCCAAACGTATCGCAAAGAACCGACAACGCTTTGGAGTTGTTCTGAATGTTGCCGATCCGAGTTAAGTTGTTATCGAACCGACGCGCCGAAGCATATCCTAAACGTTGGCAAGGCGACCCCGAGCTTCAGTATAGGGAAGCCCAGAGCGAACGGCAACGTTGACGCGAAACATCTACGGATTAAACGCGGGCTCGACATCCCGAAACGCAATGGCAGCATCGGCAAGCGAACGGCGCAGTGCGAAACAACAACGTAGCCCACAGTAGCCCACGCACCGGCTGCGGACAGGCGAAGCGAGTCCAAGTGGTCCAACGCCCGTGCAGAACGCCTCGCTAGACAAATTTAATGCCCAGGCTTCAATGGTTCCGACGCCACTAAATAACAATAAATATGATGATTGCACTGAATGTGCGAAATTAACGGAAACATCAAATCAAACCGATGGAAACACGGTGTGCAGCCACCGCGCTCCTTCGCATCGCCTCATGGTCCCCTTTATCGGTAGATTGGGTAATTTTTCGTATCCCCCTTTTTACCTGCAGCATCTCCAGGAACGCGTCACATGATGCACCGGAATGCAAACACGATGGCAGTTCTGATTTTATTCGTACTCTGCGTTTGCCGTATACCACCGAGGCAAGCAACTAGCTTTTAGGGTGGTCCAAAAGATGGCCTAGTGGTTTCAGTTTGGATATACAATGGCCTACGTGCGAGAAGTTTGGTAGTGGTGCTAAAGTAAAGCCCAATGCAATTGCGAAAAGAAGAATGTTTATGTTTAAAGATGGATAGTATTCAGAATTTCAAAAAGGGCTATCATGTTCAAGAGCCAGAAACGTTCTATAAGGTTTAAGTTTAGTACCAACCGCTACAATAGAAAGATGATTCCTACTGAACGATCCGACATTTTTATAATCACACTGTATATTATTAAAGCATTTATAACAAATTTATACCCTGCTGTAACATAATCATATCATGTCGTTTATTTTTGTAATTGCATACAAGTGCCTGTGTCTTTCCTATACCGTAACAACACGGATAACGTTGGGTTCCTTCTTATCTCATCTGTTCTGTATGAACTTACTCGCTGTAGAAAGGTAGGGCTTCGTATAACCTCAGCTACTCCATTTGTTGAAGTTCTGCAGCGAGAGAGGAATAAGTGAGCTTTATTCGAACCAGGCTCTATGTACCTCTGCTCTAAGGTGGGTGGCCTCCTTACTCCAGGTAGCCTTGGCTCGCCGCCGTAGCCCAAGCCCTGTTCACCAATCGTAGCTGGTTGTCAGCGTCTTGCGTCGACAACAAAGCCTCCCACCGGTCTTCGAATTCTTCCTCTCTCTTTGTTGTCACTTGGTGGTGACAATGCTAGCAAGTCCGGATTCTTGTTACACTCATGCACTATGTGGCGCAGTGTGTTGCCCGTGTCCGGAGGGCAAAACTTGCAGTGTCACCTGAAGGTCTGTGGATACATTGCGTGCATCAATGTTCTGTGCGGGTAAGTTCCGGCTTGTAGTATTATCCAGGTCACTCCTAGTTCCCTACTCGGACTGTTGTGTACCGGGGGGTACCACTTCGTCTGCTTGCTGTAATGTACCAGAATATCTGAGTACTTCTTTGTTATGCGCTCATGCTGGTCGTGACAGCCATCAGTGCGTGTTCCCAGCGTGTCGGAGATGGCTCAGCGTGCATGATCTCGAGCCGCGACTTGTGCCGCCTGGTTTCCCGCGAGAGACTCACGTCCCGGTGCCAAAAGAATGATTTTTTCGTTCATCTTGGTGCTTTTTAAGACACGTAGTGCTAAAGCACTACGTGTCCTTCCGTTCATATGACTTCTGCACGTCTCTTGCGAATCCGTTACCACGGTAGCCCGTGTCTTCTTGCATGTAGTAATGGCCAGGGTAAGATAAAAACAATAAATAAAGAAGCAGTTTCTTCTTTCTTTTTTCAATCCTCTAGGAGGTGGGCTTGTCATGTGGCAAGCTCCTTGCTTTTGTGCACCTACACCATTGTTCTCCCCATTGACGTTCACACAGGGGGGCAAGAAGAAAATTGGGCGGTAGTTGCCCCTGTGGTCACCTGAAAGGGGGGGGGGGGCGAAAAGTCAGCGCTATAGAGTGACCTAATAAGGAGGGGGATGCTGCGAAGAGCCTTCGCACCCCCCCTCTTCAAGCAAAGCCTTGTACACGCATATGTTTGCCACCTTTATTTTCTTCGTAACGACTAATAAGGCCGTGTTACCATCTGCTATTTTCCGAGTAGCCGTAAGCGAATTTATGCCGTAGCTATGTAAGGTGCTGTTACAGCTGGAATACTGCGGTCTGTATCAGTCTTTTACTTTTTATCGTAATATTTGCCATGTGAACGCTTCTATATTTAACCGCATACTTCACGTACCGCATGCGCTGAACGGACTGTAGCACACTGGGTGGGTCTGGAGGGAATCCTTTCTCCCTCTCTCTCATACACCGGGGTTCTCAAGAGGAGCTTCCGCTCGATGACGCAAAAGCCGATGGGCCTGTCAGGACCCCACTGAGTCTGTCCTCCCCGCTGCCCGATACAGCGGAATGAAGCCGCAGTGTAGTGGTTTGGGGACCTGTGTTAGCCTTATTGCTTTTCCTGCTCTCTCTCGACCAATATTGGGGCCAGCACTGACACACCATCACTCGGAACGATCACCGTATTACTTGCGCCATGACAAGCAGGATGAAGGAAACGAGAAAATGCAAGTAAAAAAATATCATTATCTTGAACGCTTGCTCTCTCGGTCTTCTTTTCAGGGCGTTTGCGCTGCGCAGTAGTAGCCATGTCTACGAAAGCAGCAGAATAGGGGGGTTGCCGCTTGTCAGTATGCTTGAGGGAACCAAAGCAATAAACGATGGCACACGTAAAGAAAGATTTTATGAATATCACGTGAGACCTTGAAATGCAAAGGAAATAATGCTCACGTAACGCAACTTGAGACTTGTGGTTCCGTAATCCCGCGAAAGTGTTCAGGTCCGTACTAGAGGAACATCTATAGTGGCAGACGGAAGCACTCAAGGTGCCGATTTGATCTGTTTCTGCATACGACTACGTACTAATATTCTACAACGTTAGTCAACAGTCTCAGCTGTAAGAAACAAGTGGGAAGTTGGCAATAATTTCAAGCAAAATTACGAATATCCCGGTTCAGGGCAGAAAAGATGTTCTACTAGTTTTCATTCATTCTACTTTCAAAATTCAAAATTTAGAGTGACAAGACTCCACGCCTAAACATGATAGTTGAATTCGAGGTACAATTTTGGCGTTTCAAATCATGTACATTTGTTGTGTAAGTTTCATTACTGAACGTTCCGCACAGCTTAAACTCTGAAATGTAATTTCCTTTACGTAGTTTGTAGTGTAAGGAACCAGTAAATATATTTGTTCAGTGTAAGCCAAGGGTAGTTTTTCTTTTTTTTTTCAAACAATTCATCGAGCAGAGAACACACTGACAAAATCTTGACAATCCTAGCATGCACTTCCCACCTCTCCCCGCCTCCAATTCCACTGATATCGCCAGACATTTAGCGACACGCAAAAAAAAATATATGTCCGATGTAAATCATCACAAGTAGGCGAACAACTGTATGCGTCAGTAACCCTACGTTACAGGAGCTTTGCCACGCGTTTATATTACATAGAGTGACATATAAAGCGACATAAATAATCGACGATAAAGCTAGGTTCTAGGCTCCACAATGTCTACGTCGAAGTCACCGACTAGTATAAATGGTTTGTGCTTGTGGGTGTTTTACACTTTTTCGTGAAAATTATTACTAATATCAATCTATTGTTCAACTTGTTTGTGTCTCACATTCACGAATCTACCTGCGGGAGACAACGGAAATCGTGGACATACAAACCTCGGCCCTAAAGTGCTTCGCCCCCGCCCCCCTCCAAGAAAAGAGCTTACATAAAAGCTAGCACAGACGGACCATAGTGAAATGAAAGAAGTCTTAACTTTACGATGATCCCGCTTGTAGGAGTGTAGCTGTTTATTCTTCCGTAGAAAATAAGGTACAATGAATGCAGAACAGCCAAATGCAAATAGATATGATCTCAATGTCTGGTTATTTATTAGCAAGTGTTATAAAATAACAGTTCATTGATCTCTAAATAATAGCACACGCTAACACTTTTTAAAAAGAAAACTTGTTGAAACACTTTATTACTTTTCGCAAGCGAGCGGCTCAAAATGGAAAAAGAACGATGGCGTATGATTGCGTATATTGACCTCACTCATTTGAGGGTACCTATTAATATTACACACGGCATCATCTCACAAAAGGTTCACCTTGCTTTACAACGTATGCAGCGAATTACGGCCATTATGTTCATTGATGCATCGCAAACAATCAATGAGCTTAATATCGCCTCTGTCAGGGTTTCCCGCTTGGAAGCGCAAATATGGACCGAATAATTAGGATAGCATCTGGAACTTTCACTATTGCCTTGAACAGAAGATCGTTTTTTGATCCTGCTACTGCGAAAAAAGCACGTTTAACCAAAGCCCACACACTGTCTATTATCTAGGAGTATATAATTTTATAAACACGCGTGTGCAATGGTAGCACCACTTTCAAAGGCACGTGGATACTGTCACTGCAGATGTGGAAATATAACTCATCGCGTAGCCAGGTTTACTGGAAATGACACTTTAAAAGCGACATGCTGTAGCACGTCTTCGTGCACGTGACTTGCAGTCACGTCCACCATAGTCTCCGTGTTGCGAAATGAGAGTCGTTCCCCCTGAGCAACTTTTCTCATAAAAAAAAGCAGATTTTTTATGTGTGCTTTACTCGATTTTCTTTAGTGAAGACTGCCGCTTTAAGATTTTCGTAATGAGCAGCTCACTCAAATAAGCTGAAAGAAATATGCTCGTGTCGTGCATGTTTTCCAAAAAAAAAGTTTTTCCGAGATTTCGTGGAGTGCTACGGAATGACACGGAACGCGTCTATTTTGACACATTATAGGATATCGTAGCGAAAGGCTCAGTTCATAACGTGTGGCCGTAACTGTCATTCTGACTTACATACATGTTTGCAAAAAAATATCATAATGCTACAACAAAGAAACGATCTCGCAAAAAATACAAGTGTCGTCTCGAAGAAATTTCTCTTTGGCTTTAGGTGACTGAAATTTCACTCTGTAAATCACGCCACACTTCTACTTTTCTTCTTTCCTACTTGCCTTAAAGTTTTTTTGTTCTTCTAGTGTTCCAATCGAATGACTTATGTAAAATTTGATTGCAAGCGTTCTCAAGAAGCTATCACTCATACTTCGTGTGTGACGCACCGCGCTCGCTCTGCAGATTCAAATATTTTGAAATCAGTGTTTGGCGACGCCTTTTAGGCCGCGGCACAGTTGCCGCGGCACAGATGTAACGAGAGTCACTGCCTCAGCTGCCACATGTGAACTGAGAGTTGCACAGTTGCGTTCGGCAGCTTGAACGACATTTTTCTTTTTCAACGCTGGCGACTAGAAATCCTTTCTCAAACAACCTTGTCACCGCCACGGCCACCTTCTGTCCCAATTGAAAATCCTCTTGGCGCTTCGATGTGCCCACAGATACGGGCGCCGTACTTTCGTTTCTCCCGAATTAAACGAGGGGTGCATGCAATGCACCAACAAGGACTAAGGAAATGAGTGTAGCTCGAGAAGGAGTATACTTATTACCGGTGTGATAAAGACTGTAAGTAGAAGAATAGAGACGTCAAAAGTAAATGGCGCTTGCGGACTGAAATTACAACGTGGCTCCGTGGGGAAAATCGGCTTGCTTTTTTATCCCTCGCGGCTTATGAAGCAAAGAAAGCTCGACACCTGCTGCAAAGTAATGCGACGCGAACGCCATGCACGAACGCTTCGTTGGCTCTCTCCAACTCCGACTTTTACATCTGCACGTTTTTCATGTTCTCATTCACCATGTCTTATTACATTCGCCTTGCATCTCCGTCTACGGCGGTGAGACGACATAAATATTCGATAGTAGAAGAAGACATGAACAAGAACAGGGAGGTGAATGCCGAGAAGGTGTGATGTGAAGCGTCGATGGAAACTCGTGCCCGCGGCGCGGTTCCCTGGTTTCACATGAATGCAGGCAAGGCATCGAAACTTCGCTTCGCAGGCGTTTTTCTTTTACTTCGCGTATAGATGCGCCAGCTTTAGGTTTCGTTTCGTCGTCGCCTTCTGACTCCATGGTAGAGCGAATAGCGTATGAAAATGCAAATAACAGTGCAGAAGAATAAAATGGAATATTCAAGCATCAAAGAGAACAGTGCGCATGCGCACACATAGTCGTGCGTTGGTCCATGGACGCAAACTCGAGATCGGAGACGCAGCGACCACACGAGAGAGCAGATACCAGACACACGCTGTGATCGCTGGAAACTGAAACGAGGAAATAAGAGACCATTAATAGCATCCATACATATCTATGAACGTGACCAGAAATTTGAGGAATTGTAAAGCTAAGATAAGCTTCCTATTTTTGTTTTCAACTTTGGGGGGAGGGGGGGACAAAACTATTCAATTGATATGTGGGGTTTAACGTCCCAAAACAACTATATGATTATGAGAGACGCCGTAGTGGAGGGCTCCGGAAATTTAGACCACCTGGGGTTCTTTGACGTGCACGCAAATCTGAGTACACGGGCCTACAACATTTCCGCCTCCATCGAAAATTCAGCCGCCGCAGCCGGGATTCGAACCCGCGCCCTGCGGGTCAGCAGCCGAGTACCTTAGCCACTAGACCACCGCGGCGGGGCGGACAAAATTATTTACCTAGTTCGTGGTGGTCTAGAACCTATGTGCGGATATATTTGAAGTATTTGAGGCAATATAACGCTGGTAAAGAAAAGTGAGGTGAAAGAAGTGAAGACAGATCCCAACAACTGAGGTAAGTTTCACTCAGATAAATTTATATATATATATATATATATATATATATATATATATATATATATATATAGATGAAATAGATGATCAGAGTTTCTTCCGGCTACCGTAATAAAAGTTATAAACTTCGAGAATAGTGCAGTATAGGAAACAAAACAATAAAATATTTATTTAATCCTAACAGTTTCGGCTGGTGGACCAGCCTTCTTCGGAGGATGTAAGTGAAATGATACAAGTTCCCGTAGCAGAGGGTCACCCTCACAGTTTAAAGACCCTTCAAAAAAAGAGAGAGAGAAAAAGACAAGCGGGCGAACGAGGTAGCAACAGACAACAAGAAGCAGAAGAAGGAGAGGAACTAGAAAGGAGCGACGGAGAGCCGCCGGAAACGAGCGGGTAATTCTGGCATTGTTGCTGCGTATAGGTAAGACGCGCCGCCAGCGGAGGCGACCAAGAAAAACGGAAAAATGTGGGCGAACGAGGTAGCAACAGACAACAAGAAGCAGAAGAAGGACACATTTTTCCGTTTTTCTTGGTCGCCTCCGCTGGCGGCGCGTCTTACCTATACGCAGCAACAATGCCAGAATTACCCGCTCGTTTCCGGCGGCTCTCCGTCGCTCCTTTCTAGTTCCTCTCCTTCTTCTGCTTCTTGTTGTCTGTTGCTACCTCGTTCGCCCGCTTGTCTTTTTCTCTCTCTCTTTTTTTGAAGGGTCTTTAAACTGTGAGGGTGACCCTCTGCTACGGGAACTTGTATCATTTCACTTACATCCTCCGAAGAAGGCTGGTCCACCAGCCGAAACTGTTAGGATTAAATAAATATTTTATTGTTTTGTTTCCTATACTGCACTATTCTCGAAGTTTATAACTATATATATATATATATATATATATATATATTGTTAAGGCGTTTACTAGCCGGCAACGAGCGAGAATATATAATGGCGACAGTCACAGCCAAGCACGGGCTCTCAGCGCGAGCGGCGTCCTTGTTGGGTAGCCCCACTAGAAGGTACTCAAGAGTTCGACCCATTTCAGCGTTCAGAGGCTTCGCTACAATTACCCCGGGGTCGAAGAGGGAGCCGCCTGGCGACCTCTAACAGCTCGTTACTATGAGCGGGTCATAATAAGCCTTCAGGCGCTCCACGTTGACGATGTCTCGCCCACGGTGGCACATGTCCGAAGATTGTTCAACGGGTTCGATCAGATAGTTGACAGGTGAGGTGCGCTTGATGACACGGTAGGGGCCTTCGTATTTGGGACGTAGCTTGGAAGAGAGGCCAGCTGCAGATGTCGGGATCGAGAGCCATACAAGCGCACCAGGAAGGAACGTGGGCTCAGAAGTGGTGGAGCCATCACGAATACTCTTCTGCCGCTCTTGATCTTGCGTCGTAAAAGTCTTGGCAAGCTCGCGACACTCTTCAGCAAGCCTTGTTGTCTCGGAAGTAGGTGTACACTCAGATGGATCCGGCAAGTACGGGAGTATCGTGTCCATGGTGTGCGACGGGTGCCTTCCGTACAGCAAGTAGAAAGGTGAAAAACCAGTCGTGCTCTGAGGGGCGGTGTTGTAGGCGTAGGTGACGAAGGGCAGTATATTATCCCAATTAGTGTGGTTGACAGCGACGTACATAGAAAGCATGTCGCCGAGGGTGCGGTTAAAGCGTTCGGTGAGGCCATTCGTCTGTGGGTGGTAAGCAGTAGTTTTGCGGTGGACAGAATGGCACTCCGTCAGAATGGCTTCGACGACTTCCGACAAGAAGACACGGCCTCGATTGCTGAGAAGCTCTTGGGGTGGTCCGTGGCGCAGTATATATCGATGCAGCAGGAAGGACGCAACATCGCGCGCAGTAGCCGCAGGGAGAGCGGCGGTTTCGGCGTATCGCGTTAAATGATCAACGGCAACGATGGCCCAGCGGTTACCAGCCGACGTCAGAGGAAGTGGTCCATACAAATCGATACCTACGCGCCCAAAGGGACGGTCAGGGCAAGGTAATGGTTGCAGACCGGCGTGCGACATGTGTGCTAACGGTTTACAGCGTTGGCAAGTGAGGCAAGAGCGAACGAACCGCTGCACATAGCGGTACATGCCGCACCAAAAGTAGCGTTGTCGAATGCGATGGTAGGTTTTGAATACCCCAGAGTGCGCGCATTGCGGATCAGAATGAAAGGATTCACATATCTCTGACCGCAGACTGCGGGGTATCACGAGTAACCACTGCCGGCCGTCGGTGTCGTAATTGGGTCGGTGTAGGAGGCCGTCACGAATGGTGAAATGGCGAGCTTGACGACGCAAGGCACGCGTGGATGGCGTTGCGGATGGATTAGAGAGCATGTCGATGAGCGTGCCGATCCAATTATCCTTTCGCTGTTCGGTAGCGATGATGTCAACATCAATGGCAGAAACAGCAGCCGTGGATACTGAGCAGAGCACATCACCTTCAGGCAGAGGGGAGCGCGAGAGGGCGTCGGCGTCAGCATGCTGGCGTCCGTTGCGGTACAGCACGCGGATGTCGTAGTCTTGTAAGCGAAGAGCCCAACGGGCGAGACGGCCTGAGGGATCCTTCAATGATGAAAGCCAGCATAGTGCATGATGGTCGGTGACGACATCGAATGGGCGACCATACAAATAAGGTCGAAACTTTGTAAGAGCCCAGACGATCGCCAGGCACTCTTTCTCCGTGACGGTGTAGTTTTTCTCGGCTCTCGTGAGCGTACGGCTTGCGTATGCTACGACATATTCAGGTAATCCGGGTTTTTGCTGCGCCAGGACAGCGCCGAGGCCTACACCGCTGGCGTTTGTGTGCACCTCCGTTGGGGCTGTAGGGTCGTAGTGGCGTAGAATGGGAGGCGACGTCAACAAATGGCGGAGCTTCGCGAACGCGTCGTCGCACTCGGATGACCATGAATTGAAGGGCCCGTTACTTCCAAGGAGCTTCGTCAGCGGTGATATGATCGTGGCAAAATTTCGTATGAAGCGTCGGAAGTATGAGCACAGGCCCACGAAACTACGCAGTTCTTTGACAGATGCAGGTTTGGGAAATTCGGCCACGGCCTGAAGCTTGGCAGGATCAGGAAGTATGCCGTCTTTGGACACGACGTACCCCAGTATGGTGAGTTGCCGTGCTGCAAAGCGGCACTTCTTCAGATTTAGTTGCAAGCCGGCATTGCTCACACGTGCGAAAACTTCTTTCAGACGTTGGAGATGCGTGGAGAAATCCGGAGCAAAGACAATGACATCGTCGAGGTAACACAAGCACGTGTACCATTTCAAGTTGCGCAGAACGGTGTTCGTCATGCGCTCAAAGGTCGCAGGTGCATTACATAGACCAAACGGCATGACGTTGAACTCGTACAAGCCGTTTGGCGTGATGAAGGCGGTCTTTGGTCGAGCCTCGTCAGCCATGGGTACTTTCCAGTACCCCGAGCGCAGATCGAGAGAAGAAAAAAAATCGGCTCAATGAAGGCTGTCAATCGCGTCATCGATGCGTGGCAGTGGATAAACATCCTTGCGAGTGATCTTATTGAGCCGTCTGTAGTCCACACAGAACCGCACAGAACCGTCTTTCTTCGCAACAAGAACAACAGGAGACGCCCATGGACTGTCCGAGGGCCGAATAACATCACGTCGGAGCATATCGTCAACCTGATCATTAATTACTCGACGTTCAGCAGGCGACACGCGATATGGACGTTGCCGTAAAGGTGGATGGGCACCAGTGTCGATGCGATGCGTAACAACGGACGTGCGACCGAGAGAACTTCGCCCGACATCGAAAGAAGAACGATATTCTTGCAACAGGTCCAGAAGTTGGGAACGCTATACGGCCGTAAGGTTGTCAGCGATGGAGGGGCCAAATACATCAGCAGATGACGAATCAGAAGTGGAAACAGCATTGAGGGTACACGACCTGGGACCGCGCGTGTCATCGGGTACGTCCAGGACTTGTGCGTCGTCGACTGGTTCCACTCTGCCGAGACATTCCCCTCGAAGCAAGGTAACAGCATACGAGGACGGGTTGGTTACAAAAATAGCAGTGTTGCCCTGGTTGACCTGCATGGTCGCGAAAGGTACTAGCAACCCTTTCCTGCTGCAAGCGTGGTCAGATGGCGAAACAAGTCCAATGGTGTCGGAGAGACCAGCGCAGTAGACAGACACAACTGTCGTCGAGTTTGGAGGCACTGTTGTATCGTCTTTCGTTAGAATCTTGCTCAGTGTCGGGGGACTGTCTTCTGGCGTCAAGTGCGAGAAGGGTGAGAGCTCAATTTCGGCGGCGGCACAATCGATGACGGCGTCATGGCGGGAGAGAAAGTCCCATCCCAGTATGACGTCATGAGAGCATGTCTGAATGATGATGAACTGGGCGACATACAGAACGTCCTGGATGACAACGCGAGCTGTGCACCCTGCTGTATGATGAATGCGGTGCAAACTTGCAGTACGGAGGGATAACCCAGAAAGTGGCGTCGTCACTTTTCGAAGTAAGCGGCAGAGTTTTTCGTCCATAACTGATACGGCAGCTCCAGTGTCAATAAGAGCCGATGCACAAACACCGTCCACAAACACGTCAATGACATTCGAGGGGCTGCTCTGAGGGCTTTCACATTGCAATAGCGTCGCAGTCCTTGCCTCGGGGACTGCGACGACTAGTTTTCCCGCTCATGAGCTGCCGCACTTGGCCGCATGGGGGACAGGGAACGACGTCGTGGAGACGGCGATCGTCGAGATGGACCTGGGCGAGATCGAGGTGGCATAGACGGCGGTTCTTCGCGATAAGGACGGCTGAGTTGGCCAGCAACAGGTGAAGAAATTGGAGCCGGCTGTACGCGATGGCAATAACGGGCCACGTGACCGGCGTAACCGCACGCAAAGCAGATGGGCCGGTTGTCGGGTGTGCGCCATCTGTTCACCGGGGTAGGTCTCACCCATGTCGCAAGGGCTGATGGACGGAACGGTGGCTGCATGGTGGACTGAAGCTGAGGCTTAGGGCTTACGTCAACATACGTAGCGGGCACACCCGCTGCAAAGGACGGAGGTCGAGCGGCAGCTTCGGCGTAAGTAAGAGGGGCGGTTGCTGGAACGACTTGGGGCGGCCTGGCGACCACTTGCGCGTAACTCAGGGGCGCAGGAGCCGGAGGCTGTGGGGGCTGGTACGCAGGCATTACCTCCGCTATTTCGTGTTCAATCGCTCGACGGATGGGAGGGAGAAGGGTAGTAGGCGATTGTTGAACAGTCGGTTGGTGGGCGAAGGGCAGGAGCGAGAACTGACGCGCGATTTTCTCACGGATGAAGGACTTTAGGTCTGCCATCAACGCCACTTGGTCACAACTGGCCTCCAAGCCAGCAAGCGTTGCAGCTCGTGGTGGGGATCGTCGGGTCATCTAACGCTGCCGGCGGAGCTCCTCGTAGCTCTGGCACAGTGTGATGACCTCAGCCACTGTGCCGGGGTTTTTGGCGAGCCGCATCGTGAAGGCATCATCGTCGATGCCTTTCATGATGTTCCGGATCTTGTCAGACTCGGACATGGTGGGATTAGATTTGTTGGATAGGTCCAGGACGTCTTCAATATAGCTGGTGAATGACTCACCAGCCTCCTGAGCACGTTCACGCAAGCGCTGCTCGGCTTGCAGCTTGCGAACAGCAGGGCGGCCGAAGACGTTGATGATTGCGGTCTTGAAATCGGACCAGGTGGCAAAATCGGACGCGTGGTTGTTATACCACAAACTGGCAACACCCGTAAGGTAGAATACCAAGTTGGTCAGCTTGCCGTCCTCGTCCCATTTGTTGGGGACGCTCACGCGCTCGTAAATAGCGAGCCAGTCCTCCACATCAGTGCCATCAGCGCCAGTGAAGATGGGTGGATCGCGGATTCTGGGGACACCGGGACAAGGGGGTGGCATTGGAGGAGGCGTTTGCTGAGAAGCGTCGTGGTACATAGTAGATGGCAGGGTACGTGATCGTAGCTCCAAAGGCATAGACAGGGATCGCAGCACTCTCCACCAAATTGTTAAGGCGTTTACTAGCCGGCAACGAGCGAGAATATATAATGGCGACAGTCACAGCCAAGCACGGGCTCTCAGCGCGAGCGGCGTCCTTGTTGGGTAGCCCCACTAGAAGGTACTCAAGAGTTCGACCCATTTCAGCGTTCGGAGGCTTCGCTACAATATATATATATATATATATATATATATATATACCAAACGTCTGCTGACACCTTGTCACTTTCTTCTCTGCCGCTACATCATTACAAAAAAGGCCCACAAACTTCCCCTCTACTCCCGCGGTTCTGTCTTCGACATCGTTGCAAGACTCACATCACTTCGGGAAACTTGCAATTTCTGCGCCAGACACTGTCTCCTCCGCTGTGCATGGATCATGTTTATTTTGCTTTTAAAGAAAGCAGAAAAATATTCGCTGTCGTACACGCGGCCTCGCGGAGGACTTATCAATTCTGAAATGCTCTCAGAAATGTAAAAAGGAAGCGTCAAAAATAAAAGATGGAAATTGACAACGCTGCGACATTAAAAATGACCATGCTTGGTCCTTTGAGTGTTTCACTCCAAATGTCGTCGAAAGACGATTGTCTTTTGTGTGGAGGCGCTGCGTGGGATATGGATGCCATCTAGCGGAAATCTCGGCAATGAAAGCTTGTGTAGCACGCAGAGCCACTGGTAGGTAGCAGCACCGTATTGTCTTGGTGAAGCGTAAAAAACAGCCGCTTTTTCATGGGTAGCATCGCATTGTTGGGGTAACGTAAAAAAAACACTGGGGTCTTTAAAGTTGCGTATCTATGCAATTTTCTGCACAAATAAACACACCAACAAGCAGAACAATATAAATAAACGCCTGCAAAATCAATGCGTACATATTGATTTTTTGCCTCAGATAAGCGTCATATATTCTTTTTTTAAAAAATCAGCAATGTTCACAAGAATAACTCTGCCCGCTGGTAAAGATGGCTGGGCGTTGAGGAAGTGATCAAACTTTGACAGGGTGTCTGAATTCTTTCGGTTGACAGACAGACAAACAAATAGAACGAAAGAGCAAAATTTCCGCGTTGAGGTATCCGAATTTTCGAAATATGGCAGTGACTTATTTCGGATATGGCTGAGAATGCGTAGCGTGAGCACCTTGTATAAACGCGCGCCATGATTTCCTGCCACTCTGGCGGCACCGCTAAACTCAGCGTTTCATAATTGTTCAGCGAACTAGGATGGCACAACCTGCCATCGTCAAATATTTCATTTGCCACAGTCTTCCACACACGTCGCTTTGCACACATATCCAAAGGTATGGTTCATGAAGTTCGCCTTGAAGCTCCGAGTCGCACTGGCACCTTCGCCAACTTTCACTGTATAGTCAGTCAAACAACGTGCCCTGACGTCATCGATGGCGTCATGTTGTTTCTGCTGATGAGATGGTAGCGTACGTCACTCAGCCTCCCGGTGACCCCGCTTTGCTAGACGTTCGTCCCTCTGCTCCAGTGTCCTCACAGCACATTTATCCTTCTTCTGTCCATTCTTGCGACGCTCAACCGCAAATTGCGAGGGAACTATTTTGGAATCCGATGAGTTCAAGGGGTACTGACACAAAAACTTTGGCCTTGTGTTTTTCTGCTGCAATGCGTTGCTCTATGGCTGTTAGTCATGACACGACACATTGTTTGCTGCAGCACGCGATAAATAATTACCTACAGGCCCCTTATTATCGATCAGTTTCTGTTTCGGTTTGAGAGAGTTCCAAAACCTGGGTGCAACTGTCGCCACCTAGCGTGTGCAACTCTTGACCACGTCAGCACACAGAACTATGACACACTTACGCACGATCCGCATCAAGAAATACTTTCGAATAGAAAACGGCACTGGAATGTCAACAAACACAAAACTTTCTAAGCGTACGCCACGACCACGCAATCGTAACCAGCCGCCAAAAAATATACACTTCGGGAACTGATGCGGCAAAAGAAAAATGGCGGCTATGACGTCATGATAACTTGTTTTGTTGACCACAGCGTGGTGATGTGTGGGAAGTAGGGGGTCACCTCAGGGTGCCTCCGATGGCGTCTACAGCACTATGGAGTCGGTCGCTCACGCAAACTTCATTATTAATTTAAAATACTTTACAAGCTACGATCACTGTTGATAACTTGCACCTGATATACGAATGTTCACGAGAATCGATCCCGCAGGCTATCTCGGCTCCGAAAATTTGTGTAAGTGCCCCTTTAAGCTTTTCCACTTTTCTGCGCCGCTGCGCTTTCGCTCGCCTTCTTCATGGCTATATGATACTGGCAAACCCTCCGCTATGCTTATATTGTGCCGCGGCAGACATGACCAAAGAAGACAGCAGTGGTGCAAGAGTTGCACGGGTCATTGGGTACGATCAGAGAGCGTCAGCCACGGCTATGACGTCACTCCTATAGCATTCGCGAACCGGCGAGGCCTGCGGGGTGGTCGCGGCTCCGGCGCGCCAGCTGTGTGCCGTGTGACTTCATTGCCCCTCGCGCAAGCGCAGCATGACTCTCGAGGAGCGACACGAATTTAGTAAACCTCTCAAAACGTGTTAATAGCGCATAAAATGAGTATTAAAAGACGAGGTGACGGAGGCAAAGAGCGCTGAAATATGAAATGAATCCCCACAAACTTTTTTATTTATTTATTTATTGCGAATACTGCAGGCCAGTTTGTGGCCCAAGCAGGAGGGGCAATTGGCAATACACATAACACTGTTACACATACATACAAAGAATAAAAATAATAACAATAAAAAGGAGTACAACGCAGATTGGTCAACGCATAGCACACCATACAATGCATATACTTAGCGACAGATGCTTTCCTGGAGCGCTTGGGAAAAATTTTTGGCTTGTATCACTGCTTCCGGGAGCGCATTTCATTCGGAAATTGTACGTGGGAAGAAGCTGTGCTTAAACTGATTAGTTTTGGCGAAGATAGGCTGAAAGGAATGAGCATGCATATGACGGGTCCTTCTTGTGCTTAGCGGTTTAATCATAGTTGATGGAGTTATTTTCACCTTACAAGTGGCAATATTGTTGAGGAAGAGTAAACGGGCCAAGCGTCTACGAACTGCTAGGGTTTGAATGCCATTATCAGTCATGAGCTTCGACGGAGAATCGTAACGTCCATATTTGTTAAAAGTAAAACGCACCGCTTTTCTCTGAACGAGCTCAAGCATGTAGATATCTTTTTTTAAGTGCGGATCCCATATCACGGAAGCATATTCAAGTTTAGCTCTAACAAAAGTTTCATAGGCTAAAAGCTTAACGTGACTTGGAGAATGTCTTAATTTTCGTCTCAAAAAACACAACTTAGTAAATGCAGCAGAACAAATACGTTTTACGTGGGATGACCAAGATAAATTGGAGTTCAAAGTGAGGCCCAAGTACTTGTACTCCCCAACATCTGCAATACAAGTGTTCTGCAAGAAGTACTGGGAGTTGAAGAAATGTTTTTGCGCGTTATTCGTAGAAATGCACATTTTCTGGCATTCAACATCATTCCCCACTGCTCACACCAACTCTCTATTGCAACCAGGGATTCCTGCAAAACTTCACAGTCATCAGGTGAGCGAATTTCTCTAAAAACAACACAATCATCGGCAAACAGCCTGATGGAGACAGTTTCAGGAACTACGTGGGCTAAATCATTTATATAAAGAAGAAACAACAGCGGTCCCAGCACGCTGCCCTGGGGTACCCCAGAGTTAACAGCAAGAAAATTAGAGAAACAACCATTATTATCAACATACTGTTTTCTGTTATTTAAATAAGCTCTTATTCAGTTCAAAAGGCAATCAGGAAAGCCAATGTGTTCAAGTTTATACAAAAGCTTATCGTGTGGCACTTTGTCAAAGGCCTTGCTAAAGTCGAGGAAAACCACATCAACTTGTCCAGACTCGTCCAATACCGCAGAGAAGTGATGAACAGTAGTGACCAATTGCGTAACAGTGGACATATTTTTTCTAAAACCGTGTTGATAGGGCGACAAAATGTTCCTTTCAGCCAGAAATTCATGAATGAACCCTACAATAACATACTCCAACATTTTACAACAGCTACTTGTGATGGAAATGGGTCTGTAGTTAGAAATTGAAAGTTTCTCTCCCGTTTTAAACAGTGGTTTGACCCTAGCAACCAAAAAATCATACGGGACTTCACCTGATGTGAGAGAGATCTGAAAAATGTTAGTTAAAAAGGCAGATAGCTGATCAGCATACCGTTTGTAGAATTCATTAGGAAGATAATCGGGGCCGGGACGTTTTCTAGAATCAAGCTTCCGTAATAATGCCAGTATTCCGAGATATTTGAATAATCCGTTGGGCGTTTAGAAACTGATCTGCCTGGTGAAAAGACTGATTGAAAGTAATGATTGAATGATTGAGCTATTTCTTTGTCATCTCTTACAATTTTACCCTTTACAACTATTTCTTTCAGAATATTTTTCCGTTCACCCAAAAACCGCCAAAACTTAGAGGGGTCATTTTTAATGAACTCAGGAAGTGTTACGGTAAAATAATGAGCTTTCGCTGATTTAACCTTACATTTTAAAGACTGCTTCAGGCTTTGTAAATGTTGCTCCCCTAGACTCCTCTTTCTCCTAAGACGTTTAATCTTACGCTTGGTCTGAATGATATCTCGGGTAATCCATTCATTGTAACGCTTGTTTCTAACCTTCCTTAAGGATACAAAATGCTCGATGCAGTATTTTATTTAACTTGTCCAAGTGCCAACCCTTTTGTGCTAATCCTCGACCAGAAATGAAAAGGAAGACGAACAAATTATGATAAAAAAACATAGGATCAAGCGCACATGCAAAACCCATGAGCAGGTAAACTTGTATGGCGGGTTTCCCACCGTAAATGAAGAAGAAAACAGTGAATAAGGGCGCAGTATGCAAGAACCGTCTCCGAATTACGATAAATAGATATGCGAAAACAGTCAACAAAGTATGTATGACAACTTATAGTGATATGTCGTGAGGTGGTACTGAGGGCATAGTATGATTTAAATGTATTCACAGCGCTGAAAATAACTGAGACAATACTGATGTGTTATTGGAGCTCGAGGCCGAAGCATGACTCGTTTCATTGCTTTCAGTGCACTACATGCTGAGCTCGCAAAAACATACCACTTGCAATTTGCACGTTGGTGCACATAGAACCAACGAACATATAGATGACTATCAAATAAACATGTTAACATTTTAAAATTAGCTACTTAATTTTTACTCATCGAATAAATTGTGTTTTTAACTACACTGCGAAAGCCCGTGAGTCTACGTGTTATTTTCACGTGTGGAAGGCAGCAAACGGCAAAGCCGTATTGTGCCTGCCTTGACTACATAGGCGGTGCTTCATAATTTTTATAAGCTGACATTGTAGACTCCCAATGGCCGGCGTGGATGATAAACGTGAAGAGCATAGCAAGGATTCTTCATTTTCTCCCTCAGCTGATTTACCCTGATACCCCAAGGTGCAATCGATCGGTACCGACCGGGTTACGCGGGGCTCATGAAAATTAAGTGATCAAAAGGAGGCATTCATCTTACTTGCGGCGAAGTGTGAGGCTGGTGGCTATATTTCATGTGAAAAATAATAAGAGAGCTAGGCATCTCGCATTTTTATGTCGATGTCTGCTTCCATCCTAGATCATCGGAGAACAGCGTATGAACCTTCGGAAGAAACTCGAGAGTTAAAAAAAACGTACACAGTCCACGTAGCCGTTAAAACGTAACAGTCATACGTGCTCTTTCTGTCATCTCTCCGGCTTCGCAGTTTCTTCTAGTACACGTATGCTGCAGGAGTTTACATATAGTTTTCTATATTTATTTCTATTACTGAAAGGCAATATTCACGAGGCCTTGGATTTGCACACCAGTTATTGCGCTCTATAATATAGTCTATCTTCCACCTTCTTTCGAAAAACTTTTTCAGTGCAGCTAAACATGTCACGTTTGTAGACATTACGAATAAAAGCACGTGAAAAAGCTATACGTTTTAATGAAAGCCCGCTTTGGAGAAACAAACGCGCAATCTTAGCGATATATTGCACAGTTTGTGAAGGATTTTTAAGTTCTTTTTCATCTCCAAACCACCGACTTCTTAGTTAGCTTTGCGTGCATATTTTTATTGTGATTTTCGATAGTAACAGGCAATGTTTATTTATTATGAAACAACTATTGAAGCTTGCAATTTTCGTACGTGACGATTCGTATTTTTTTCCTGCTTTTTACATTGTTGGAACATGATCATTAAAAATATTCTTTCAATAAACGTGCTGCTCCCTGGTGAATTATATATGCTTCTATATTAGTAAAAATAGCTTTTGCTATGTTTACAGAGTGAACTTGACGCCAGTGTTGAACATAGCTCTTGAGCTACGCTAGCTAGCGCCAAGCAAGATCCGAAACTTATTGTATAAATGACTGTTTCTTCCTTCTCCAGCCTGGTGTGAACTCGTGGCATCAGCGGCCGAAGCCAACGGATTTCTTTCGCGGCGTTCATCGTTCTCCGATCGCAACCCAGCTAAAGGAATTACACTTTATATGGCAGGCAAAGCCGCCTGTACGCATTTCCCCCGAGAAATAGCTTTTGAGTTCCATGCCTTCTTTCACCTGTCACCAGAACGTCATAGCTTAGAAACCTGAGCAATTCTTTTTTTTTCGTTAACCTACGTTTTACGCTCCAGTTCATCAGCATGAAATATGAGCTTGTGTATCAGCTTTAATATATAGGCTACTATGCGCTCTCCTGAAGCAGAGATCCGCAGTGTGCACCGAATGTGGTGTAGACAGTAGTTTCATTGAGCGAGTATCTTTATATTGAACGAAACCAGTGTACTCTTTTAACAAATGGACGTCTTCAAATATTGCAGTGGCGGTGCTAGAAGTGATCTTGGTCTTTAACAATGTAATCGCTATTGGTGCATGATTTCGTAGTATCTGTCCAACTCCTCACCATACTTGTCTCTTTTTTCACTGCATTAAAATATCCCTCACCCAAGCGTAAGATAGTCAACAACACAAATACTATGTTAACATCCCCAAAGGCTCACTTTTTTCCTGTTGTTGTTTTTTTTTCTTCACTTCACAAAACAGACTTGCTTCCTGTGAAGAAGAATATGTGGAAAGTGTTAAAGTATTAAGTGACAACATGTTCCCGGCTCCGGGCCCTTACATTTATTCATTTATCTTTCCACAGACTGAAAGCCCTCAGCTAAAACAATGAATTACGGCTGTCGTTTCTCAGCTGGGCGTTAGGTTTTCATGAAGTTTTTTTATACTGCATTATTGATGACAAAGCTTGCAATCGGATGTCCAATATGATATTGAGGTTCGTACAGTTATCCAAACTAAAGTTCGCAGAGCTTTTATGGTTACAATGGGGGTGTGCTTGAACGATCATCGTATCTTTCGTACACTGCACCGCTTATTTTTTTCATACCAGATTTATGTAAAGAAATGTGGAATAGCTAGGCGTGCTTGCTAACGTTCATAAAGTTAAATAATAAAAAATAATCAAGGTCTTATCTTCTCTTTGTCAAAAAAATACAAATCATATAAAGAGCAATGTTTTGCTCAAAAACATTAGGAAATTAGGTTTTTCACCAAACTGAAGCAATCCTGTCTGTAACACTATTTAAGATGAATAAAAAGGCCATTTCTTCAAGTCAGAAAATGCGTAGGGGCATCTGATCGTGCATTCTTTTTCTTATTTGCAAAAACGATGGTTCTAGGAGGTAGCGAACTAATTGAACTGCCATTTTCAGAGCCAGATTGAACAATCTGGGTAATTTAGTTTTTCTTTAGCAAATATGGCATAAGCCAGACGCAGGAATAAACGCAAAGTGCAAAATGGTTCCTCAAACTTCTGCTCATCCATGAAAAGTGAGAGGCATATGCATGACAAGAAAAACAGATTGGCTTTCCCCGAAACACATGGAAAAGCTGATTAGTTGAGACAGCTGGAGCTGTCCCGGGCTAAAATATATAGAAAAATTGTCATTAGCAGCGGTGGAAAAATACGATTCATTTCAATCTCTTTTAGCCTGTTTTATGATTAGTGAGTTGTGATCTAACGGTAATAAAAGGTTGTTCTTGTTTTAGTTGCCATGCCTTTACTCGAGCTGTATGCAACTTAGGATGATCTTTCGTAGAAGGCTGCCAGGTGAAACTGCGCATGCCAGCGGCTTGAAGCCCAATAAAGGCTGAAACTTCGACACCACCATCGAAATCGATACAACTGCTCCGAGAAAAAAAAACAATAACTTGAAGCTGCATGAACGTTTCACTTGAGCGAACCCGCAGTTCTGTCCCAAGCATCATTTTGATTTGTCTTGGTTATAATAGGTATAAGAGTTGTACTACATAGATGCTTTTTGACCACTCTTTGTCATCAGCAACTCTGAGAGTAGGCGAAATGAAGTGAAAGCAATTATATTAAAATGATAGCGTACAACAGGTCGTTTGACCGAAATTTTGGTGTCGGTGCCATTTTTTGGTCGTGAGCAAAAAAATCAGAGTTGTCCTTGAGTGAAAAGTTGAGAAGTATGCAAACATAATAAATAATAATTATGTTTGGCTCAAATAAGAATCCCACCCCGACCTTCTTCGTGGCAAGTAGCTATTAGGCCATAGAGCCATGACATCTCTTGAAATTGTCTCGCGGAATAAGTACATGAATGTCATGCAGTGGGGGAGGTTTCCTCACCCAATGTAAAATTGCGGGGTGGAAGCATAGAACAGTGTTAGGTGTCAAAACACGTGAACTGCGCAACGGCGGGGGTTTTTCTAAAGGTTTACCCACTACAAACCTTTCACACATTCAATCGTGATCATCAGCAAAAGCATCCAGAAACTGAGCAGCTACGTAAGTTCGCGCATTGCTTTACAGGCGTAGTACGCGAACCCTTCTCTGATTCGCAGAAAAAAAAGTATGGCTTACTGCGCTAAATCCACTTCATTGTCAGTGTGTGAGGTCCGCGGGACGGCTTAATGCTTTCCCATAGTAGAGTACCTGGTGCTCTAAATCGGTACCCCCTTTTTTTAAACACCCAACAGCACTTATGGTGGCCTACTAGCATAGTGTGAACGACGTATGCTATGCCAGCCGATGCTTTTTTTTTTTTGTGGCACGGCGGAGGCATCCTCAGCGACCTGCAGGAGGCTAGCGATTGAGAAAGCGATAAGCATGGGTCCCAATCTCGCTATGATGCTCTGCTCTTTGAGATGAAGCTGTGGTGTACTCTAGGTTTTTGCTTTTGTTTGGGAAGCATATTGTATTATCCCATATTATACTTCACAATGATTGTAATTAATGAAGCCGAGCAAAATACGCAGTACGTCAAACAGGTAACTGTAGGTGTTCTATGTTTGAATAATTGCCGACTAGCACTGTGACGCACTGTGATCAGCACTGCGACGACTAAGTGACCTAACTTATGAGGTCGTCTCTGATAGCCCACACTACAAAAGGCACCGCCAGCACCGGCCTGAAGTTGTGCACATAGTGCGCATTAAACGGCGCGTAAGCAAGAGACTCTGCGAAGGACTGTCGCTTGTACAAAGCGACCTTACGCACTAACGGCTCAGCTATAGCATCAAAGCGATGCTCTTTTAGCAGGAAGTAAAAGTCGCGCCGAAATTGAGCAGACTACGAAGACGATGTGTGCTCCAACAGTGTCGTCGAACGAGACATTGACTGAAGAAGACGACGCTTTAGTTTATGTCTTTGCTTTTGGCTGCTGCATAAAACAGGTCGTTGGTACTTGGACTGAGCATCTCGGTGTTCTAGTTAAGGTGAACCCCGACAATATTATAAAACAAGCACGAGTTCATCTCTGAAAAAATAAACACCAGTTTTGAACGTCCTTGGTGACGCCATTACGATGTAATGTTGCAAGAGAGACAAAAATAAGCCTATTACTCTAAGGTGTCTTTCAAACGTGTTGAAAAACAATACTTCCATACCAAATTAGCTGCAGTTCTAATAACTTAGGCGTTGCTTGACATTAGGAGAGTATATTATTATTTGATTGATATGTGGAGTTTAACGTCCCAAAACCACCTAATGTTTATGAGAGATGCCGTTATGGAGGGCTCCGAAAATTCCGCCCACCTAGGGTTTTTTAACGTGCACCCAAATCTGAGCACATGAGTCTACAACATTTTCTCCTCCATGGAAAATGCAGCAGCCGCAGCTGGGATTTCTTCCCATGACCTGCTGGTCAGCAGCCGAGTATCTTAGCCACTAGACCACCATGGTGGGGCAGGAAAGCATTTTATATTTTGAAATATCTTCATGTTTGTACGTGTGTAGATGTAATGAAATGATGTTCTTCTAAACTATTTCCCTGAGTACGAAGTCATAACCAGCTCTTGGGGCTTCCCTACGATGACAGTATCAGTAAATAATGGGTATTTGCAAAAGTGAAGTAGTGCAGCAGCATCACTTTCCGAAAAGCATAGCTATTTCTTTAAGAAAAACCATGAATTTTACGACCCATTACATTATTCACGAATGTCTCGCCACCAGGGGCTGTAAAGCTTTCACTAACTGCCTCATAAAACAGCCGAGAAAAGCAGGAGAAGCGGTTCAAGCTTGAGGTATATTAAAAATTGAAGTTCTTTTTGAATAACAACGTTTCAAGTAGGTGGCATAACAAAGCCTTGAAGAAATCCCGCTGGGTTTCTGACGGTCATCTTTTTACGTTCTAGTTTATTGCGCCAGAAACTTTTATGGCTTATAAAACAAAGTGAGGACCTAGCGTAGAATGAAAGGATATAACGTTATCACAAAGAATAGTGGGAATGAAAAAGAAGATACATATGAAGGATGACGACTCAATAATTTTAGAAGATTCACTGAACAACCTGAAAACCATAGGCGAGAATGGTGGGACGAAGATCATCTCCCGCAGTCACAACGTTATTTGTTCTCTCATATGGCCAACGCCCCTGCAACTCAGAGATATAATAAAATAATTATTCGATCATTATTTAGCAAAATACTTTAGCTTATACTGTAAAGAAGCGGTTCTGCGCATATTTGAGATTATGATGAATACAATCCAGTGAAAATATACAGTAGCTTTTGCACTTTATTATTTGTCCGGGGAAAATTACATTCATGAAAGCGGGAGGATAAACAAACCTGCACAGTGCGGCCTAACAATGTAGCAGAGATTGCCTAAACATCCCTAATTAAAAAAAACAGAGAATAAAGATAAAATGATTTTTGACAGACCGTTATAGAAAATAAAACCCACAGGCCCACAAGTTTTTATTAGCCTAATTGTCCAGCAGTGCTCTATAGTGTTATCCGCAATTAAGAAACGTGGTTGATCCCTCCGTCATAGAAATCAGCCTAACACAAAGTTTAAATCTGTCTTTAGAAACGTAACTCAGTTTTTATATTACATTCATAACCAGTTCTCGCTTCAAACAAGCCTAAGGCGCGACGTACCATTATAGCTTTGCGAGGAAAGTGCAACAGCTCTGAGAAATTTTTGTGTATGTGAAAACGAGCTTACTTTTAATAAAAAGCTATATCGATGCGAGAAGCTGCAGGGTTGCACTAATTCTTGATGCGAAAATATGAACAAATGCCTACAATTTTACACCCGCGGGTTCATTTTACGTGCTCTTTCAAGCGTACTACAGTTCGTAAGAACGCGACATCTCCGAAGAAACTGGGAATCATGTTTCCACCTTCGATATTGTGCCACTTGAAAGTTTTATATTTTCACTACCTAAACCGATGTGCTGCGACTGAAACGCAGCTGCCGGTCGAGCATGTCAGCAACTTTTCTAGCCTGAGATAAAAAAAAACATAAAAGATTGAGAAACGATTGAAGTGTAAGCGGGCTTGCGTGCCCCCTCTTTGACCATAACAGGTTAAGTTGAGTGGAGCGTGACTGAACACGAAAAGAAATGTGACGTGCGACGCGGAACGATGGGTCGAGGTTTATAAAAAAATGCTGCAAAAAAAAAAACACTGCTCTGTACATTCTGTTTCTAAAAGAGCCAGAGACATTAAGGAAGATAGAGTTCTCGAGCTTTACTTTTACGCTTTCAAAATGATGCAGGCGACGTCTGAAGCACGCAGGTCTTGTTTTCCGAACAAATGGAAATTTTCGAAATTAAAAAAAAAGCTATAAACACACCTACTTCAACAAAAAATGGGCTTAACATGGCTCCGAAAGAATACATGAACAGAATTTGCTATGCGCCTGAAATCGAAACTCAACGATCGGAAAGTATGAATGGAATACAAGCCATTCAGTTTGAGAAAAATAGGAAAACGTTGACAAAAGATTTGCGTAAAAAGGGGGGAAAGCCTCGCACAAAGACATCATCATCATCATCATCATCAGCCTGACTACGTCCACTGCAGGACAAAGGCCTCTCCCATGTTCCGCCAGTTAACCCAGTCACGTGCTTGCTGCTGCCAAATTATAACCACAAACTTCTTAATCTCATCTGCCCACCTAACCTTCTGTCTCCCCCTAACCCGCTTCCCTTCTCTGGGAATCCAGTTAGTTACCCTTAATGACCAGCGGTTATCCTGTCTACGCGCTACATGCCCGGCCCATGTCCATTTCCTCTTCTTTATTTGAAGATGAAAGCTACTCACGCTAGTCTCATACAACCCTCTCTGCTCAAGTGCAGTCAATGGCTCCGTGACGTTGGGTTTGCAGGTGCGCAAAGCAGCCTTCCCTTGTTGCTCGCTATACAAATTCCCTTCTGCGTTATTTTTTTTGCTTGTAGGCTCAAAAATTAGGAGTCAGCACTTCATCTCACACCAATAAGCATAAACTAGTGATGCAATAAAAGGCAAAAAATTTTGAAAGTCAGATAGCACTACACGTTATGCAACATGAGGCAACTACACGTTAGGTAATTGCTGACAGGACAAGTTGTGTTTAATAATCCCAGCGTCAGCTTTTGTTTCCTCGCAAGAACCAGTGAAACAAGCTAATAGGTTGTGCGTGCCTTTATAGGGATGGTAAGCAGTTCTTAGTTTCTACTTTTCTTCTTTTTCTGAGTTATATAATAAAGACAAGGTTTTCAGGTGTCGTACCATTCAGGCTTTTAAATCAAATATCTATGCTTGCATCTGAGTTCCCAAGTTTCAATTCAGAACTGAAAGTATACGTATTCCGCAAACCACCACGCAAGCTTAGTTACCCTGTGCACTGTGTATTCATTATGTTATACGTGTATGATGCAAACATTTTCCTATGTTCTTAGCAAAATGGTCTGATAGGGCACACCTGAAGGAACTGTTCATGCTTCACATCTGTACATTATGACAAGCACTGACCCGCGAGGCCATAATCTAGGATTTTCACAATGCAGCAATGATGACGTAATGCCATGCTTTAATTTTATTCTACAAGAACATGACTGCGAAATAGAGAGAGAACAAAAAGAGCGAGTAGAGTGAAATAACCTAAAATAGTGAAGATTAAACTGAATGAAATATTTGGTTTACTACTTTATGGTGAAGAAGGCGGAAAATGAAAGAGCGAAAGGAAAACATGCGACTGAAAAAACAAAAAATGCAAAAATCCTGCAGGCTTTTCACTGAGTTTTTGAAGTGCCACACTCCCAAAAGAAGTAATTGTTTTAGGCGCACCCGCGCAAGATAATTGTAAGAGTAAGGAGACACCTACGTATTTCGATTTTCCACAATGTGCACACGTAGATGGAATGGCCTAACGTGCGAGGGCAAGTGAAATCGATTGTTCTTGTTTGGAGGCAGTGTACAGCATGGCGACAATATATAAAACAGCCAGATCTGGTGGTCTATTTGCCTTTCTTTAATTCTAGTATTTCCAAAAGTGTTCGTATGCGTTCTGATTAGGCGTTTCCATTGTCGCACCGCATGTGTGCTCCATTTAGAGCTTAGTGCTAGAACTCAAATAGTGCAAAAAAAATTGAAACATTTTATGCAGCGACCTCTTGGCTATATGTGTCGCTTTTCATACAATATAAAGCAAAAAAGTATGTCAGTCTATTACACCTATTTGAAGAGATATGCAGGGACGTGTTGGAGAGCTGGCTGGGTGGATGAAGGTGAAGAATTATTTATAGTCTCGAGGGGCACGACTCAGCGCACAGCCGGCAGCTCCCATGTCGGAACCAAGCTTGACTGTCGCACCGCGGGCCCTTTTGGCAGCCCATAATTGAGCACCCACATCAGGGCTCGTGATCGCGGATATTCAGTTGTCTAGGTTGATTTGGTTCATGCCTCGTTACAAGGGGAAACCCAGAGCATATGGTTTAAGCTAGCCAATTATTTGTAGTGCCTGAAAAATATTTGGATATGTGTACAAATAAACTTCATGTAACAAAGCCGGGCTGGGATACGAATATGTCTTCAATATTATCCCAAACTACCTGCGCTCTCTGCCTGCGCCCTGTGAAGAAGGTAGGTGTAAGTATCCCCTGCCGTGATAAAAATGCAGTGTCATTTTTGTTGAACATCGTCGAATGATCTTCGCTCTCCGCAAACACATGCCGGCGGTGAGTTCATGTGCGCGGGAAATGAAACGTCGCGCCTTGCAGTGAACCACCTCGTACGGGTTTGTAGGGCCACTCACGATGAATCTCATGTTAGTGGAAAACCACGTGATAGTGTAGGTGATACTTTTGCGATCGAGTATGCGACAGCCTTCCTTACACCGGCGCCAACGCTTAAGGTGTCGATGGCTGCCTGGAGCCGCTGAAGATATGGACATATTTGTCATCTAGAAGGGTCAAGGTAACGGTCATTTGCTCAGCCACACGCGATAAGGAGCATCGTATTCAAGCGGCGTTGAATCACATTGCTGCAAAACTGGAACTGTTGCCATACTGGGCCATATCGACAAAGCAGTTACTACCAGCAAGTTCTGTTGCACGGCGTAGGAGTGCCAACGCCATGACCTCCTTTCTTCCCGCGTTGTCCCAGGGATTAATTTTACGCAGGGCAGGTGATATGATGATGCGGTTTTTGCTCTTTTGAGGGCTCTGGTAGGAGCCTTCGATCTTGGCGGGTGTGTTGAACGCCAATAAACTGCAGAAACATTTTTGTCTTTCTCTGCGCACCGAAATATTTTCTTTGTAACGTGAACCCCTATCATTCAGAACGAAACACAAAAGTCTTAACGGCTATCTGTAACACACATGAAACGTTTAGACAAGCAGAAAAACTTTCTTTGATCCATCAACAATACCGTTCCGAATTTTAGATGAAAAACGCTACATGTGTTAACAACGTTTTACTACCATTATTACAAGCGAAATGGGTTAGGAACTATTGTCAGTATTTTTTTTTAACGTTCTGTCTTCGTCCTCTTCATTCGAGCATGTGAGAGCCTTTAGAGCGCGGAGAAGATAATACCAGCCTACTTACTCTATAAAATTCACTTCAATGCCTCTTACCCTTCCGGGCCACCAGGAAGTGCCGGGTGCCCACCGAACTTTAAGGGAAGTGAGGCTAGGTTGGTTGGCTTTGTCTTTACGGTTGAAGAGACGAGAATAATGAAGACGACAGCTATAGTGTACTTATAGCGCGCTAACACAGAAGCGAGCTCCCTGACATGGAAAAAGAGTTTCATCTAAGCCTCAACTCATCGTCATCGTCAGCCTGACAACGCCCACTGCAAGGCAAAGTCCTCTCCCACGATCCACCAATCACCCAGGTCTTGTATTTTCCCTTGCCACGTTATACCTGTGAACTTTTTAATCTCATCGGCTCACCTAACTTTAAGTATCCCCTTCGTGCATTTCCCTTCACTGAGAATCTAATCAGTTACCCTTAATTACCTGCAGTTATCCCACCTACTTGCTACGAACCCCTGCCACGTCCATTTCTTCTTATTGATATCAACTATGATATCCTAAACCCCAGTAAGTTATCTGACCCACTCTGCTCTCTTCAAGTGTCATAAGGTTGCACCTATCATTTACCTTTCAATCGCTTGCTGCGTCGTCCTCAATTTAAGCTGAACCCTCTTTGTAAGTCTCCGTGTTTCTGCTCCGTAGGTAAGTACTAACAAGATGCAGCTAGTATATACCTTCCTCTTGAGGGTTAGTGCCAGGTTACCATTCATTATTTAAAAATGCTTGCCGAATGTGATCCACCCTATCCTTATTCTTCTAGTTATTTTACTCCAATGGTTTGGCTCTGCGGTTACTACCTGTCCTAAAAAATGGCAGCATATCCACGGAGTGAATAATGGAGAGTGGGGCGAAGCATTCGTCCGTCCATGCGTCCGTCTGTGTGGCCGTCCATGCGTCTGTTCGTGCGCCCGTCCCTGCATTCGTTCATGCATCCTCCCCTGCGTCCGTTCATGCGTCCATCCATGCATCTGTCTGTGTGTCCGTTCGTCCATCTATTCAACACTCCAAGTCCCACTATCTCGCATATTTTTATCATATATTCCCCATATAGAAGCACCACCATTCAGTGGACATTCTAAGGACTAAACGAGAGGTGGCACATGCACACTTTCTTACGGCTTGCGCTTCGGGTCTACTTCCCACATTCAACCACCTTGAAATCATGGTATATTCTAGCTCACTGTATTCATGGCACTGCGGCCCAATGCTCGCTAAACCTTTCTATAACCAAGGAGGTTACGCCCAGCGAGTACAACGTAGCAACTTTTTCCTGACAGATAGTGCTCAATGTACATGCCAGTGGCTGCTAATGTGAAATGAGAGACAGGAGGATTCAGCTTTTAATTACTTACGGCTTGCGCTTCGTATCTGCTTCCCCCCTTTAACCACCTCGAATTCATCCATGGTATACACTGATTCATTTTATTCATGGCCCTGTGGCTCAATGCTCGCTAAACCTTTCTAAAACTAAGGAGGTTACACCCAGCGAGTATAATGTAGCAACCCTTTCTTGTTCGATAGTGCTCAATGTACATGCCAATGGCGGCTAATGGGGATCGCAGCATGCGCGTTGACTAAAAGCCGAATGCTCCTGTCTCTCATTCCCCATTAGCAGCCATTGGAATGTACATTGAGCACTATTTTTTATTGTTAAACAACGCACAGAAGAAATCTCTCACCGGCACCACCTTGGACGTCAAATGTTATACGTATTTCGGGTATGTGCCACTGGTGGTTACGTACTACGAGGGACGCCTAAGCCACGCCATAAGGAGCATCGCCCTTAATAGACCTATTCATTCACAGCTTCAAGGGCACTGATACCTGTCTCGAATTCTCTTCCGAGGTTGGTGTACGTTACTTTGTCTTATCTGCAGATTGATTTGAAGACCTACTTTTCTGCTTTCCGTGTCCGGTTTAGTGTACATGAGGTTTAATTCGTCTCCTGAGTTCTCCATCAAGGCAGCATTAGAAGCGAATCGCAGGTTTCTAGGATACTCGCTATTATCTCTTATCCCTAACTCTTCCCAACCTGGGGTCCTGAAAACCTCCTGTAAACACATTGTGAAAAGCATCAGCGAGATCGCGCCTCGCGGCCTTACACCCAAGTCTGAAGTAAAATGTTTTTATTCGTGTTGTTGCTTAGCCTTTTTATGCATTTACATTTCTATTCGCCCACTACACCGAATAAAATGCTGCTGTGAAAGTTAGAGGAGAGATGTTATGTGTAATACCTAGAACTCCATGAACGTTCCACCACTGCTTTCTCCTAAGCATTTAAACCGAATACAGTTAGTTGCTCAAAGGCCTTATACAACATTATATTATAATTTTATGCAAATATAGCAATTGTCGAGCAATTTTAGTCAGAGATAGTTCATGGCATCCTTGAAAACTTGTAAGTTAAAAGCCATGACTCCATAACTGAAGTACCCCCTCTAAAGCGAAATTCATCGTTTTATAAGGGAACATTTTATTTGAGACATCTAGATTTGGGAGATATAACAATTCGAAGAATATCTTAAGATATAAGCTTTCTTCATTATGGTTAGGCATCATTGCCTCCTGATACTTATAGTACATTGTAACAATACCCAAGACAAAAACTATTCACTACGCTTATGTCATGTGATGCTAAAGATTTGGTGCACGTGGACTGTTGTAACTACACTATATATTTTCTAGGCACGAACAAGCTTAGTGCAACCACGTCGGGGTGCATATTTGCTTCGTTATGCTTATATTTCGGAGGTTCGTCACGTATATATCATTTACTTAGTGAAACATTCGTGGGCTAGCTGTTTTATGTGAATTTGAGTACTGCCAGTGATACCATCACATTTGCGTAAATATGCAGTCTATCGCATATGATTATTTTGAGCTAGTGAGCACGTGCTTTGTTTAAGATTTATTCATCGTGTGGTACCAGTGATGACTAAGTTTGGTTAAGCACGTCATACTTATCTAGTTGCTATATTAGGATAACCCATGAACTGCAATCATGTCAATAGTTTTTTTTTTTTAAACTGCTGATGACTACACAATATTGGTTAATGGGTCTTGACTACTATACATCGCTCATCGCGCGGCTACTTACAGCAAACGCCACGGTCATCAAAAGATGTCGCCACTGACACTTTGCAGCAAACTCACATGTAATCGATACCAATTTACCATCGTATGGTTGCTTGCTCTTCTGTGCCTTACACACACACACACACACACACACACACACACACACATATATATATATATATATATATATATATATATATATATATATATATATATATATATATATATATATATATATATATATATATATATATATATATATATATATATATATATATATATATATATATATATATATATATATATATATATATATATATATATATATATATATATATATATATATATATATATATTTATTACAAGACGGTTTATGCAGCGAGCCACTTCTTTAATGACACTTGAGCCGAAGCTCCACTACTCAGACCCGAGCCGTGATGAGTATTATCTACAAGTGATAACACAGAAGTGTACGAAAACGAATAATGCTCGCATTGATTTTCCCGTGCACCAAAGCGGCCTGCCTGACCGCGACTTAGACTGGGTAGAGACGTTGAAAGAACGGCTTGAGACGCGAAATGTGGACTATCTCAGAACCATGACAACGAGAGTGTAACGATAGTTAACAGGGGACGTCTGTGAGGCACTTACGCGGGGTTCAAGGAATCGTGACTGACACTTTTCACACAATCCGGGAACACCAGTCGCCGTCCAAAGGAGCACTTTGTCGCTAGGATCGCCAGAGACGTCGTGATGGGAGCTGTCGTAACACTTTTTGCGATTATATTGACTAGCTCCTCTGTTGAGCACAGCAAGTTGGCAACAATCTTGAAGTGTCGAGACAAGGTGCTCGGGTGTAGTCGTAAAATTCCTGGTAGGAGTGCTGAATAACAAAGCGTCCACCGAGAATTTCACTGAACGCCCATAAACAAGGTAGAATGCTGAATAGCCAGTAGTGCGCTAGACCACATTAGTGTGAGAAAACGTCACAAATGGCAAGATGGTGTCCCAGTAGGTGTAAGTGGGTCCAATATACGTGGATATCATCGCTGTCAGTGTGCGGTGAAATCACTCTGTGATGTCATTGGTTCTGAGGCTGGTATGGTGATGTAATCTTGTGAACTCTAGCGCGAACTTTAAGCATTTATTCAACAAAGCGGACAGAAAAGTCTTGCCGCGATCGCTAACTGGGATGAGGGGCGCACCGTGACGCAAGTCAATGTCTTTGAGGAAGAAGGTGGCCATGTCTAAGGCAGAGTTAGAGCGAAGGTGAGTGGTCTCTGCGTGCCACGTGTGATGGTTTACCACTTTCGCAACCTAGCGATATCCTGCCGACGCTACGGGAAAAGGTCCGATTTGGTTCATTCTAAATATGACAAAAGGTTCCTCGGGACAATGTATCGGTTGTAGCAAACCAGCAGGAGCTGAAGTTGGCCGCTTGCATCGTTGACATAGTGAGCACGAAGAGTCGTATTTGGCAACCAAAGAGGAGAAGCCAAGTCAGAAGTAGCGGCTCCTAATGTGGTTGAATGTTTCATAGAATCCCAAGTGGCCAGCAGTGGGGTCGTCGTAAAAAGCCCCCAGTACTTGCGTACGAAGCGAACTTGGAAGGATGAGAGCCCGCCAATTTTTATCTTCGTTGTAAACGTACCGATGCAGCAAGTCGTTTTCAAGTTTGAATTGCACGAGTTGTCAGCGATACATGGAATTAAGAGGTAGAGACTTTCCGCAGAGCCATTGAACAATGCGATGGCAGTAGGGATCTTGCTGTTGACAGGTGGCCAGCTGAGAGTAGTGAGTCAAAGACAGCGTGTCAGCAAATGATAGTTCTGATAACGTAGGTGAATGCTGATCGTCATAATTGGACGCGCAATGAAGAGGCTTGTCCAGAGAAAATGGTAGTGGGAGAGAGCAACGACAGAGGGTGTCTGCATCCTGGTGTTTCTTCTTTTTTGCCAGATCTGTACACAGCGTCAAATGTGTACTTTTGCAGCCGGAGAACCCAGCGGCCGAGGCGTCCAGGCAAATTCTTTAGTTATGACAACCAGTAAATTCGCGTTCGTAAAGATATAGGCGACATTTCTGTGCGGCCCAAACTACAGCCAAGCACTCCTGTTCTGTAATTGAGTAGTTTTGTTCAGAATTTGTTAGTGCCCGGCTGGCGCAAGCGATGACTGTCTTTCGGCCTGTTGTGTCACGCTACAGGAGAACGGGACCGATGCCGTGGCCGCTAGCGTCCCTGTGCAGGCAGATATGAGGATGATCATCGAAGTGACTGAGGACGGGATCAGATGTCAGCGCTGCCTTGAGGGTGTCCAAGTGAAGGCTGTGCCAAATGTGAGCAGCTTGTGTAGCGTTGACATGATAGAGATGAAGTCACGGATGAAACGGTGAAATTAACATGCAAGAACTAGAAAACTTCGAAACTGCTTCTGATTTTGAGTACGAGGGGAGTGTGTCACAGCAGTTACCTAGTGAGGATCTGGGCGAACGCCATCTCTACTAATAAGGTGACTCAACACTATGAAGTTTGTTCTAGCGAAATTACATCTTTTTAGTTGCAGCCCTGCGTTAGAAATGCAAGTAAACACTTCATCCAAGTCAAGTCTTGCAAGTGAAAACTCTCGCGCAGTGGTGGTGGCACTTAACCTACTTTCCTGTTGGATGATTCATGCAAAATCTGCAACACCGAGGTCTAGCACCTCTCTAATGCCATTAGGCACCCGTATGTCAACTCAGCCTTATAGGAAACAAAGTAATGTAAATAAGACAAACCTCATTTTGTTTTTATTATCTTTTTATTTCACATTTAAATTCGACACAACGGCCCGTGCGTGAACTCTCGACAAGGTTCAGTGCATTACGCAAGCAGAAAAGCTTTCGTGATTCAAAGTGCACTTACACAATTGCGGAAAAGTGGTTGCCGATAGTTTCTCAAAGCGTCCCCACATTTTAAATGCTAAAAAGGTTGTGATTGAATTTGTGAGCACGAGTATGCCCTCCAAAAAGAAGCGCATGTCGCAGTAGCTTAATGAAGCGGCGCCGCGTCGATGCATCCTGCCGACTGACTCCAGAACTGCATCTCACGCTGGCAAAGTGACGCTTGCACCGCTCAGTGCACCACGCGGTCCCTGTGTTCAACAGTATTTGTAGAACTGAGTCTCAAGATTCGGAGGGGCTAAGTTAAATTCGTTTCCTGGAGCCTATTACTCAAAAAGAACTGCTATAATCCGCCAACACTGTCTTTCTTGTTCTTCGTTTCATTCGACCAAGTTCTTACAAAGCTCGAACGATTGGTGTGAGAGGTGTTTTAGTGCTAAATACAAGTTCGATCATGTCAATAACAAAATGAGTGGCTGTGCAAGCAACAGTTGAAGTAGCCGATCTTGCAATATACGGATTATGCACAACGCACTAACCAAGCATGCGCAAATCGAGTGCTATTTGGTGAAAGAACACGATGAGAAACCAGTGAAGCTTCGAGGCTATATAAGCTGAATCGCGAGAGCCGCAATTGATGACGTATTTGCGTTTGGTCGGTATTTGCGTTTGATCGGTTCTGAGCCATTTAGGCCTCACGCGCTCATTTCCTCGGAACATGTGCCACACGTCGGGTTATCAGGTCATTGTGCCACAGCTGAAGATCACTTAAGCTTAAAAGTGTTACCACGGGGTGAGTCGGTACGCTATACGAAAGTGTAACGATGCGCTGCGTAGATGAACGGATGCGAATGACGCAAGAACAGAAAACGAGGTGTCTTTTTTGTCTTATTCTGTCATTCGTTTGTCTTCATCCATGTAGATTATCGTTACACTTCACATGACTCACATGCTTTTTTGCACCATATTGAGACACAAGTACCCACTTTATACGACGCTGCTCACTTTGCACGTAAAGCTATCTATATTCATAGGAATGTCATTGAAAAAGACACATTTCTTTTTTTGGATAAGCGAAGTGCAAGTTATCACGTGAGGAAGCGTAGCCTAGATCATTATTTCTATCAGTACGATTATTTTGGTAACCCTTTTTAAAGAGGAATACTCTCAACTCTTCTCCTAATCTCACTTGAGAGTTGGGAAAAATTTCGTTGTTTTTCATGTTTCATTGAAGACAATAGTCCCCTAAACGTTCAATACTGGGAAATGACAATCAACCTGAACAATGTATACGGGATGTTATTTGTAGTAATTGAGATATAAATAGAAAATGAAAGTGCCTGAAAGGATAACTTCAACCCGGCAGGGATCGAGCCAGCAAACTTCGATTAATATTTTCAGTGCTCGATCAATTGATCTACGGTAGTGGTTATCCTGCCGTCCACTTAATCGTGTTTATTTCAGTATTTAATTATGTAAGTGTTAAGTGTTGGGCTTTAAGATCCGAAAACTGCAGTATAATTATGAGATTCCGTAGTGGAGGTATGTGGAAATTTCGAACCCCAGAGGTGCGCCTTAATCTCAGCCCACGGGCTCCCGACACTTTCGACTTCATCGAAATTGCGGTTGCAAGAGCTGGAAGTCAATCCCACGATTTGCGAAATCTGGATGTCGCAGTTAACGCATTTCGTAGCCACAATGGCACATGCGAAACACTTTCTCTTTCTGGTTGCTGGTGTCATGCAGCATCTCAATTTTTTTTATATGAAAGTGGACCAATAATCCCTCGCATACCAGCTCGAAGCATTAAGTCCAGCAGAACAAAACTATCATTATAATTGAATGAGATAAGGTGCATTTTAGGGGTTCTTTTCATTGGTTATACAGGTTGCAAGTTCGGTTCCTGCGAAGCTGCAACCTGTTGTAGAAAGTTAAATTATCCCGGCCATGCCGGCCCCATTACGACATAAGTAAAATGTTACGAGCCCGTGTGATTACATTCAGGCATTTGTTAAAAATTCCGCCATATCCACGAAGTGAATGATGATGAGTGGGCGAAGCTCCGGAGGTAAACCTGGTAAACCATGAATCCTCTGTACATTTTGCCCACTCGATTTTATTACATCGCTCCCCCTAGCGTACGTCGCCGCACTAAATCGAACGATTGCCTTCAACCAATGACACGCGCCATATGTGACATCATTCCTATTTTATAAGATCTCGCGTCTTTCATCAACTAAAGTACCGCTTTCTAGTTTATAACATCTTGCATCTTTTCATCATCAGCTACAAGTACCACCATCTAGTAAACACTACAAGAACTAAACGAGAGGTGGCTACATACAGGAGACGGTACCGCCATCTAGTGAACACTGCAAGAACTAAACTAGAGGTGGCTACATACAGGGGACGGTACCGCCATCTAGTGATCACTGCAAGAACTAAACTAGAGGTGGCTACATACAGGCTACAGGGGACGCACAGCCCACGCCCTAAGGAGCTTCGCCCCTAAAAAACACGGGTGCCGACTTTGCCGGAGCTTTCCAATACGACGTTTCCCAATCATATCGTGATTTCGAGATGTAAAACACAAACATTTATTAATATACATTAGAAATACAACGACGTATACTCTAAAATGTAAGAAAAACATATATTTATTGTATCTTAATCCCGACTGGTGCTGTCGTATTCACCGCAACTGGAAACTTGGGTCAGAGTAAGTTGGTTTCAACTTCGCAGGCTAGAAGCCAGTACCTCTCCGGGTTCTCTATTTCATAAACTGCACCGGCACTCTTTCGTAATCTTCCTTCTCGAAAACTCGTCTACAGGAGGACATTGTAGTAAAAAAAGCCTTATGATCCACTGAGATGACGTCATCAGAGACACTTGACACTAAATTCTGTCTCGTGATTATGAATTCATGGCCCTAGGCGCCAAGCGGAAGCTTTATTTTAAAAACAATAGATTGTTAGACTATGAGGTGTCTTTGAGGGGGGCATCTTGTTCGTATTTTTTGTTACACTGAAGAGAGTATGGCTACGCACCTTTGCTATCAGAGACCAGGTGCTCGCAGAAATTAAAGACAAAATTGCACGAGAAATAGAGGAGGCATATTTTATTATTGGATTTACGCGACACATGCGTGGCGAAGCCGTCAATCAGGTTACATGCCACCGAGATAGATCACTTGAGTGCTTGCCACTTAAAAAATTTATTTTCTGCTCATATGACTTGTGACTTGGTTGACCTGTGTATATAAGTGTGCGCTTTTTTGAATAAATTTACTTGATAGTTGCGCTTGTCCTGCTCTGGTGTTTTCTTCGCGCTAAGCTACGTTAAGAATGAACCAAGTCGCCCAAAAAGTCAATCTGCTTTATTTTCATGTTAGATTGTACCATTGCCTTGACTATTTTGCCACTTCGCCAAATGTGCTCTTGGCCTTCAAGTACATCAGCCCACAAAGCCACACAAGCCATTCTACTATTCTTGAGGGCCACATCACTGTGCAACCACCTGTGAAGCCTGAATTGTGTGTGCGGTGTGTGTGTGTGTGATGGGCAATGTGTATCTCCTCCTCAGCCTCTCTCTCTCTTTCTACTTCATTACACTCTCCCCGTGTAGGGTAAGAAACAGGACTTAATCTAGTTAACCTTCCTGCCTTTCTGATATTCTTTCTCTCTCTCTCTCTTCATGTTAGATAATTGAGACTAAAGAGACCTTCATTCTGGAGAAAAAGATTTTGCTCAAAGCGGATGTTTTTGTTTTTAAAAGAAAATAAAGAACACAATGCCTAAAATGAGCCGCAGTAAGACAACAGTTTTTGGTTTTCTTAATTTTTATTTTGCTATAACGTGAGGGACATAACGAAGACCCATTATGCAAGGAGTATAACACTGAGGTATTTTACATTTCGTTAGCATCGTCGGTATTTGCCATGAATTTTCCTACAATAGAAGGGTGGTACTAAAATCTCTATATTTTTGCGAATTTTTTCACCTGTAGCACTCGTTTAAAATTTTGTGACAACTAACCCATTTATGATGTACCTTTAATGCTTTATTTGAATCAACGCGCAGTATTTGAACGACCTCCTTTTCGGCTCAGGTGTATTTTTCGAGATGTATTCACCAGCAAAACCCCCCAGGGCCAATTTGGGTTTATTAGTGGTCACGTCGATAAAATGGGCCTGTTGCGCAAGTGCGAGTGGCCCTTAATAAAATGCAGTCAGTCTTGCCGACTTCAGCTCTGCCCCAACCAGCGCTTTTTTTTTCTTTCGTAGTGGCCCGGACAATACGAGTACTTCGAAACAGAGATCCAACTTTCACTCTGCTACCGTTACAAATCGAAGGAGTCCTTAATGAAGCAATTCACTTTCTACTGCTGGTGAAGTCCAAGCAACCTTTTCTTTACAGAAAATTTTTCAAGGCAAGGTTCCTTGGTCCTAATGAGACTGAGACCTTTGGATTACGCTTGTCTTACTTACCAGAAATTGTGAGTGTCGAAGTCGTGTGTTCTGCTTACGAAAAGAAATTTGAGCGTATACTGCTGAACCTTGAAAGTCAATGTCTAAGCTATACCTTAATCGAACGAACAACTTCATTGATAGTTGGATTGTACTTTCAGCTTGCGTGACAGAAGGTTTCTCAGCAACGAAATACGTGAAACATCGCAACGAAAAATTGGACTGATTGTGACATCGTGGTGACATTGAACCTTCACACACACTAATCACTCAATTATTTGGCTGAGAAAACATTGAGTGGCAGTTTTTCAATTAGAGCCACAATTACGTCAGCGTTCTTAGCAGGAACGTAAAAAAGTGAGTGAGTGCAAATTGGATGTCACAATGTTCTGCGCGCTTGCGTAATTAGAGATTGCGGAGCCTTTGTCTTCCAGAGAACCTGAATGACGCACTGCCGGTTATAAGAAATACGAAACTAAACACAAGCAAAATAAGGTAGCCCTGTCACTTTAGTTGAATTTCTGTCGTTGCTATATTTTTTTGTTGATTTGTGTTTAGCCCCCATAACCACGGTGTGCTTATGAGCCATGCCATGGTGGAGGTCTCGGGAAAAACTGACCCGGTTGTGTTTTTTTACGTGTACATAAATCTAAGTAAACGGGCCGCCAGCATTTCGCCTCAATCGAACCGCTGCCTCCACGGCTGGGTTGATCTGTCGGGTATCATAACCAATGAACCATCGTGGAAGGGGCAGTTCCTGCTGTTCAGTTGCAGAAGCTGCCACCACCGTGACTACTCATCGGACACGTTTAGCTGTCCTCTGGCCTTGATTTGGCGACCTGACCAATTAACGCGAGTTTTGCGCTGCCCTGAGCGGCCGAGTCCAAGGACATGTTCATTATGGTAATTTGCCGAAATGCAGCGTTACGGCATCGGAGAACGCGTTCGCTAGCCTCTGAAAATGTGCGCAGCTAATTTTCTCCCAACTTCCAACCCGTCTAACGAAGGTCCGAAAGTACGGGCCTCATCAGGTGTGTTTGGGTTGATGGTTGGGTTTCCTGTACACAGAGGTAACGTGCGCCTTCGAAACATTCTTCTCTGCCGTAAGAGAAGAGTGTGCATTTGTTTCTTCAAGGTTTAGCAGAAGACTTCTAATTATCACCAGTTGTAGTAGTTGCGGAGTAAGGTTATGAAACTACTACGAACAAATAATAAACACACTAACACCTTAATAATCTGAGTATACTTGCCTAAGGCTAGGCACAATGTTTTAGTCAAGTATTTTGTTTTCCCGACACTAAAAGGTCCTGCTCTAATTGTGTTTTTTTTTCATCGTAAAATAAGGTATAATATAAGGTATAAATAAGGTATAAATAAGGTCTGATATAAATTATACGGCTACCAAAGTTATCCGAGAAAAGCAATGGATATAATTTGACTCATTTTAGGCTTTTAACCGGCAGCTACGCATTGTGAATCATGAACTCTCTATGTAGCAACTTGACCCAACGCAAGCTTTAATTAACGCTTTGCTTTGCCCTATTGCAATAGCAACGCAGCAACGTCCCCTCAGGTTGAAGTTACGTCATTGTGCTCTTGCTAATCAACCAGGCCAGCATTTTTGTTTATTTTGCACCTGGGCGTTTAGTTGTAATAAACATTCGAACTTACACGCAAACCGATGTCTTACCAAGTGTGCATGGAAGGCTTATGAATCGCTTATACAAAACCCGCCATAGATTCCTAGGTGCCATCGTGAATAGCGATCTAACTTGCAGTCCGCATGACGCATATCTGAAACGAAAGCTTGTTGCATTCAGAATGAATTCAAGTTCGTTGCCGAAAAATTATGGGGCCCAATCATGCGCTCAGCGCTGCAGCTTCATGGACCCATTTTTCTTGGCTTTCTCCGGTACAGCCTTCCTGCCCTGTCAAACATGTGCAAGACCAACATACGTGCACTACAGTACATTCGCCTTAACTCAAGTTTCGTCGCCCGCAGTGCTAAATTTTAGTAAAATATCTCTAGGATTTCTGCCACCAGGAAGGTATTACATTCACCGGAAAATCTTTTTTTTTGTCTCAAGACGATTTGACGTGATTCTATTCAAAGTTCTCCTGTTTTCTTTTTTTTTCCATTACTTTTAAATTACTATCTTTTCTCTTATGTCAGACTCCCTCCCATTCTCGTCACAAATGAAGAGAAAAAAATCATAAATGCGTATAGCGTCACCTTCATCGATGACAGAGCCTCGTTTAGTGTAACGGTCGTTCTTTTTCACAGCACTATATTCCACTTAAACTTCCACGCCCCTACGCTTAAACACACTTTGCTGTCATCACGTCACCGCCGCTCGCTATAACAACCTTGTACTCGACGAAGCGCTGCTGAGTACCTATACACTTTGTGAATCCCGTCTGTTCCGCTAGATAAAACGATGTTCCTTCGCTTCAGCAACTTTTACAAAAAATGAAGAGCTGTGAGAATAAGCTTTTTGTTCGTTCAGTGACATACCGCAAATATTTTTATTACAGTTGTTGGAAAAACCAGCTGATGGCTGTCGTCCTAAATTCAATCATGAACTGTTGAAGGTTCACAGTAGAGGGGGTGATGGTTGCACACGATAACGTGTGGCGATCATAATCGAACATACATTTGAACAGCGCATCAAGATAGGTTGGCTCGTCGCATAAACAATTATACGCAATAAGTGGTATGTGCCGGCTGAGTTTTGTTGAAAATTCGTGACCCATTTTGAATTATCCTATCAACTACGTTCCTTGTCTTGTTCAGCTCCACCCGCAGATGTTCGCGTAGAAAGTAAAAAATAGAGATTGTTACAGGGTAAGTGGCGATAGGTGTCATGGCTATAGGTGGTGAGTTGTGAAAGAATAAAAGAAAACGTATGTCTACTTACGACAGGTAGTAACCACGGAGCCGAACCACGAGAACAAAATACCTAGAAAAACAAAAGGACCACGTTTGGTAGGCATTCTCAAATCGTGAATGGTAGTCTACCAATATTCCTCAAGAGGAAGTTGCATAACAGCTGCATCTTACTGGTACTTACTTACGGAGCAAAAGCCTCGAAGCTTACAAAAATGGCGCAACTTAAAGATGACATGGTGAGCTATGGGAGGAAAATAGTAGGTGCAACCTCTGGGACCAGGAAGTGGTCAGAGTGGGTCAAAAAACGAACAGGGGTTAACGATATCATAGTTGAAATCAAGAACAAGTGGACATGGGCCGAGAACGTAGCGCTAATTGGCAGGATAATCACTGGCTTAACAGAGGCAGGTAACTAACTGAATTACAAGGGAAAGCAAACATGAGAGAGGGAGACGATGATATGATGATATGTGGGTTTTTGACGTCCCAAAACCACCATATTATGATGAGAGACGCTGTATTGGAGGGCTCTGGAAATTTCAACAACCAGTGTGGGAGAGGGATAGGGAAAGTTTGGGGGCCTGATGAGATTAAGAAGTTTGGAGGTATAATGTGGCAGCAGAAGGCCCAGGACCATGCCAACTGGTGCGAAGCGAAGCGGGGCGAAGCTGGGTCCACATGCCGCTGCCGCGCCGCTTCGGCCTTCCGTTGTCGTAGTGCAGTGTCCTCGCGGCACGCTTCTGCCTCCCGCGCCCGCATATTGGGGTCCCTTCTTCGAGCGCGAGCCACCACCGCCCTGCGCCATGCAGCTCGGCACCTTTGTCTATCCTCCGTCGCCAAGCCTCTGAATGCGCACGCGCGCCATAACGGTGCTCTTATTGTACTATAGAGTGCCCCCTGGCGCACGGCGCCGCCGAAGAACACGTGATCGTAGTCACGCAATCGTCTCTCTTTCCTTCCATACGTGTGACGTCAGTCCTTCTTTTCTACAAATAATGCCCTCTAGTCTCGCACCATTTGCATTTCTCAGAGTATAGTACGAGTACAGCCCTCTATGGCCAGTTCAACAATTAACGAGGGGCCGTTACCCACAATGGGACGCACAAGCCACACAGGAGCAAAAGAACCTTACAAAAGCTCTAGACAGCTTCGTCCCAGTGGAGTCAATCCTGAAGGAAGTCCGTAACTGAGTGGCCTTTGTCCATTTTGTTTCTCTTAACACCGGAGCTGTTGGTATTCACTAGAATCCGCCTGCTGAAAGCAGAAATAATAACCATCGTGAACCTGCAGGTACACTTTGTCCTTGCCTTTGTAATCGTCTTTTTCATCTTCTGCTTCGCTCCAAGCACACACGCAGCGATTTTTCCGGCACGGTATACATTAACCTTACGAATGAGAGAACTAATACCGAGAAAAAGAGAGAAATACAAAAACGAAAGGAAGAGACAAAAAGAAAGAAAGTAGAGGGAAAAAAGAACAGAAATCTTGAGGCAGAAAAAATTCTTTGTCGAGGTGGGATTTGAATCCTGTTCCCGCGATGTGAAGGCGAGAGTTTCAACCTCTCCGCTAACTAAGCAGGCTAGTAGAACATTACATATGACGTTGTAGCAATAAAAAGGAGTCAAGAAGTAAAATGAGGGTAAGGAGGAATAATGGGATGTTTAAAATAAGGGAAGAGAGGTGAAAAGGGAGTAAAGCATAGCACAAAAAGAATGAGAAAAGAAATAAAACGAAAGAAAGAGAAGGAATCAAAGTAAGATAGAGAAAGAAAAAGAGAAAAACAAAGAATGCAAAACGAGAATCATTGAAAGAAAGAGCGAGAAAGAAAAATAGAGAGGTAACTACGGAAATAAAGATAAAGTAAGCTAGTAAGCGAGGGCAAAATAATGAAGGAAGAAAAAGAAGGATAAAAAGTAAAGAGCCAGAAAAAGAGAGTGAGTGGGATGATAGCCAACAAAAGAAACAGTGAGAAAAGCAATTGATGTTGACGGAGAGAAAAAGGAGAAACAGGAAGTAGTGACCCATTGCTAGGATAGATTTAGTTAGACAATGGTGAGTTATGACGAATAAGTGAGTTAATGGTGATAATCATTTTTCTTCATGCATCACGGCTGCAGCTTGGCTTAGACAGCTACGCCGTTCAAAGTTTCCGAGTTTTAAAGCAATTAAGTCAGGTTTGCTGAGTGATAACTTTGTTTCGCTTGCTTTGGAAAATTACTTGCACGCGCTTGTTGTTCATGTGTTACAGGAGGTATTTAAAGTAACGCTACTCAAACTACCAAATCGGTGATTTCATCGACGAACAATGTACGACGCGCTAGACAGCATAGAATGACTCTCTGAGCTGTTATTGCGCCGCGACCTCACGATGCACAGCATACATCATCCGTACGCATGCTTTTCTCAAAAATTGAATGCATGATTATGTCTCTCAAATCAAATAATAATCACTACCGGAGAGTCTGCAGTTTGCAGCAAACCATGACAATGCCTGTCACATGGCGAGAATGTTCCAAAGAACAGTGGTACATTACATAGAGGTTCCAAGTGTGCTGCGCTTCTACTTTGCTGTGTGCCGAAAAAAAATCACAGCATATTTGCGGAGTGCATGATGATGAGTGGCGCAAAGCGTCCCTCCGCCCGTTTGTTCTTGCTTTCGTCCTTTCGTGCGTCCTTCTGTGTGACCGTCCGCTCGTGCGTCCATGCATGCATCCGTCCGTGCGTCCATCCATCTGTGCGTCTGTCCCTGCGTTCATCCATGCGTCCATCCGTCCATTCATCCGTGCATCCGTCCGTGCATATATCTGTCTATCTGTGTGTCTGTTCATCCATCCGTCCATGTAGTGAACCCTCCAAGTACCACCATCTCGCATCTTTTCATCATATATTCATCATAGAGAAGTACCGCCATTAAGCGGACATTCCGAGGACTAATGGAGAGGTGGCACGCCCAGACGCGTGCACTCTCTTACGGCCTGCGCTTCGTGTCTAGTTCATGGCACTGTGGCTAAACCTTGTTAAAACCAAGGAACTTACGCCTAGCGAGTTTAACGTGGCAACCCTGGCCAGATAGTGCTCAAAAAGTGTCCTTCTGATATTAGTTTTTTTTCTTCAGTTACCATCAAATTCAAGGCAAATTTTATTGAAAGGCTAAGTCACCAATACTTGTCTCTGTAAGTTATTAACTACATGTTAGAGGCGCAGCTCCTTAAAGCGGCACCCGTTCGTCCCTCATAGTAGTGCGTAACATGTCTTACGCTTTGACCTGCAGGGTGGTGCCGGTGGGAGATTTCTCCTGTGCGTTGTTCAACAATAAAAAATTCGCTGAGTGCACTTTAACTAAAAGCTGAATTCTTCTGTCTCTCATTCCCCATTAGCAGCCATCGGCATGTAGACATAGCAGTATCTGACAAGAAAGGGTTGCTACGTTTTACTCGCTGGGCGTAACCTCCTTGGTTTTAGAAAGGTTTAGCGAGCGTTCGGACGCAGTGCAATGAACACAGTTACCAAGTATATACCATGAACTCGAGGTGGTTAAAGGTGGGAAGTAGGCACGAAGCGCAAGCCGTGAGAAAGTGTGCGTGTGCCACATCTCGTTTAGTCCTTGGAATTTCCACAGGATGGCGGTGCTTCTATATGCGGAATAGGGAGCCTACATGAACGGCCGTTTTTAGGGTGGAGACATCTTAATAAGTGCCTTCAAGAAACTCAGCCAAAACCAGCGGGCAACGGGGCACGCTGTTGCCAGCTTCCACCAAATTCAGCATAGTTTTCTGTGCGCCGCCATTTTGGAGCCAGCCGCCGCTCCCTCCAGCTACGCGAAGTACGGCGTCAGTGCCCAGCTCTTGTAACAACACACAACACCTGGGCTTTTGACAGCGGCGGTTCTCAGGGTCGTGTAAGCGACCCAGTTCTCAAAGTGAGCGCACGAAGAAATTCGCAGCCCACACACAAACACTTGCGACATAATACTGAGGTTACGCTTACACGAACGCAAGCGTGGCAACAGCTCAGAATAGCGAGCGCGTCTCCGTACGAACGCGCGGACGCGTCCCGTTTGTGGGCTTCCTACTCGCAATGCGTGGACGCAGCAACGACAACTTCGGTTATCTACTCATTCGCGAACACCGCGAAACACATATACGTGTGCCGCAGGAAAAAACAGTGAACGAAATACGCAGTACTCAGAGAGCAAATACGAGACGCACTGGTGGGCTCCCAGCCGTCTCGCTTCACTTGAGCCAGCCATAGTTGTCGTCGGCCAGGGCTCGCTGGGAAGCGGAACATTCGCACCCCCTTTCTGTTGTGGTTAGTGCAGAGCGGTACGCAGCATCCAGGCATTCTAAGGCTTCACCGGCAGCGTTTAACACGCTACCGCAACGTTCGACGCCGTATTATTGAGAACTAAACGCAACCGGGCGTAGACGCAGTGCGGGCACCAAGATGGGGCGACAGCGCGCCGTTGCTGTCTGGCAACATTGTGTTCTGGCGGGCGGCGGTGCGTTGGCGGCATGTAGTGGGTAAAAAGCTGACATCATCCTAAAAACGGCCGTTCATGTAGGCTCCCTAATGCGGAATTTAAGATGAAAATATGCGAGATGGTGGTACTTGGAGTGTTGACTAGATGGACGAACGGACACTCAGACAGATCGATGGACGGACGCACGGATGGGTGCACAAATGGATGGACGCATGGATGGGAACACAGGGGCGCATGCATGGACGAACGCAGGGATGGACGCACAAACAGACGCACGCATGGACGGGGGGATGGACGCACAGACGGTCACACAGACGGACGCATGGACGAACGAAAGCAAGAACGAATGGGCGGACGGATGCTTCGCCCCACCCTTCATCATTCACCCCATGGATATTAGCAGCCACTGACATGTAGATTAAGCACTATCTGACAAGAAAGGTTTGCTACGTTATACTCGCTGGGCGTAACCTCCTTGGTTTTAGAAAGGTTTAGCGAGCGTTGGGCCGCAGTGCCATGAATACAGTGAACTAGTATATACAATGAACTCGAGGTGGTTAAAGGTGGGAAGTAGACACGAAGCGCAAGCCGTAAGAAAGTGTGCGTGTGCCACCTCCCGTTTAGTCCTTGGAATGTCCGCGGGATGGCGGTGCTTCTATATGCGGAAAATATGATGAAAAGATGCGAGATGGTGGTACTTGGAGCGTTGACTAGATGGACGAAAGGACACACAGGCAGATGCATGGACGGACGCACGGATGGCTGCACGGATGGCTGCACGGACGGATGGACGCATGGACGAACGCAAGGGTGGATGCATGGACGAATGCAGAGATGGACGCGTGTATGGACGTGTGGACGCACGAACAGACGCGCGCATGTATAGGCTCATGGACGCACGGATGGTCACAAAGACGGACGCATGTACGGGCGGAAGCAAGAACGAATAGACTGACGGATGCTTCGCTCCACTCTCTATCATTCTCCCCGTGGATATGCTGCCATTTCTTTTATTCATGATTAACGTGCCCGGGTTTCTTCCTCAATCGAAAAGGGTGCGCGCGTGCGACTCATCTAGTCTGGCCATGGAGGTGCCTACCTACTGCTACTACGACGACTACATACATCGCGGACCGACGACCCACAGCATAGGGAGCTTCGCCCCCAAAAGTAAGTGAACTAGTGTCCGTAACATGCCGTTTCCCGGGTAAACCTTGCCATCCGTGGCCCTAATTCGCGACAACACGCGCTCCACGCTTTCATTAGGTTTCTTGCATCCTCATGTCGCAAACGAAGTGCCAACATTGATCATTTCAAATATGAGAAGCGGAGCAATGAAGTAAGATGTTACAGCAGTAGCCCATTAGGTCTACGCAAGCTTACGTGCTGTACCGCCAATAATAGGTGAATAAGGAAGAGCTACAGGGAGACGATAAGATTTGTTAAAAAGCTACTGTCAAGAATACTAAATGCTTTCGCATTGTTCTTCCTATTTAAAGCACTAATTTTGAGAAACCTGAAAAAAAGCTAGCCGTTCCTGGTAATGCACCCAATACATATGCTTATTACCACTTCCTTATTATATTCCTCCTTTTTTATATTCTGCTGAGCGGGCTGTAGAAAACATGCAACAAACGAGGCCAACCGACAAAATGTAAATAAAGAAAAAACGCGAGACTAAAAAATGGCGATATATCAAGGCAAAGCACAAGCACTGTTATTGCTTTTTTCCGGCAGTCAAAAACAAAACAAAAAGAAAACTGAAAAGCTGATAGCACACTTAAAAACTTTAGTGGAGAAAACCTTGACTAGCATGGGAAGGCTCTTCTCAGGGCCCCCGTAAAATTTCTTAAGTGTATTTTATTGCCCTATGTGTGCATTATCACTCAATGTTTTCCGCCGATGCAGTGAAGAAAGTTTCTATGAACCATTTCTGACTTATATGCCACATTTCGCAATATTCGTATATTTAAGACCCATCGCAGGAGCTAGTGACCTGTCCGCACGTGCACGCATGATCACACTGAAAAGCCGAGCAAGGTGAAAAGAGCTCAAGATGAACAGATGCACGCTACGTACCTTCTTCCGCCACGCCATTCTTCCCTGCTTAGTGACCAGCGCTTTCGTAAGGACCAGAGAAGAGAGAAAGCAGCTGGAGAGAGCGAAAATTTCTGCATCTCCGCCCGTACTGGACGAATTGTAAAAATACATTTGCTGTGGTCAGTTTGTGGTACAATAAGCATCTTTACTGAATTCATTTCATGGCAAAATGGCTGCAGGACAACTTTAGAGCCAAAAAATGTAGAAAAGATAATTATCTGCCGAGTGATTTGCACGAACAAGAAGTTGGATCTGCGGAACGTTTTCAGAAAAAAGGCATTACTCTGTCTAAATGTATTGAATAGCTTCGTGGTTCTCCTTAGAAATTTCTACGTAACATAGCGCAAGAGTGAATTAAATGCACTGAGGTATTTATTTCACACTCTCCGCAATGGTTTAGAAATTATACAAGTTGCGTTTGCCCACACAAGCTCTGACTCAGTGAAAACCATTACTTATCGCACACCCCACAGGAAGCTTTCAGCCCTTCTACTGCCTAGCCCGCGTAAAAAGGTGGGCGCATGCGCGATATTCGAGTTTGATTGAGGCTGGCCATAGTAACGCTGTATAGATTGCCACAACGCTTCCGGTCTGATTCGGGTTTTTTTCATCAAGCCACACATTGGTCAGCACAAATGACAGATTGGCTCATCGATTACCAGGTGAACTTTGCAAGGGTTGCGCCATGCATGTATTCGCTTCGCTTGATACTAATGATGGAGACGAAGTTAGCACACGTGACCTACTTTCTTGGCAGATTATATTTTTCGTGCTGATATACGTATTTCTGTCTAGACAGGGGCGAGAAGGGAGACTGTCGAAAGGAATGTGGTTTTTTTAGGGGCACAGTGTCATGAATGCGCCAGTGCGTCGTAAGCTAATATGGTGTCAATTCGTCAAGTTATTGCGAGCCCTTGTAGGCAAGCGCTGCTACATTTGTTGACGATCAGATATCCTTGCGAGTGTTTATGCTTTTCAAGTTAATAAGCTTGCTTCTTCATTCATCTGAATTGGTAAAGTGTAGCGTATAGGCCTTCCTTGCAATTGATAGTTTGATCTTTCATTGTCTTACTCTAGTTTTCTTAAGACGTTTAAAAGTGTGACATTGTCGTTTTCTTTGCGTTTACAGTATAGAAAAAAAATTTGCACTCAAGGTGAACCATATTCTCCGTCTGTATTCATTGAAACACAATCTCCTATCTTGTAACTTCCATTCGTGCGTAAATGTCTAGCATCGAAAACCCAACGAACCTTCCGAAGGCGAAAAAAACATAATCTCGTTTTGGAGTTCACTTACTTCAACTCACCCGAACATCCTGTCTCTGCGAAACTTGTGCGTGAGACTGACAGCGAAACATTGACAAACTCGGCATGTCTCACTTTGTTCGCAAATCAGCAAGTGAACTGACACGAGGCAGTACGAAGTTCTCATACAGGCAAGTAAGCGAGAGCGTGCGCAATGTACATGTTGTCGAACGCAGACGTCGCAATGCAGTGGCTTTACCGTTGCAACGCCGGATCGAAGGGCTGCCCCTTCGACTCCCGCCAGAGTACATTGATCTCTGCAGCTGCAAGTGTGACCAAGTCGGTAATCATTCATGGCTACCTGACTTGTCTGGGTTGTGCCCTTAAAAAGGAGAAGCCGTCTGTGCAGATGCGCTTCATTCATCGCATTTTACAAACCACAATTACAATATTTAACAAGAAGCTCAACCAATCTTATCCTTCAGTAAAACAACAATTAGCCAATGATCACAAATCAATCACCATTTTTTTTACTTCAAACGTGAAGTGCGCTGTGTTTGATGCGACACTGTGCAGTTTACTAAGCGTTTCATATACAACTTCGACTATTAGAGAAGTGGCACCACCATGCTACAGAAACATCATTGTGCATCCCTGCAAAGTATTGTACTGAATTCAATAGTCCAATCCGCGCCAAAATCTCAACCTGTCTGTGTGTCTGTTATCTTTTCTGTGTGTTTTATTTGTTTGTGTGATTGTCATTTTCGCGCGATATTGACTAATAAATTGAGACGTGTGTTGGAAAAAGTTCGACAAAGACGACGATAATCTGTTCTGGCCTTCGGCTTACGCACTGCAGCAGCAACCTATGGAGTCGGGCTGCAGTTTATTGTAAATACACCCCTTTTTCTACTCAAAGAAAGGCTTGATTTTCTACAACGTGAACCAACTAGCCCGACAGTGAGTTCTACTTTAATGTAGCACTATTCGCGCAATTAAATCACAATTCCACCATCGTGTACACCGCAAGGTGAACTAGTAAAACTAACACCTGACAATTATTAGTATTAATAAGCCATCAAACTCAATATTGGGAAAAAAAGAGGCCGTTCCAAGTGACTTTTTGCTATTTTCAACTGTGAACTTTTTAGAAAGAACTGTGATTTTCGTCTCGCCAAAAGCTCAGCATGCTAATTCATTCTTACCAACACTATAATCATTAAGGAGCATCTTTTTGGTGACAGTCAAGTGTCTGTTTTGATTTAGTGTATCACACGGCTAGTCTAATATTTTAGCCGCACATGTCGATTTTGTTATCACCAAAGGACAATTGAAAGTGAAGGGAAAAATTTAGGTAATAGTACTTAACGAGACAATGGGCCAAATCAAAACTTTGCAACGGAAGATGATGTTCTCCGACGACTGTCTTGCAGTTTGTTTTAACACATTGCAGCAACGCCTTGTGAGGGAAGTTGCGGAAAAGGTGAAGACATTCAGCCTGACACCTTCGCTTTCTCGACACCAAACGCGAAAGCGAAGAAACGTCGTTTCGTCTAGCGAAAAAAAAAAACGTGATTCGCACGAGTACGCAGCATTGTTTGGTCGAGGAACAACCTCGAGGTTTGTGTAGCAACACGGCGACAACCTAAGGGGATAGAAGAGTGTTTCTGCAACAATGAAGGCAGACAACTTTAAACGGATTAGCGTTCTAGAAAGAACGGCCTTTACACCAAGCGAGGTTCCTTCATAGACATCGGTTGAAAAACTGGTCGTGTTTTGTTTTTTCGCTTTTCTTTCGTACATGACGTTTAAGTTCCTCATAAAAAAAGTTAAACGAAGAGCCGTGAAGAATGGAGACTGTGGATTGAAAGTAAGAAGGGGCTGGGAGAATCAGTGAAGAAACCGCTAATAAGATTACCTAAAGTCTTCCTTCAGACCATGCAAGAGAGTGGTCGGTTGCTCCCGTAATGCCATCATCGTAACTAGTTTCATTTAGATTTTTTTCTTGCTAACCTTCTGTGCTGTTGTGGGTAAAACTTTTGCCCAGGCGAGTATGCTAGAGAGGCTCGGTCAGAATGTGAAACTAATCAGATCGGCGCCATTCAAGAGGCTTTGCTGTGGCTTATACGCATCGTTTCATGTTACGTGAAATAAATAATTTCTGCGTCAAAATATTGTTCTGTAATCTAATTACTCTTTCGGGTTTTAATATGGCATGGTCCTTATAGTGAAAAGCACATAAAAAGAGCGGGACAAAACCTTTACGATCCCGCTGGAGTAGGCCAGTAAAAATCAATGTGCTGCTACACTGGAGGTGGTCAATTCAATTCCGGCAGTAGCGGCTGCATTGAGATGAATAGAATGCCCGATGAGATAGAATGATAAAAAAGAATGATATGGCCGATATTTGGGCACTAAAATAATGCACGGTATTCATATGCACATTAAAGAAAAACACGTGGTCAAAATTAATTCAGAGAGCCAATACGGCACGCCTGAATCCTATTGCGATTTCTGTGATTGAAGTCAGTTTGATATATTAAAATTCTTTCGTAGTGTCTTTCGCAAACACACGTAAACCGTTTCAATATAAGCCTCGTGCAGCTTCCGCGCCGTTGAATTTTCAAACCACTTGAATCTAGAAAAGTAGACTATGCCTATTTTAGGGCGACTTTTTTAACCTGTATCATTTTTTACTTCATTATCTATTTATTTATTTATTTATTTATTTATTTGTACTGTTAGCCAAAGGCCTATAAGTATGAAGTTCTCAAATAATCTTCGCACATTGTTCAAAGACACAAGCCCTACACAGTGAATCAAGACAGACAGTGCCTGTGGCAACTTTAAACACAACTAGACCATACAGACCATACAAATCCTAATGCAAACGAAAAGCAAATCTAACCAAACGTACAATGCACAAAATTATTCAAGTGTTACGCAGTAGTGACCAATATGGAGCAGAGAGTCACAATATTGCAGACACTACCCTCAACATACACTGTTGCACATGCTTCAAAAGTTATAGTCATCAAAATCAGGAACTTTTTTATCATTTGGTTAATTATTTGAGCTGATGTCAAAGTGTACACGCCTAGTTTCACTGGAAAAAAATTGCCCGCAGCTTCCCTCGGGGGAACACTGAGGAGGATGCGGAGCATATAATTGGTTAACGGGGTGTTAAATTGCGACTTACTTGGGTCGATGGCCATCCATCCATCCATCCATCCGTCCGTCCATCCGTCCGTCCGTCCGTCCGTCCGTCCATCCATCCATCCGTCCATCCGTCCATCCGTCTATCCGTCCGTCCATCCGTCCATCCATCCACCCGTCCGTCCGTCCGTCCGTCCGTCCGTCCGTCCGTCCATCCATCCATCCGTCCATCCATCCATCCGTCCGTCCGTCCGTCCATCCGTCCGTCCGTCCATCCAACCATCCGTCCGTCCATCCATCCATCCATCCGACCGTCCGTCCGTCCGTCCGTCCGTCCGTCCGTCCGTCCAAAAGATGCAAGATGTTATAAACTAGACGGCGGTACGTGTAGTTGATTATGAAAGATGCGAGGTGTTATAAAATAGGAATGATGCCACATATGGCGCGTGTCATCGTTCGATATAGTGCGGCGACGTACGCTAGGGGGAGCGTTGCAATAAAATCGAGTGGGCAAAATGTACGGAGGATTCATGGCTTACCAGGTTTACCTCCGGAGCTTCGCCCACTCATCATCATTCACTTCGTGGATATGGCGGCATTTTTTTTTTCAAATTCCTTTGAAGAGTTAAATTTTGTTGTATTATGCGGTAGCACGTTCCACTCTTCAATCGCTTTCGGAAAGAGGGAGTATTTAAAAGTGTCAACCTTTGCGGGTATGGGCACAAACTGATCGTGATGGCTTGATCTGACAGAACGTGATATAGGTGACATTCTGTTTTCTACGTATCTGTGAGGGTTAAAGTTGAAACAACCGTGTTTCATTAAGTGAATTAATTTTAGTTTAGGCACTTTTCGCCGCTATGAAAGCTCAGGCAAGTTTAGTTGACGGAGCATTTCGGTCACTGTATATGTGTACCTATATTTCGACATAACAAATCTTGCTATTCGTCTCTATCTTTTTTTAATTTTCTTTATTTTGTTCTTTTATGTGGATCCCATGTTATGCTACTGTATTCAAGCGTGGGTTGTATCAACCTCATGTATGCATTTAGTTTAACATTTTGGGAGGCAAATTTTAGCTTACGTCTTAGTGTCTGGAGCCTGCTTTAAATCAGTGTTTCGTCCATGTGCATTCAAGCTGTGCACGTGCCCCACTGAAGGCCAGTTTGAGCCACTGAGTTGAATCAAAACACCCATTGTTTAGCTTCCCGGTAAAAAAAGTACAAGCTTAGTCATTAGTGACGACCGGAACTAGCCATGCACGCAAGAATGATCCGTAGCGTGGGTCCTTAATGACAAAACAAAGGCAGCACGCTGCCTTCCACTCACCGTTGCAGAAACGCCAGCGAAAGCGGGCCAAAGACGAATTGCTCCCACTGAGTTCGTTGCACAGATGTCATTTGTTCAGTACACGGGCGCGCTCGCGCAGCGATTCTGACAGCCTGATGTTGTGACGATTGACGTTACTACTGTATGTGTTGCTCGTAATACTAAAATCAAAAAAGAAAGCTTGCTCCTTTGGTCAGGCACTCCTTATTACGAGCTCCTTAGGAATGATTATAGCTATTTCATTCTAGCTACTTTACGAGGCTTATCATTAGCAAAACTAAAACACGAGAGGCTCAATACTCGCTGTCAATACCCAGCTGTTACAATGCGCTAAACTCTTACAAATGACTCGAACCCATTTTCTCGACAATACGCAATTGTTTTCACCGAGTCACACTCGCTGACTTCATGATCATCAAGCCACAAAGCCACTCCTATCTTAAGTTTCAGCACCATGAAAAAAATTACGGATAGAGCTGCAGGAGAGACCAGCTTTTCTAATACCGTTCGTAGACCCGGGCATTCCTCAATGGGCTTTAGGTTTCTACCCCAAAAGAATCGTCATAGAGCAGCCAGCCAATCGATTGTACTGTTGCTGCAGGTCATTTATATATTAACGACTTTGATAATAAGCTTCAGTGGAAAGTCGGCACTAGTCTGCGTCTCTACGTTGGGCCCCTGGTTACACTGTTAGATCTGTGTTACATCATCAGATATACCTCAGCCCAAGCAAGAACTCGTAAGCCTACTTTTGCATGTTCGAAGCATGCGCTGTGAAGTGTGTTATGCATAAAAAACCACTTTATTACGTTCAGAGAAACGCTGGAGGGGAAACCTCCACATTTTTTGATCATCTTGAATTTTTTTTTAATCTATGTTCACGGCTGTTTTTTTTTTTTTTTCATTTTGCCCTGACCGAAGTACGTCACTATTGGTGGCAACGGATGGAAGCTGCGTCCGAAAGCTTAATAGCCTTGCAGCTTTCAACAGAAAGGCTTTATAAGACGCCAATCTTTCAAACAAGTGGTCGAGTTTAAATGAGAATCATAAATTATACACATGCTCAAGCAGTATGCAACAGATATCCGTAGCCCCGCCGCGGTGGTCTAGTGGCTAAGGTACTCGGCTGCTGACCCGCACGTCGCGGGGTCGAATCCCGGCTAAGCAGCTGCATTTCCAAAGGAGGAGGAAATTTTGTAGGCTCGTGAGCTCAGGTAAAACTTCTTTTGGGCCTAGTTGGTTCATAGCCATAGAATATACTTTTACAGCGCAAACATAAAACGATCCACAAAGAAAGCGACGACACACACCAGCGCTGACTAACAACTGACTTTATTTCGGGATATGTCAATGCATAAATACCTCCTGGGCAACCTCACCGCACATGCGCCACACATCTCGACAGATAACAGACACTCAGAGGAACAATCAGAGTTGACAAAAGAAATGAAACCGTGTATTACATACGTGATGAAATGAACTGAAACTCAGATGGGAGCAGCGTCAGAGACGTGTCGCTTATACAAAGCTGAGCCCTTTTTCTGATATGATAGGCTTCCAAAGCCAGCAGCGCATGTTCATTGTTACTCCTGCCAAGGATCGACGTCCCTTCAAAACGTGGCTCACAATTGCAGCAAGAATTAATATGAGCCACAAGATGGGCTCCTTTATCTTCGTTCTTGTTAACTTTTTGAGCGTGTTCCCTGAGCCGCTCGTTGATACATCTTCCAGTTTTTCCGACGTAGTACTTGCCACACGAGAGCGGGATGGCATAAACCACGCCGACGGCACACGGGACATAAGTCACACCGTGTCGGATTTTGCAACCTCCTCTGTTCATACCGCAAGTGCGGGAGCACAGCTTGGAAAGCTTGTTCGGGGCAGACAGCGCCATAGCGACCCCATGTCTGCCTGCCACTTTCTTGAGCTGATGGGATATCCCATGCATATACGGGACCACCACAGGCCTCGCTTTGTCCTGTACGGCGTCCGCCCGCTTGGCAGTTTTCTTGAAAATCATGCACTCACAAGATGCACGATAGTTTCGCAAATCAGATCAGCCGACTTTTGGCTGCGGGGTTCCCAAGGTCGCTTTTGATTGCAGTGGCGGAAACGCTCTTCCAGAAAAAGAAAACTGCCAAGCGGGCGGACGCCGTACAGGACAAAGCGAGGCCTGTGGTGGTCCCGTATATGCATGGGATATCCCATCAGCTCAAGAAAGTGGCAGGCAGACATGGGGTCGCTATGGCGCTGTCTGCCCCGAACAAGCTTTCCAAGCTGTGCTCCCGCACTTGCGGTATGAACAGAGGAGGTTGCAAAATCCGACACGGTGTGACTTATGTCCCGTGTGCCGTCGGCGTGGTTTATGCCATCCCGCTCTCGTGTGGCAAGTACTACGTCGGAAAAACTGGAAGATGTATCAACGAGCGGCTCAGGGAACACGCTCAAAAAGTTAACAAGAACGAAGATAAAGGAGCCCATCTTGTGGCTCATATTAATTCTTGCTGCAATTGTGAGCCACGTTTTGAAGGGACGTCGATCCTTGGCAGGAGTAACAATGAACATGCGCTGCTGGCTTTGGAAGCCTATCATATCAGAAAAAGGGCTCAGCTTTGTATAAGCGACACGTCTCTGACGCTGCTCCCATCTGAGTTTCAGTTCATTTCATCACGTATGTAATACACGGTTTCATTTCTTTTGTCAACTCTGATTGTTCCTCTGAGTGTCTGTTATCTGTCGAGATGTGTGGCGCATGTGCGGTGAGGTTGCCCAGGAGGTATTTATGCATTGACATATCCCGAAATAAAGTCAGTTGTTAGTCAGCGCTGGTGTGTGTCGTCGCTTTCTTTGTGGATCGTTTTATGTTTGCGCTGTAAAAGTATATTCTATGGTCGTGAGCTCAGGTTTGGGTGCACGTTAAAGAACCCCAGGTGGTCAAAATTTTCAGAGCCCTCCACTACGGCGTCTCTCATAATCATATGGTGGTTTTGGGACGTTAAACCTCGCATATTAATCAATCAAAGCTGCTACGCTACATCCATCTGGTGCTATCGGCGGTGAACAGCATATTCAGGAATTTCCTTTTGCAATGAGCTCCAGTTGCAAGCATCGCTTTTCGCGTCTCCTTTCCTTCTGCTTTTCGCCTTTTTTTACCTACCTTAAGAAAGAACACAAATACTTGAACGCGTTGTAAACGCTCAAAGCTCATGTCTTATAAATGCGAGTGCGAGCGAAATGCATACTCTTTTCCTGCTACACAGCTTTTGGAATCCGCTTACGGTAGAGACAGATTACAAAGAAAACACAGGGCACTCTTATTTTACTCATACCGTAACAGCACCACCAGAACCAACATAAACCAACTATCCTCTTCCGTAGCATCCACCTAATCGCCTTATCTTCACTAAAAATGAGGCTGTGGCATAAACCAAATTCAACTGCTCATTAAAGTACGTTTTTCTCGGGCATCCTAATGATGTTAAGCCAATACCACCATGAATAGTGCGCTAGCGTAACTCGTATGTTCAAAAGTTTTTATACAAACGCCTAACCTAAAGAACGCTCTGACCAACACATCTGAAATATCCATGCCTTCGCGTGATCTTTTCGGAATCGTCAGCAGGCCATCTCACAGACGTCGGCGTTACACCAGATACTCATTCTTTCGCACTCACCAACACTGCCTTGCAAGAAACAATATGGCGTCAATGATTCAGCGGCATTGGGAATCCCTTTCCAAACCGATAAAACGAACGTCTCTCGATAATAGAGCGGGCTCCTATATCGACTCTTTTATACTGTTGTACTGCACGTGGTTTTTTTCTGCTTCTTAAGTGTTGACACATCATGAAACTTCACTACACCTCTGACGTGGCTCATGCTTGCGAAAGCCTGAGAGCCCTTCCTTTCTCACTCTGTTCGTCATCGCTATCCTCATCGTCATCTTCGTTCACCTCCTCTTCCATATACTACCCCATAGCTATAGTGCTGTGACGCACACGAATTCAGAAAGAATAAAGTTGAAAACATCGAGGCTCGTTGAAGCGTGGCACCTGATACAGAGCCTTGGTCTCTCCTTTTCCTCTTCAAGTTCGAAGTATTTTTGGGGCGGTTGTGCGATGCTCCTATTCCGAACCTACTTTAGGTTCAATTTTACTTGTAGACCTTTTTTCTAGTTCTTCACTCAAAAAAAAATGTACGCTTTCTCCCGGTTAAGCATTGCGGTTCACCCTTGCAGATAAGTTGCGGCGTTGTCAGTGGATACGTCAATGGCGATGGAGTGCGTGCCACTCACTTTCTTTCACGTTGATGCCATAAAAAAATGGCAGCATATCCACGGAGTGAATGAAGGGGAGTGGGGCGAAGCATTCGTCCGTCCATTCGTTCTTGCTTCCGTCCGTTCCTGCGTACGTCTGTGTAACCGTCCATGCGTCCATCCACCCGTCCGTGCGTGCGTCTGTTCGTGCGTCCGTCCCTGCGTTCGTCCGTGCATCCGCGCCTGCGTCCGTTCATGCGTCCATCCATGCATCTGTCTGTGTGTCCGTTCGTCCATCTATTCAGCACTCCAAGTACCACCATCTCGCATCTTTTCGTCATATATTCTTCATATAGAAGCACCGCCATCCAGCGGACATTTCAGGGACTAAACGAGAGGTGGCACATGCACACTTTCTTACGGCTTGCGCTTCGGGTTTACTTCCCACCCTTAACCACCTCGAGTTCATGGTACATACTAGTTCACTGTATTCATGGCTATGCGGCCCAACGCTCGCTAAACCTTTCTAAAACCAAGGAGGTTACACCCAGCGAGTATAATGTAGCAACCCTTTCTTGTCAGATCGTGCTCAATGTACATGCCAATAGCTGCTAATGGGGATCGCAGCGTGCGCGTTACCTAAAGGCCGAATGCTCCTGTCTCTCATTCCCCCTTAGCAGCCATTAACATGTGCATTGAGCACTATCTTTCATTGTTCAACAACGCACAGAAAAATCTCTCACCGGGACCACCTTGGAGGTGAAAATCGTAAGAACCGCTATTTCGGGTATGTGCCACTGGTGGTTACGTACTACAAGGGACGCACAAGCCACGCCATAAGGGGCCATCACTACGTGTCTCCTTGCCGGATAGCCAAATAAACAAAGGTCCCCAATCAACCGAATTACCATCTTTGTATCGAGCCCTTCTGGCATTTCACCGACGTTTGGAAGCTACGTGCCCAGAGATAGAGGTGGCTGATTCTAAAGTGGTGGACACAATGGCCGCCCTTCTACGGCCCTTAGTGCCCCAGCATCGTCAATCTGTATTGAACCGCGCTTGGAAACCAATAACTGCCGCAGTGTTGCCAGGGCATCTCAGAGACTTTGTCTGGAGGTTGGGCTAGGGCTTGCTCCCCACGCGAGATCGGTTGCAGCGATGGCAGGTGGTTCGCACTTCCACTTGCCCCAACTGCGTCATGGTAGAGACCAATCGACATGCGACGTTTGAATGTGTGGTTTCCCGTTTTTTTGGCGTGCGGTTAATGCTGGTTTTCGGGGACAGGGTGTGCGAACTTTCGTGTCCAACGGCCGATTTCCGCGTAGCCGCTTCTCCGCTCTCTTAATAGTTGCGGGGCTGTTCAGCCTTTGGAGAAACCGATGTGAGGCCGTAGCTGCCAATTGCCGCCGGCGTGCCTTGTGGCCGATACTGGGGAGAATGAGACGAGAGATCCTCGCGTTCCTCTCCGAAGAGCTTTTCTTCCTCGGGGAGCAAGAGTTTCTGCGGCATTGGTCGTGCCCTTTCGTCAAGGTGGAACACGAAAGGATACAACTCATTTTTCGACCGACTTGGTGCTAAGCAGCGCCCGTTGAGTTGTTATATATGATTTCATTTGTTACAAATTGTGTTTCATTTGGATCTATTGTATCGTTATACCCTTGTATCGTGATACCACATTGAATTTTTGTGTACATGTATGCCAACCTAATCATGTATATTAGAGCAAATGTCTTCAATGTAACGTAGTGATGTTAGTCGTGAAATATAGATGTGCCGAAGTGTATGTGCCCTGTTACTGGAATGGTATGAAGCCTTTGTGTTCTGTACATGCTGTAAATAAACTTTTCTAAACAAGGAGCTTCGCCCCTAAAACTTGCCACTTCACTTCATGCTGAAAACTGAACTATCTAACACTGTTATTTCTGATTGATGAGCACACATTCGCACGTTTTTTTTTTTTTTCAAACGTCAAGTGCTTTGGTTTGGTAAGCAGTATAGTGTTGCATCGCTCAACTGTGGAAGGTTAAAAAAGAGCACTGCATTTTCATCCCACCATTCTCGGGAGGACTTTAACTCAAGCATATTAATAATCAGAAAAGCAAATATCATGTGACTTGTGTTAACTTGTTTAACGAAAAAAATTTGACCACGAACTTCCGAAAAGTCTATAAGCGACAAACCAGAATAAATTCATAGAAAAAAAAAGCAATGGATGTATGATGAATTTAGGTTTTGTTTTCTTCTGTTTTTGCTGTGCAGAGGCTCAGGCGCATATTTCTTTGGCTACTGCGTACCAATAAGTTTTTTTTTTTTCAATTTCAGTGTACATAAAAGCAGGCAACCAACTAAGCAAAGCCCCCATGAACGCCCGCTTCAAGGCACGCAGCCCATAAATACAGCATAAAACTGAGGAATACTGAGGAAGCTAGTAACAAATGTACGTAAAAACTTATGTTCTAATAGTGAAAGCGCTGCTTTCTGTTTGTCTTTATAAGATGAGAGGAGATTCTGACGCAAAAATAAGGCGTCGGCTACTCGCAAGATTCTAACATCCAAGAAATGGAATATGTAATTCGGAACTTTGTCAGAGTAACATATATAGTATCAGAACGCTCAAAAATACAGAAACCTCCAACAGCGTTCTCACGGTAACATAACAAAGTAAATTGGGCTCGGTAATATCTTCGGAATTACCACCGCCCTGCCCTCGAGGTATTACAAAGTTCCAGAGATCCGGCTTAGCTCGTTATCCTTCAAGTAGTCATCGTCACCTGCGGGTGCGAAGAAACGACCTGCGGTGGTGGTTCGAAGGGGGCACGGAAGAGGCAGTTGGCGTCAGGCTGTTTTCTTCCGGACTTATGAAGGACGTTATTGTCAAATTTCTGAGGTAGCAGTCTCCATTGCGCGAGACGACTTTAACGTCCCTTGCATACAGTCCTGGTGGTCCCTCACAACTTTGAATGGCCTACTGTATAGGCAGGTGTGAAACTGCTGTAGCCCAAATAGCTGTCAAGCACTCCTTTTCTTTTGCGGAATAGTTGGTTCCCGCTTTTGGATAGCGACTGGCTAGCATAACACTTTCCAGTTCATCAGTTGTCTGCACTAGGAGAGCACCGAGTCCTTCGAATCTTTCGTATATGCGGATTTCGCTACCAGCGTATTCATCGAAATGAGCAACTATCGGGGGCATCTGCAGCCGTCGTTTCTGTTCTTTATATGCTTTAACTTGCGCGATTTCCTTCGTAACTTTGATGTCTCCCTTAGCAGCGTCAGTGGTTTGGCGATCCGCGAGAATTCCTTGATGAAGCGTCTGTGTTAGGCGCAGAAGCAAAAAGAAAAAAGGACCGACGTATGGCCTTTTTGTTGGTGGGCGGCAGGAAGGCAGCGATGGCATCAGTTTTCGGAGGTTCTGGGCCAACTCGAGAACGCTAATAACATTTGCCATGAAAAAAGTACTTTTGTTCACGAAAGCAGCACTTTTATGGTTTCGGGGTCAGTACAGAGGCTTTGATTGCCTGAAGTAGAGCTTCAAGGTTTCGGAAGTGTTCGTTGAAGTTTAAGACAAACAAAACTGGTTGAACGTCGTCCAAGTACATGTGTCCCATCTGCTGCTTCAAGCGAGCCACCACTGTATCCATAGCGCTTTAAAAAGTCGTAAGGGCAGATGAAAAGCCGCGTGTTGTTTTAGAGGCCCAGTCTTTTCTCGGTGATTGTCAGAGCATCCGGATCATGAACGAAGTAGCACTTAAACCAGATGTCATGTGGCCGTGACGATGAGAATGACTTGAAGACAGGCATGGCTATTTTGCGAAAAATTGGAGGCAACCTTAACCTTTTACATAGGCGTCTGAAAGTGGCATTGGTACATTGTACATTCGTATGCTCTCGCGCATTTTTTTTTTACTTTGCGTGTCGTCGTGCTGCCGCAAAAGATCTCAAATGCCACGCATGAAGAAACATGTAGTTGAGAACTGCTCCACCAGGGGCCGCAATGATCCCAACTGCTCACAAGATAACTATCTGCATTTTCAGTGAACTTATTGAATTTATTTTTATTAGTTTTTATGGCAGTTATTTGCCCGTTATCTTTAGTAAACTCATGGTCTGATATGATATGCATTCTATACGACCCAGTAACATAAGCCAAAGCCACCGATCTCTTGGGCATTTTGAAAAATTTATAAAAGAAATAGAATACATAGTACTCTACAGTGGGAAAGCATAAAACAGTCCCATGGGACTCACTCTTCCTGGGGCCTAGTCACAAACATTACGCCGTGCACGAGTTCACGAACAGGACCCTAAGGTTATCACTTTTATTTCCATAACGCCTAGTTTCAGTTGTCTACAGAAGGTAGGGAAGTACGGTGTGCTTCAGCTTCACTTACATCATTGGCTGTTTATTTGGCTGACTCTGACGTTCTTACTTTTTAGGGGACTGGTGGCGGGTAGTGAGATTGACCCTATTTTTGTGGCGCATACCCGTTTTGCGATGGACAGTGACTGCATGACACACTGTGACGTCATCACATAGCGACAAAGCTAGCCCGTAAGGTACGTGTAATGCCCTTGAAAGTCTTCCTGTTTACCTCATTTCATCAACGCCTTCGTGTAACCAGGTACGTGTGACGCAAAACGACTGACATAGAAATTTCTTTGCATATTTGATTGGTAGACAATGAGACACCGCTGTTTCGACAACGTTGAGAGACATAAGAAAACACTCAGGTTACGTGTTCGCCGCGTGTGAACATGTTAACTTGGCCACATTCCTAGCCATCTTCTTTTTACATCGAAGTTAATTAGGTTATATGAGCTAGACTTTGTCCTACTTACAGTAGCCGCAGTGGTTGGCGTCCGCAAAAAACTGCTGGGGGTTTCATTGTCTGAGCCGTAGGTTGCACGATATAGATTTGACTAATCAGGCGCTAACTTGTGCGTTTCAAATCGAGCACTGGATTCATAGCTTCACATTACCTTGCTCCCAATAATTCAGACTCGTGTGCTTTTCTAACCACAAGTGAGATCGCTAGCTAATTGTATAGACTCGTGCATGTAGACGACGTCAAGGCGAAAACGAAAACTTTTGAACTCACGAATTTGAAACGGCAATGAAGGGCTGCCTCCACTACTGAGTTTATCAAGGACCTGTTAATAGTGTGCCATCAGCAAGATCCTTTTCTATTGATAGCTTCGCTGCAGAATCGTCCTCACGGATTAGATCATGAATATTTTTCTCTATTTCTCTCTCTCACTCCTTCTAGTGCATCTTCATTCAATGGAGATTTCAAGTATTTTCGAGAGAAAAAAAAGAAGCAGAAAAATACAAAAAGAATGCCAAAAGGTCTTATTTTCCCATGAGCAATGGTTCAAATTACAGTGGCTTTAGAAGCTTGAGAGTCCACGGGGATCGAGCAGCAGTGGAGTCCTGCTTTTTGTGAAAAGCATAGCGTGATTCAATTGATGATCAGAAGTTTCCAGGCCAGCAAATAAGAGTGATGGCGGCAGACAAGCAAAAATATATATCTAAGACTCAAGAGAGCATCAACCGCTTCATATCTCAAAGAGCCAAAAAACTATGACGAAACAACGAAAAGCTAAAAAAAAAGCTATTAGAGAAGGGTGCTTCACGTTTGCGAAATTGCGACGAGGCGCCAACATCTACTGCCAAATCATATAAGTTCTCAAGCTGCGACTCCTTTATATACGTATCGACTCATAGCGAGTGCTTTATATAAGAGGCGACTTATTATAGGTGGCGATTCCCACGTGCGCATTTCGTGTCCTGCTTCTCTTCCGCACACGTTTTTCCGCAACTGCCTTACCACAGTACACAATTTGTTGAGGCTCTCATAACTTTACCGTGATTTCTCATTCGCGTTGCCCGAACAACTACGCACTGCAGCACAACCCATTCCTTGTATTAAAAGTAATGTCTACTTCACCAGTTATTGCGTAAAAGGTTCAGATGACTGTGGAAGTTCAAGCACTCGATCTAGGAAAGAGAGCCCTAGGTGTACAGAAATGTTTTAAGCTCATCATTATCCAAAAATAATAATACGTCCTTCGCGAAATAGAACCCGACAGACCCTCAGTCAAATCTGGCAGTCATATCTCCTGGACATGGCAAGGCAATCCACTTTCTCACTAGCTATAGAGATGTTCAACCATCTCCTGAATCCCGGCGCACATGCCTCGCTTGGTGTTTCTTCGGCACGCTGCCTACATAGAAATGGATTCTGCTGGGCTAGCCTACTGGACTGTGTCCTTGCGTTTCTCCTGATGATAGAGCAACATGCAACTTTTCACGGAAAGGCCAATGAACGGATGCAGCCGTTGTAATTTGTTATCTATTCGTTTTATTTGGATAAATTGCATTGTTTAAGTGCTATCGAGAAAACAATGCAGGCAAAGAAATGTGGAAGAACTTGGTGTGTGGCTTGATGACATTAAGTGAGACAGATAATAAAGGTATTACTGGGCTGTCATATAAGCTCCGCTTTTTAACGCGACTGCGTTAAATATCTCGTTTTGCAGCAATTCGGGTCTGCCGTTGGCATTGGCATCGGCTTTGGCGTCGTTGGTTTGGAACTAAAAACCATCTTCTCTGTGACTGAAGAATTGATAAAGATGTCAATGAAATAAATAAGAAAAATTTCCCGGTAACAATGAGGATCGAGAACGGGGCGCCTGCTTGGCAAACAGGTGTTCTACCACAGAGCCACGAGATTTCTTGAAAGTGCCTAAGTAAAAATTACACAATCTCCCGCTAAAGAGAACCATCTGTAGATGCAAAGCAGCGGGCGCAAAGGCTTACGCCCACGGTGACTGACACTGGCGCTCACCGTGGCGTTGCGCATGAAAGAAACGTGGGAGAGTGCAATGCACGCTGTCATGTACCGGTGGACTGGAGCACGCCAATCGCCGCTAAGGGGCGATGAGTAACAGAAGTCTCCGATAGGACACTCAGGCCCGCAGCCCACTTTTCGTGCATGCTGCGAATTTTTATTGTTCAACAACGCACAGGGGAAATTTTCCACCGGAACTATCTCGGAAGTCAAGATACAATGCCTATATATACAAGGTTTTAACGTCACAAGCGTTGCATCCCAGAAAAGTATCGGTCCCCTTATTTACCAGCTCCTAATATCAAAACTGAAAGCACGTTTTCAAGTTCGTTTTGAAAGTAACAAATGTATTTATTTCGTTTTTCAGATAAAGGTACGTGCATAAAGTTCAAGGGAACCTCTTATTGTTTTTATGTAGCTCAAAGAATATTTATTTGAATATATTTTGCCAAATACAGTAAAGAAAGCATAGAAAATAATCGGATTATTTTCTAAAGCACTTCTTTTCCACCGATGCTATTTCGCCACATCGGTGGACGAAACCAGATGTCATCAAGGGAGCTGTGTTTGTAAACAGTGAAAGGGTGTATACGGAGTGGCCAGTCAAGGATTGTGGAGCGCCAGCAGTCGGTTTTCTCAATCAAGAAACTCCCCAGCGGACGCTACCTGCATCGGCGTTGCGAGACGAGAGAGAGGGGGAACGTAAGAGAGAAGAAAACGCGCATGCGCAATGGACATGCCAATGCCACGGGAAAGGATGCCTAGAGGAGAATGAGGGAGCAAGCGTAGTAGGTTAGCAGACGCTGCCTGCGCTGGCGTTCAGATGCGACAGAGGGGGGAGCGTAGGACAAGAAGAAAAGACGCGAACGCTCAGTAGAGCGTGGATGCCACCGGATCAAGCGAGCTCATAAAATGCTTCGCATCTAAAAAAAATGGCCCCGTATTTGCATGTTACGCCGCAAATTTCGAAAGACGGTAGTCTTGCGTCAGGAGAAAGTGAAGAAAACGTTCATTTTGTAACGAGGGCAGTAGGTATGGAGCTCGAGGATAGAAAAAGAAGAAGACTTGCTGTGATCGCATGCTTGCGTTCAGTGTTGTAAGCATATGTCACAAAAGGGAGTATGCTATCCCAATTTGACTGGTCGGATGAAGCGTACTTGGCCAGCATATCCCCAAGTGTACGATTAAAACGCTCTGTCATCCCATTAGTTTGCGGGTGATAGGCTGTGGTAGTGCGGTGTATGATGCGACACTCGCTCAACAAGGCTTTGATGGCATCAGAGAGAAAAACGCGGTCACGGTCGCTTAATAAATCCCGAGGTGCTCCATGCCTTAAAACCAGGTTTTGCAGTATAAAACACGCAACGTCTTTTGCGGTAGCAGAAGGTAACGCAGCTGCTTCAGCGTACCGCGTTAGGTGGTCGATAGCGACAATGGCCCAGCGGTTGCTACTCGAAGTATAGGGAAGCGGACCGTAAAGGTCGATGCCGACACGATCGAAAGCTCTTGCTGGACATGGAAACGGCTGCAAGGGACCTGTGGCATGTTGAGTGGGCATTTTGCGTCGCTGGCACGTAAGGCAGGACCTTACGTAACGGCGAACGAAACGGTACATATCGCGCCAGTAGTACCGCAGCTGCAAGCGGGTGTATGTTTTTAACACACCAGCGTGGCCACATTGCGGACCATCGTGGAACGTGGCACAGATGTCAGAGCGCAGATGTCGGAAGGCATGTCCGAAATGCTGATGGCCAAGGCAGCACTAGGAGATAGCGAGCAGACAGGCTTTGAAGCCAATGGCGAACGTGACAGGGCATCGGCGTCGGAATGCTTCCGGCCAGAACGGTAGATAACACGGATATCGAACTCCTGTAACCGCAATGCCCAACGAGCGAGCCGACCATTAGGATCTTTTAGTGAAGATAACCAGCAAAGCGCATGGTGGCCGTTACAATATCAAACGGACGGCCATATAATAAGGCCGAAATTTTCCAAATGCCCAAATAATGGCGAGGCACTCCTTTTCAGTTACACTGTAATCTTCTCGGCTTTACTGAGGGTGCGGCTGGCATAGGCAACGACGTACTCGTCAAAGCCCTCCTTGCGTTGGGCCAGTATGGCCCCTAGTCCGACACCACTAGCGTCCGTATGAAGCTCCGTTGGAGCAGACGGATCGAAATGTCGGAGTATGGGAGGCGTGGTGAGGAGCCGTCGCAGTTCCTGAAATGCATCATCACAACGCCTGCGACCACGCTGACAAATCAGAACTTCCGCAAGAAGATTGGTCAAGGGGCGATAATGGAGGCGAAATTGCGGACGTAGCGCCGGAAGTAAGAACATAGGCCGATGAAGCTTCGAAGCTCTTTGATGGTGGTTGGCTTTGGGAACACCGCGACTGCATTAAGTTTCGTAGGGTCCGAGAGAATGCCATCCTTAGAAACCACATGGCCGAGAATTACAAGCTTGCGAGCGCCGAAGTGGCATTTCTTCAAGTTAAGTTGAAGTCTCGCCGTGGAAAGGCACGTAAGAACTTGCTCGAGGCAGCTGAGGTGGGTCGCAAAGTTGCTTGAAAATACCACAATGTCATCCAAATAACAGAGGCACGTTTTCCATTTCAGACCTCGCAAGACGGTAACCATCATCCTTTCGAAAGTGACAGGTGCATTGCAGAGGCCAAAGGGCATAACGGTGAATTCATGTAGTCCATCCGGTGTTACAAAGGCTGTCTTCGGGCGGTCACCCTTTGCTATGGGCACCTGCCAGTAGCCGGAGCGTAAATCTAACGAAGAAAAGAACTCTGCTCCTTGTAGGCAGTCCAAAGCATCATCAATGCGCGGCAGAGGGTATACGTCTTTGCGCGTTATTTTGTTGAGTCGGCGGTAATCAATGCAGAACCAGATGGATCCGTCTTTTTTCTTGACGAGAACAACCGGTGAAGCCCAGGGACTGTTAGAGGGCTCGATGATGCCACGTTTCAACATGTCGTCCACTTGTTCGTCGATGACACGGCGTTCAGCAGATGACACACGGTACGGACGCTGCCTTAGCGGGGCTTGTTGACCGGTGTCAATAAGGTGAACGACCGCAGAGGTTCGGCTTAAGCCTGACTGGTCACGATCGAATGAAGAACGAAAGCGGAGAAGAAGATTCATAATCTCTTCGCGCTGAGTTGGTGCGAGCTCAGAGTCGGTGGCATCCGAGACTACGTCCAGAGCATCATTAGGCGCGTTGGTAGGAGTGACAGCACAAATTGGGAGCGAAACTGTAGAATCGGGTATAGTAGCCGGAAAAGTGGCAGCGTGACTATTGCGAAAAATGACGATGGCAAACGGAAGCATGATATTTCAACGGCACGCAGATGGGACCTATGGCATAAACAACACAGGCGATTTCGGGGGGGGGGGGAGGGGGGGAGGCACACGACACCGAGACAACAGCTGAGAAAGGCGCAATGTCAACGTCAGAAGCAGCAAACACTCTACACGAAGCGCCATCGTCGGGGTCATAGCACAGCACAGATAACGCGAGTTCAGAACGAGCACAGTCGACCAAAGCAGAATTTGACGAAAGAAAGTCCCACTCAAGGATAACGTCATGCGAAGAACGGAATAAAACTACAAATGTGACGACGTACATCGCACCTTGAATGACAACTCGTGCAGTGCACAAAGCTGAAGGCTGAATATGATGGAACGTAGCTGTCTGCAAAGATAGGTCGGTAAGTTGTGTGGTGACTTTCTTCAAGTTTCGGTACAGTTTCTCGCTAATTACAGATACGGCAGCTCCAGTGTCAACAAGTTCATGCACCTTAATGCCATCAATATAGAGTTCAATTTCGTTCGGGGGACAGCAGTTAGGTCTTGAAATTTTTGCTGCCAACGCAGTTCTTGCCTCCGGAACTGCGCCCGTCAGTTTTCCCCTAACGGTGGGCTGTTGCGACGTAACATCGGAGAAATAGATCGACGAGAAGGAGAAGGTGAACGGCTTGCGCCGGATGGTCGGCGACCGGGACGTACGTCTAGAGGTGGATCGGCAGGAACGGGATATCGCGGCTGAGTGGGCATGGTGGGCATGTAATGTGAGGCCCCTGCAATGTCGTGAGAAGGGAAGCTGCGACGACGGCAGTGACGAGCTACGTGGCCTGGGATGCCACATGAAAACATATCGGCCGATTATCCGGAGTGCGCCTTTGGCTGACGATAGGGTCACTGTTCGCTGAATAAGGTGCCGTAAATGGTCGTGCAGGCGGCGGCGTCATATAAACATTCTGACCTGTTTCATATACAGCCGGAGACGGGACGGTCAGCGAGCGGGAAGGTGGCGTCGACGAATAAACGTGGCGAGTAGCCTCGTAGATGGCCGGAGACGCTGGCGCACGTGGCCGAGCAACTGCGGCTGCATACGTTAGTGGTGCGGTAACAGTTGGTGGAGCCTGAGCTGGTGGCAATGCTTCGGCAACTTGCGATTGAATGACCTGGCGAAGCGAAGGCGACAAAGGTGCCATCGGCTCGGTAGTTCGTGTGATTATAGATAGCTGCCGGGCGACCTCCTCGCGTATGAATTGCTTTATGACTGGCATCAACGCAGAGTGGTCGGCGGTGTCATGGCGATAGTCGAGGGATGAGATGTCCGCGGTGTCTTGAGCAGCGCAACGTGTAGAAGCGCGCTCCCTACGCAGCTCATCATAGCTTTGGCAGAGCTGAATCACCTCGGTGACCGTCTGGGGACTCTTCGCAGCCAGCATTTGGAATGCACCGTCGTCGATTCCTTTCATGATGTTCTTGATCTTGCCTGCCTCGTCCAGAGTCGAATCGACGAGCTTGCACAGAAATAGCACATCTTCGATGTAGCTCGTGAAAGTTTCATCTGCTCTCTGTACTCTGCCCCGCAAGCGCTGTTCAGCACGAAGGCGGCGGACAGCAGGACGGCCAAAGACTTCCGCGAGGGTTTTCGCCAATTCCGACCAGGTACTGAAATCACTTTGATGATTTCTGTACCATAGTTTTGCCACGTCGGTCAGGTAAAAACTCACATTTGTGAGCTTATCGGCTGCGTTCCACTTATTGACGGCGCTCACCAGTTCATACTCGGCAATCCAGTTGTCCACATCTTGGTCCTCTGTGCCACCAAATATGGGGGGTCGTGCTGCCGGAGAGCGCCAGCGCAGAAGACAGGCACAGGTGCGAGATCTGGAGTAGCAGCATGAGATGGCCCCGGATCAGTCATTGTAGGAGGTCGTTGGAGTGTGCGGCTGCGAAGTTCCAGGGTGAGGACCAGATGTACCCAGCACTTCCACCACTTGAACCGGGTTGTTGAACAAGCAGGAGTTGACTCGGCGAAGGAGAGATTTATTTAGCGCAAGGGCTAACTGAACGCAAGCCTGCGATCACAGGAAGTTTTCTTCTTTTTCTATCCTCGAGCTCCATGCCCACCAGGTACCACAGCCCTTATCGTCCAGGTACCATGGCCCTTATCGAGTTGTACGCCAAACGTCCCCTGTCAACTACCTTGTCGAGCCGCTTGATGCATCTCCGGACAAGTGCCGTCGGGGAAAAGAAATCGTACACATCTCTCGGCTCAAGCCATACCATGACCCTTCTGTGTACACCTGTCCTTAGGTCGCCAGGATGGCTCCCTCATCGGCCGGGGGTGATTGTAACGAGCGCAGTGGGCATGGAGCTTGAGGATAGAAAAAGAAGGAGACTTGCTGTTATCGCAGGCTTGCGTTCAGTTAGCCCTTGCGCTAAATAAATCTCTCCTTCGCCGAGTCGACTTCTGCTTGTTCAACAACCCGTTTCAATTTGATGTTCTGGGCAAGAAAATCGGTGAATGGTATTCTGCAGGCGCTGCGTTAGAGTGCCTCGAGCGTGCAGCGGAGGCATACGAGCGCATCAAGTCACGTCACACGTGAGACATGAGCGCTATCAGGAAGTTATCCTGGAAAACGGGGCGCGCGCAGTGCGTGCACGTCACTGAGGTAATAAGGTGTAGAACTCGCAAGGTGACGGATAGGTGCCACCACCGTGTCGTCTTAGCAAAGCGTTGGAAGCACTTGCCGTTTCGTGCAAGCGTTGCATGTCCAGCGCAGCTTTATAGACGCTACGATCCTTAAAAAACCTACGTATGCCTTTTCTAGTAAAAAGAATACACATACCTAATATTGACGTGTTGTTATAATGCCTCAGATATGCGCAACAATTGCTTTTTAATTGACAATTTTACTAGTATAAACGCTGAACCTTGAGCAGTATTAGTGGGTGTTGCAGATGGGGTCGGCCATTTGGAGTAGCATTTAGTCACTTTGGTGCCGTTTAGGGTACTGTTAAGGGTGGACAAACAGACAAATATACAGACAGACAGACCAAAATGTTTGCGTTGACGGTCCCCAAGAAATGCTATCGTCTTAAAAAAATCCCCGCCCAAACACTCCGTACAAATTTTTAACCAGCGCAAGCTGAAACATGTGGCCTCGGGGTTAAGCAGCGGGTTGAACCCGACACTGCACTGAAGCGTTTCACAGATATTTGTTACATGTTCGTGCTTACAAATGAGTTTAGACACACGTTTGGGTTGCGTTTTCCATAGTGTTTCTTTCGCATGTCACGCGTGAGCAGAGGCGTGGCCGTGTGGCAGAACATGGCGCACATGTGCCTTGCAAACTAGAATGAACTCTAAACTTGCAGTCATTTTTCTTCAGCTGAGAGAGACAAAGGATAGGCTAAGCGAAGTCGCCAATCCGATTGTGATATGGGCGAAGGTTGCCACCATTCAAATATTATATGGGAGACTGGCACTTTGAGAGAACATTATCACGAACTGGTGCTGCAGTAAAAGGCCATCAAATTGTCACTTTCAAAAATGCTAACTACAACTAGTGTCCCATCTTCATTTATTCCTCTAACTTTAAAAATGTATTCCACTTAATCGAAAGAACCTTCAATACACAAATGCGGTGTATACTCGGGAGTGCACTACAACCAGCCCCATCGCAAATCGCTGTCTAGGCGGCGGCGGCGGCGCCGGCAGCAGCAACAGCAGCAGCAGCAGCCGAGTCAGCTGAAGCATGCACAATATTCGTTGAAAGACGTACGCACCCATGGCGTACATTACGCCGAGCCCACTTATTAAACTGACAGCGACAGATGGCAAAAGGCACGCGCGAATTTAAGGACGCGAAACGTGTTTTGCTAATAACGCTTCAATGTTGAAGATATGCATGCCTTGAGTTTAGGATTCAAGTTGTGACGGAGGTTATGAATGGAAAAGGCCTCATAAAGTCGTTAAAGGAAGAGTAACCCGTTACCATCGTTGCAAACGAACCAGCCAGCCATTGCGTTTAACACTCGAATCGTGATCTTTCGCTCAGACCCCGGAGAACCAAGAGATTAAAAGAGCTTGTTTTTCTGAGCTGTGGCTGCGTTGATGAGCATCCCCAAGATACCGGCTAGTGCCCTCATCAAAGTGCCTAGTTTAATTACAAGAGGCACAAGTCTTAAAGTACTTGCGAACAAAGAAAATGACTTAAGTATTCAGGTAAATGCAGCACCGGGACGACACGTGTTGGAAAAATCTTTCACTTTCTTTTTGCTCCCAAGGGCTAAATTTATTCGGGACGGCTCCCATATATTAAATGCGAAGCATTTGTTTGCGTACCGCAAGCACCTTTGGGATCTATCTAGCAAACCAAAATCAGTATGGGGGTTTAATAGTGTTTGACTAATATGACTCGCTGTTCATCACGTGAATAATGTCCCAATCCCGTCACGTACGTCGTCAAACGCTTTCTGCCAGACAGTGGCACGTACCCGCGGGCAGGTGTGTGCCACTGGGATGCGGGTGTGTGCCACATGTGATTGACTTGACACTCCATATCGACAGACGAACGGTGAGAACACACAAGGGTAATTTTAACGCATCAGTGGTAAGAAAAAGCTGATATCGGCTGTGTTTACCCGACGAATGTGAATGAAAAATGCCATGGTCCCAGCAGTCATTAAATTATTGCATTCTGCGCGACAACACCGTATTCAGCAACACAGGCACGCCAGGTCTTGCAACTGCTTTTCAAATAGACCGTAATGTTCGTGCAACGTCAACTGAGGATGCGGGGATGGCTTTCCAATGTTTTATACATTACATATGTACTCCTTAGATACAGCCGTCACGTCGGGTTAAAACGAACTGAAGTTAAACTCAATGTACTGAAGGTGTCTTGATTTATTATCCAACGTTGCGCCGAAAGAACAACCACACACAGAAAGAAACAAATATAGACACTATGGGCCCTCGCAATCAACACGTTTGGATGACAAAAAGTGGCAGGAACACATACGGAAGAAGAGCGCTCTGTAGAAGAAATATACTGCAGTAAACCTCGCTGTTGGGCTAGTTGGTGCATGTCTTGATTAAATATTCAACGTCATGCCGAAACTGATTCACAGTTTATATTAATCAAAGAACGACGCGAACAGACAGAGGTAATTTCACTTAGAGAGCATTCAAAAACGGCATCTCCTTGAAGTGAATGACGAGAGGGTGAATCTACAGGTTATAAGGTCCATAATGTCTACGTTGAAGTCACCAGCCTAGTATAAAAGACGGACATATGGATGGACGGACAGGTGAACAGGTGGATGGACGGATGAATGAACGGACAGACAGATGGGTGAACAGAAAGATACAGACAGATACTCGTTACAGTACACGACACTGAACAAGAAGCCGCTCTTAATGCATTACTCTGTTCACTAAGTGCAATCGTGTGCTGAGTGGTAATGGCGCTCCCGTATATGAACAATTAATGTAGAAATGATATTAAGGAAAGGTTATTTCTGTCTTATATATAACACCAATAGCAAATTTAGACTATACATTTGGCGTCTCGTGTGGCTGCGTACGTTTAAGAGGTCCCGAAACACAATGGCAGCCGGACTGTATATTATCAGTGGGAGAACGCAGTCTTCTTCCTCCAATGCGTTAATAAATACTCACCGTGCATAGTGAGCCGAAGTTAATTGTGATCGAAAATCAGAGGGCAGGATCAGTCATCTTCAGTAAACCAATCGGGATTTTCAAGCTCTGTTTTCAGAATGCTAGCGAACGAGGTTACCAATCTACACATGATGCCTTTTGTGACCTGTATCACGGTGTAATTGCGTACTCTATTACTTTGACGCGCGGAAATAAGTAGATCAGATAAATTTATAGATACGTCTCATGGAGCATGCGCTAAAAGCTAGAGAAAAATGGAAGGCGCCCTTTTGGGTTCTCATATCTTAACGAGTGGTAGTGAGTCACGTTTATCTTGCGTCGTTGGTCGTGCAAAGTCCACGCCGAGATCTCTAATTGCCATCGTGATCTCGCAATGTTGTGCGCCAGCTACGTAAGACGCTTTTTTATCTTTTGTGCTGCGCTCTGTCTACTAGTCTGCACCTTCTCTTGTTTTCGTGTTTTATTTGCTTTGGTGTTGGGCGCTTTTATATTAGCCCACGCACTTCAAATACGCTATGCACTGAATGAACCCAAGCTCGGCGGCTGGGTTCCGAGAAAATGGGTTTTCTCTCACCTTTCCTTTCTCTGTCTCTCTATCTGTCAGGCACTGGGGCCCCTAAGAGGAGCTTCCGCTCGATGACGCAATGGCTGATGGACCCCTCAGGAACCCATCGAATCTGTCGTTCCCGCTACCCAATACAGCGGAATAAGCCGTAGTTTAGTGGTTGGGGGACCGGCGCTGGTCCAAGTATTCTTTCCTGCTCTTTATCAACCAACATTGCTGACAGCAGAGATACCCGTCGCTCCGAACTGTCGCCGTATTGCTAGTGCCATAAGAAGCAGGATGCGTTATATAACATAATGCAAGCAATGAACGTATATCTCATTCCTTTGCTTTTGGACGAATGGGCGCTATTCACAATATCAAAACCGATGGTATAACGGACTCTTGCCTAAATATTATTAACAAAACGAAGCTTGTATGATATAAATTTTTAGAAGTTATTTGTGCAGGTCTTTGTATAAAAATATGGGTAGTTTTGTCCACTGGCAATAAAAATAACGTAACATATATTGAGGGTGTTGCGTAAAACACTAGGTATGGTAGGAAGCCTCAGATATTTGACAAAGTGCACGCTTGTTCATTACGGACCTTCCGTGTTACAGAAATACTATAGATACGTGTTCAAGTTTCACTCAAGGGCTAAGGAGTAGACGGTGCCATAATTGTGCGCCAACATCTCCTTATATATCATATCAATAAAAAAAGTTTCGGTGTGGTGCAGAAAATAACAATGGCGCTGGATCAGGCTCATTGGTTGCTCATGATCGTAAAAAAAAAAACTCCGCCAAAATAGACAAACAAACACATGCAGACGTACCTCGTTCGTCTATGCTCGTTTGTCGTTCAGTGCTCGTTTGTCTCTGTGCGTTCTTCCATCGGTTTTTTTTTTCGCTGTTCCTTTATGATCGTAGTACAGAAAGAAAGATTCCAGGTCCGGTACTTTCAGACAGACTATAAGACTTAATTCAGGCAAAATACACTCATTAAACACGTTTCATGCTGAATGAAGGAACAATGGTTTCACCGATTTGTCATTTTCATTTTTAATGGCCCCTTCACTGTCAATACTATCGTATCCAGAAACGTCCCTCACCCCCACGTCAAGAAAAGCACCTTCCATTATTCACTTACAAGGCAGACAGTGGGAAAAAAACCATTGGGTATGAAATTGATCGCTAAATGCAATACTAAGCGGTTTTTGATACTTCAGTCCAGATGACATTTCTATAGGTCTCCTGCGTAAAGCGCGCAGAGGGGATGACTTACTTGGCTGTAATATGTTTGTCGTTTTATGTCATATTCCTAAGTTGTCTTATTCAAGCGGCCTTATCTCCATCGACAAACTGTGAATACGACGCTAAAAGTACGCCATCATGTTAGTAAAGATAGGCCGACAAATAAAGTAGCTAATACTGCTGCATGGCTTAACTTTTCAGGGGTAAAAAAATAAATTTTGGGCTACTTCAGTGGGATGTTCCCTATAACATAGGTGTCACTGCTGTGTTACGTCACTTGCGTGAAATCAACCGGTCGGTATTGTTTCATGAGAACGCCAGATTCCATTGCGTGTCCTGAAGCCAACATGCTTTAAATAACGCTGAACCACCAGCATACATCAAAGGACAATTTTCTCTCACAAGATGTTTGACACAATGAAAAAGAAACAGACGTTGGACTTATAAACATGGCAGCGACCCATCATTCAATCATAAACGAAAGGCAAATGCACTCATACGAAGAAAGCTACAAATGAGCAGGATGAAGACGCAAATTATAGGGGAAAAAACAGGCTACAAAAAATTTTCACGACAAAAATCAAGCGGGAAAAAAAGGCGAAAAAAAAGATCGTCAACTAGCTAATAAATTTATCTTTCCATGGCACCGCAATAGATTCACCGAGCCATACATGTGCAAGACACATCATTACGTCAAATCGCACATTCGGACGCTCCACTGCACGTGGTAACTCAGAAATCTATAGAAAAAGCGTATCATGGCGAAAAATAAATTTAGTTGTGGTTTGACACTCTCTCATTTCACCTATTCTTCACCAATGGTTTGCTTCGTTTAATTTTCTTGGACGTGCACCATCATGCCGAACAACACGTTTAACTAAAGGAAATAACAAAATACGTGCCTGCAGCACGCTTCGTTGCAGTGAATGCAAACCCGCAAGTACACACGTCGAAACATAGCCCCCCACTCGCACGCACATGAAATTGATATAAGAGAGCGAACCTTCGAATGCATGCGGACCCAATGCCTAAATCGGTCATGAATGGGTGCCATGGGCGTTCCGACACTGAAAAATATACACCCTTCCTTTTTGTTCACAATTGCATGGCTTAGAAAACAAAGGGCAGGCTCATCGAACAAAGTGGAATGGTGAATGAACACAAACAAAAAAAGCCAATCAGCAGCTTTGCGGGGATTTATCATCAGCCGCTATAGGTACATACACTTCGGGATGTGTATGTGGCACCAGAAAAAAATTATTGTGATTTTTTTTTGGCACAAGACTCATAAACAAGACTCTCCATTTCCTACATTGTCCTTCACGACAAAGACGCGGAAAAAAAGTCACTTTCTTTTTTATGTTAGTAAACTAGACATAGAAGCACGGACAAAAGGGTTGAAGTAAAAACACACACAAACAAATGCCGATCAACCATTCAACTAACAGCCCTTGACCAGCCTACATGCCTTTGAAAAGAAGGAAACAATGCCGAGTAGTATCAGTGCGTTAGGACTTGGTCTTTGTCGAAGCACTGAAATTAGAAATATTAAAAAAGATAAACAAATGACTGCTGTCTACCAACCCAGACGTTTTTTATGCGTTTCGTACACCCATCAACTCGAGATGAAATCCTTCTCAGACATTTTCTTCAGTGACTCTTCTAACAACAGTTTTTCACTACAGCTACGAAGAGCAATATACAACTACGCCTGCCCAGAAAACTAAGCTTGATCTTGCACAGACGATACGATGTCACCCGTGCAATTATGTTTGTGCTTTATAAATAAGAATCTAAGGACCTGAAAGATGAAAAAGAAGAAATGCCTGTGTAATTGTGTTTAGATGTTCGCAAGATTCTTCTTTAGCAGTGATAAAGCGGCTCTGTTTGTTTGCGGGAAAGAAACAAAACTTCCCAAAGTAAAGTAAAACAGAAAACAGCCAAACGTTTGATCGCTCGCGAAATAAAAGCTATGTCTTCAGTTCTTGAGAAGCATATATCACTAAACCTGGTCACGAAATCTAAAGAACAGTGGTCTGGAGCCCTAAGAGGAGAGTTCCCAAAATAAAAGTATTTTGTTTTTTTTTCTGCATGTCACTTCAGATCTACGAGCATATTACAGCCATCAGCAAAGCTTTGGCCTTAGCACTTATTGTGCGTCACAAAAATTAAATTATACTTTGTTTAAATGCCAATTAAATTTGTGGCCGTACATGAAAGCTCATCAACACTGCACGTGCACGAAGTGAAAATGCCAAAAAAAAATTACCATTGTGAATTGGTTTCACTGCACGATATATAAAATTATTCTACGCAGATCACGACGAGGAAAGTATTGACTTGAGAGGCACCGGAGTTGTATAACGCGTTGGCGTTTTTATGCGCCTGATACCATCTAAACGACTATGCTACACCAAACAGAGGTGGCCTCCAAATCTCCAGGTTATCATGTGCCTCTCTAATGGCGTATTTGTCATAGCACCAAATAATCGCAAAGTATCGAGTTTATTTTGCAGCATGGTAACGATTCATACTTAAAATCAAGGAATACGTGACAACTGAGCTAAAAACATATATTTAGATGCTATATGCTTACATATATTTTTTATGTGTCACTTCAAGTGAAATGTTCAGGCTCTGTTATGTAGAAATATCAAATAACACTGAGAATATCTACTAGGCGAAGATATGGTGAATGTGTCTTCCTGGTTCCCCCATACCTGGTCCATGTTGCGCCACCTGTACATTAAGGTCTCACTTCACTTTATAACAACGTTAAGCACAGCGACTGATTGTGTGCTTTGGTGCATGCAAACAATCATGCCTCTGTCAATGCAACCTGCTATAGGTCGCGCAGGAACAGAACAAATTAGGAGAGTACTGAGAAGGCTCACCTCTGCCTTGAGTAATGGCGCCATTTTGACCCTGCTACTGCAGAAACGAGTAAGGTTAATCAAACGCTATACGCTACGCAAAGCGGCATGGAAACACAGGTGCCCAATGATTAGCATTTTTTAAGCACATCACTGTCATTGAGAATACTAAAACAGAATTACCCATAGCACGCAGAGGTTGATTGGAATTGAAGCAATTGAGAATTGGAATGGCGTAACATGCGACGGCAAATCTGTGTGCATGGGGCGCGTAGTCTACAGATTATTGACAAGCATAGTCTTAGTGTAGCAAAATTAACAAGCGTCATGTTCCCAGAACATGCTTTTCTTGATTACTGTTATCTATGTATCATTATTCTATTTTATTTATTTATTTTGGTGATGAAGAACTTGCTCAAATAAAAAGACAAAAAGAAATAAGGGCACATGAAGCCCATTTTTGAAAACAACTTTTTAGAAATTTTCAGGGCTGCTACAGAATGAAAATTAAAAACCTGTCTATTTTCAAGTTTATAAAATATTAGGGAAAGCCTCCAGTCGCAATACCTGGCAGTGACTGTCATTTCTTCTGATATATAAGTTCACAAACAAAATGGCCAAACTTTGCTCGGCGAAAATGACTAAAAGTACTAGTGGCTTCGCGACAAAATCTGTCGTCTAGATTGGGTGGTGATAAGTTTACTGTATAAACAGGGCCGCATTTCGAGTTACATTTCCGTTCTTTCCATTTCTCCTGATACTTTGTTTCGTTTCCTTGTATTTCAATGAAATAACTAGTAGTAGGCTCATATGACGAATATTTTTTGAAGCTGTTACCCCTTTATTGTGCGTGACTAGCATGCTCGCCCTGCAGTTTCAAATAACTTCAAATACGTTTTTCTACAATAACATCTAGAAGCGGCAGCGTTGCTACGGCAGAGAGATGGTGCCAGAAACTGAGCGACAGAGCCGACGCATATAAATTGAGAGTCGCGCCGTTCTTTTTAACAATTCGTACGAGATAATGTTGTGTTTACTTCTGTCTTTCGCTGTCGGCAATGAAAAAATGCTTCCAAAGCAAGCTTGTCTCCAACAGTGATCTTTCCGAAGGCGTATCGAAAGATATGAGTGCCGCGCTTTCTATTCACTTCTTCAGAATAAATGTAGGCACGCGCCATTCAGCTAGAAATGAAAATAAAAATACATAATGTAAAAGCCAGTACACATATATACGGTACGACAAACAATTTCAATAGAAGATTGGAGTGGGCTAACAGAAAGTGCGCTCCTGGAAGCGGATTAGCTACAACGTGACTTGCATGATGAAAGGCGGCTCGCTTCTTTCTTCCGCGGCTTATGAAGCACAGAAACTCCGGCACGTGTTCCAAGTTAATGCGACGTGAAGAACAAGCGCGAAGACATCTCGCTCTTGCCCCGATTGCTGCTTTTATCTCTGTATGTTCCTCAAGTTCTTATCCGCAGTGTCATATTACATACGCCGTCTTGCACCGTGTATATGGTAGTGAAACGACAGAAACATATTGTTACAAAATACGTAAAGAAGAAGGGCCCACAATGAAGCAAAACTGTGCAAAAAGGCAAGACGGAAATTCGCGCCCACGCTACTCTCGAATTTTGCAGGCGTGCGGGCGAGGCAAGACATTGCAGGTGCGCTTCCCCAAACGCTCCTTTTGTTTTGTGTATACCCGTCGTCTCGGGTTTCCGTTCGTCGTCCCCTTGTGGCTAGACTCATAGCTATGGCGGCTGGTATAGCATAGTACAGGAACATTCAAACGACATCGAAAAGGAAATGTAGTGCACTTGAGATCAAGAGGGCAGTACGTGCGCACGCACTCACACTGCAGTGCTCCACGAATGTGCTTTATAGACGACAATGCTAGACCGAAGACACAATAAACGCTGCGAAGAGCACGCAAAGTATGTCTGCGTGGTGCACACGTGATGTGTGAATAGGGTTGCAGATGGTGCAAGAAAAATTGGCATTATGAAAGGCACTTATCTGAAAGCGGGTGTAGAAATGCGGACAAATATCATCCATAGAAAGGTTTTCACTCATAATTAGGATGGCTCTAGCTTTGAAGTCATCTTTGGGGAACCTTCGGAAGACAGTGTAAGTTTATTACAGGTTTCTTAGTGTGTGCTTGTGCGTGCGTGTGCGTGTGCGTGCTTGTGTGTGTCGAGGGGGGGGGGGTTATGCAATAAGTTGGCAAAATGGCAACCGAGAAGATATGCATTGATTTCGTAGAAAAAGTGAGAAAAAATAACGCCGGCAGAAAAAAAAATGTGAGGCGAGAAAAGTAAATGAATTCAGAGGAAAAACAAAGTGGGGTGGGGAAAATTCACTCAGATTATATTTTAGAAAATACACAAGATCATGATTAAACGTTTGAAACCATACCACTTTATTCTTCGGGTGCGCCTGCATCTATTCCACACTACAAAGCAACGGCACTTTCTCCGTCATAGTCGCATCGCTTCAAAGAACTTTAGTTTTTTGTTCCGAATCACCCCTCCCTCGCCCTGCGCTGCCATGCTTCCTTAGCTCTCACTGTACAGCTGCACAGAGTTGAAAAATTGCCGCTGTCGCCCACACTGAAACCCAGCGAATTTATCGATCCTGAAGCGCTCTCATATATATAGAATAGAAAGCGCCGGAATAACAATTCAGACACCCAGAATGCCGCGACAGTATATGAGTATAAATGGACATGCTTGGTTCGTCTAACAGATTTGTCTAGAAGTGACAAAAATAGAGCCTTTCGGGAAAAGCCATGCAGGACAAAGTGTACATTTAAGCAAACTGCGAAAGATAAATTCGCATAGAGGCTTCCCCGTAATAAATATATCAGAAAGACTGGCCCAAAAGGCGTCGTACACAATAATCCTTCGTGGTAGGCAACAATTAGGTGGGCGAAACCGGGCAAGGAAAGTCATCTAAGGGCGCGTAGCGGTAACAAGGCAGGCCACGCAGAGAGCATGTTGAGACAGAAGCGTATTCACAGTGTTTACAATAGTTGAGAAATCAAAATATGAGACCTCCTGATGATATACGCGACAAGAACATCCGAGACGCATATAATTCGCACGAGAATAGCACAGACATACTGTGAGGTAGGGCAATTGAAAGAACATCTCTCTTTGTACACTGTGAAAAAGCGGAAGCATACGTAGCTGTTTTGTGTTTCGTAAGCGTGCAAACTTTCGAAAATGCTCTGCCCGTCCAGACTTATAATACAGTCCTGTGTGCTTCAATATTGAAGCTGGCGCAAGGTCATTTTCTCAATAGTCGTTGTCTGACGATAAGAGACAAAATGACTGGGACGATCCTCTTCCAGTTTTCCCCAACTTTGTCGGATTACACTCTAAGGACCAGCCGATCGGTAAGGACCGGGTTAGTGGCTTTATGAAAATAAAGTGACCAAATAGGCATTAATCTCACTTTCGGCAGAGCAGGCAGACTATATTTCATCAGGAAAATCATAAGACAGCTGGGGATCTCACATTTACATCGATCTTTGCTTCCCTCCCTAATTCACGGAGAGGTTCCCATGGAGTTTCTGAAGAAACAGTAAAGCTAACATACACTTGCCCTGTCCACGTAAACGTGGCGTCATGTTCAGTCTCCAAAACATGAGGTTTGTGTCGTTTTTGCGGCTTCGTGAGTGCTTCCCGGACACGCATTCATCATTAGCGGAGCCTTTCAGAATCATCTGCATGGTACCGACCATCGCTATAAGCCTTGGGTTCGCCAACCACGTACAGTGCGCTCAGTCTATTCCGTTGTAAGATCTGGCGTCGCAGGCCAAAGGGGGTGAGTCTTCTTTGTCGCAGAAGGGTGCGCTTTCCAAAGAGCCGATTCTTGGGAGACGACAATCCCGGCGTAAGGACGTACGTTCTGGTAAGAAGATCGCGTGGTCGGTCGCCGCTTTTGACAACCAGCTAGGTGGTCCCCGGTCAGCGAAGTGCCGACGGGCGACGTGAGGACATCCGGTGTATCGGCACCAATCCATCTGGATTAGAGTCCGCGGGACGGCTGTCACGCTGGACAGCGTAGGCATCTCGCAGTAATGGCAGGGGGCCCGCAGCCGAACGGCGCCACAATTGTGTGCGTTCGCACAGTTCGTGGAACGTAGTGTGCAGAAGTGTGGCAGCTTGGGCTAGTTGGTATGGCATGACGATAGTTATAGCGCGAGAACAAAATGACGACACAGAGACACGGTCCTTCGTGGCCTTCTTGTCTCTGTGTCATCTTTTTGTTCTCGCGCTATAACTATCGTCGTAGCGTGCAGGCCGGTCCTTTCATCTCTCTCCGACTGACAGGTCGAGTGCTTGAATAAGAGAGCGAGAGGAGAGGACGGCAACAAATGTGTTTAGTCTGTCCAATAAACAGACTGAATTGTTTTGGTTGGCCGTTAGGATAATTGGGAGAGGCAACCGAGGGGTTCAAACCTGGCTCCCGTTTCCTCACAGTCGTTCTGGTCGCAGCAAACAGTGCTCTGCACTATCGGCTCTGTCGAGGCAACATGCGACGGTTCCAACGGTAAAGAGTCTTGTAAATTTGTACATAAGTCCTGTACATAAAGTCGAGTTGTTGCAATGTATTGAAAAGCGCTGGTCTCCATCCTTGACAAGCAGCAGCAGCCACGACGAGACAAGACGGACACCATGCAACCAACCTTCCACTCTTTTCTATAGCAACAGCTGCTACGCAGCTGACAGAGCTCTGATCAAGGGAACACAGGGAGTGGGTAGAAGGTTGAGTTTTACACCCGTTTTCCGCCTTTTACAACGAAAGCTGTTTACCATCACAACAAGGGCCGTGCCATAGTGTTGCGCTGCCAGTTTCTATAACGGATATCACCTCATACAAAAGGAACGAAACTGCAAAAAATATCTAGAATGGAGAGGGATTCAAACCTTCGTCTTCGCCATGGCAGCCCAATATTCTACCACAGAGCCATAAGCCGCTGCTTGAAACTTTCGCAAAAAGAGTGAATACCGGCTTCATGTCGGGAAGAAACGGCGTTAAAATGTGCAGCACCACGTGGTAGAATAGTAAGATAACCAGCAGGTGTCACAAAAGGTAAATTGTGTAACTGTGCTTCGCACAGTGAGAACTGTGTAAATAGTGGGTCATTACGCAGTCATGAACAGCGTAACTAGTACTGTCAAGAGCTTTGCATGTCAGTCCCATTTTATTTAACCTCGTGATGGTAGGACTTCATGAAATTTTGCCAAGTACCATCCTCATATCCATATATGCTGACGATATTTGTCTATGGACTTCGGCTGTAACTCGTCTACAAGTACGTGCAAGAGTCCAGCAGGCTGCCACCCTGACATGCTCATATCTCCGCAAGCAAGGTCTTTCCGTCTCAACGGAGAAATGTGCATTGGTTGCGTTTACTCGCAGAGCCATGACACAATACCCCGTTACCATCAATGGACAAAATATTCCATACCAGAAGAACCATCGCTTCCTGGGTGTGATTATTGACAGGGACATTTTGTGGAGTGCCCACTGCAATTACCTGAAGAGAAGGCTAACTTCCATCGTCCATATAATGCGGTTCCTCTGCGGAAAATCTTGGGGCGCATCGATAAGGTCAATGATGCAGCTATACAAGGCACTGTTTCTGGGATTTTTGTGCTACAGCTTGCCGTTACTGGCAAGTACGTGCAAGACGAACATCCGCACTCTCGAAAGTCTGCAAGGAAAAGCACTACGCGTGTGCTTAGGATTGCCGCGATGCACCTCAACCTACGGGGCAATTATGATCGCAAGAGAGCATCCAATTCGAACATACATCACCACTGACAATTTGAGAGCCCACATAAGACACCTCTGCCGAGTTCCTGGTCACCATGTTGCAGTGTTGCCACTTCAAAGACCACACGTGATGTTTTCAAAGATTATTTCTGCCCATAGAGAATGCCTTCCTTTTGGCTTCACTCCAGCAACAAGACCAGCGTCACCCCCGTGGTGCCTACAACAACCACAGGTGTGCCTCACTATTCCGGGAATAACGAACAAGAGCCATCATTCGACAGTGGTCCTACGACAGGTGACATTGTCGCTACTCAACGAAAAATACGGCCAGAGGACCCACATTTACATCGATGGATCGGTCTCGGCTGCCAGCTCCACAGGTGCTGTTGTCATCCCGGCGTACCAGGTCACTATGAAGCTCAAACTGTCGCATAGAACAACATCCACAGCAGCGGAGCTTGCCGCCTTACGTGCTGCTATACTTTATATCGCGGAAGCCCGACCTCAAAAATGGGCTGTGTTCTGCGACTCCAAGGCATCCCTTCAGAGCTTGCAATCAGCTTTACGACAGAGGGAGCATCAACAACTAGTGAATCAAATAAGAGAAGTGATTCACGAAGTTTTATCAAAAGGACATGACTTGGTGTTCCAGTGGTTACCGGGACATTGTGGTGTTGTCGGTAATGACCTTGCTGATAATGCTGCCCGATCCGCCCACGCGGACGCCCAGACAACCCCAATTCCATTGTCGAGAACCGACGCTGCAAGGGGCCTTCACTCGTTCGCTAACACCATGTCAGAAACTTGGCTGAGTGACCCCAGTGTCAGGAACCGCCGCCTACACAAATTGGACCCATCGAGAAAGCTTCAAGTTCTATCGGACCTCTCCCGCCAGGATGCAACTTTACTGTGCCGCCTGTGGTTAGGAGTAACTTTTACAAAGGCGTACTCCTTTCGCATAGGAATGGCGGATAGCTCCCGATGTGAATCGTGCGACACTGACGAGACAATAGAACATCTACTGTGTTCATGTGAACGTTTTGCGAGCGAACGCAATTTGCTACGCGAAACGTTAGAGACACTAGACAGTAGACCTTTTTCCGAAGAGAAGATACTTGGCTCATGGCTCTACGCGTCGCTGGCCAGCAAAGCGACGCGGGCATTGCTAAGTTTTCTAAAGACGACCGGACTACGCGACCGCTTATAAGCGTGCAATGGACAAGGTCACATCTACACACACGTTGCCCTTCACTTCTCTCTCTCTTCTCCTTTAATCCCCTCACCCCTTCCCCCAGTGCAGGGTAGCAAACCGGACGTGCGTCTGGTTGACCTCCCTGCCTTTCATTTCTTCCCTTGCTCCTCCTCCTCCTCCTTGCATGTCAGCGCTCTAAGTGCTACTTTAGATGGAGCTGTGACGCAATGATTGAAACCGCTTCGGTCAATGTGTTGAACGCTGCCGTTTGTTTTGTTGGATTTTCAAAAAATTAGACGCTGAGTTAACTCGTGTCTAACGCCGAGTTTTTAAAAATAGACGCTGAGTTAAGTTGCGTCTATTGTAGACCTAATAATTATTTCACTCACGCACTCTTCAGTGCATTCGAGCAGAACAGAAAGGAGGAGCAGCTGGCACCACACACTGACACCAAACTCTCCTCATGTTCATTTAATTTTTAAAAAACACAGATCATACTCTATTTATACCGATCATTGCACGTTAGCTGCAGTCGCGTTGACATGTTCGAGGTGGGCCAACGTTATGGTAATGACGTCAGCAACAGTTTGCTTCATCGCTGGGTGGCCACTCACCGTTCATAAATGGGCAATCGATGCTGGAAAATAAATAGGGCTTACGTTAGGTAAGTGTCAACCGAATGACTACAAGAAGCTTGGAGATTGCGGGAAATGTCAAAGCGGTGCAAGACATAGGCATGAAAACTAAAAAAAAAGGGAAGAGGGGGAGATGATTGCGAAGGGTTTGAAGACAATGGCTCTGAACGACGGAGATGTCTTAAATAAAGCGTTGAGGCACCACAGCATTTCAAATTTATCTTTCTATCTTTTTCTCACCATACTTCCCTCTTGAGAGGAGAAGTGAGCAGACAAACGCATGGGAGGGATCAATCTCAAAACCGGCAAATGAACTTTTCGATCGTTCTCCGCCATCTGTTCCGCAGTGTGTCTCTTCATTTGTGCTTGACATAAACTTTCTCCTTCGTGTCTGCGGTGACTTCCACAGCAGATTTTCTTGTCTCTCCCTCTCTTTCATGCGTACATAATTGATTAAAAGGGGGTATATAGGCAAAGAACAACCGCTGAAAAGACAAGTTGAAACAATTACTTCAAAGTGTGCAGGACACGTCATGTGGGATTGTAAGCTTTTGCCGTTTTTTTTTCAGTTCTAAAACACTATGTCACAGCTGTGGTGTATAAATAGGCAAACTCCGACGACAGCCGCGCCTAATGACTTTAGCATGACCGTACATGCTTGTTCATTCTCCTATCTTAGACCTCTTCCTGCTCCTAAACTCCATCGTGTGTGGCCGGGTTCACATTACGCAGAAAAAGAAAGGTTAGAGCGGAACATTGCGTTTAAGTACTTATTAAGGTGTCTAACCGCTACGTTTATAAAATATGTAGGCAAAAGGGCGATGCTCGTACCCCACACTTTATATTTTTAGAGGCCAGTGAAGCTTATGAACACTGTTTTAGAGAAATTTAGTGTCATAGCCAGCGGACATCAGTAAAATTTCTACATTAACATATTCGCGTGAAAATAATGTATAATAAAGCGGAAGCTAATAACGCAAAAACAAAAGGAAAATGAAGTCATACAAAACTCATATGAAAATCATGTCATTTGTTGGTATTAATTGTTCTTTTCTTTTTAGCTGCTTTTATACACTTGTGTAGCGTACTATGCAATGGTGGTTATAAACGGTGCTTCAATATATTTTTTCTGCTTGCTCGGTTTTTTCAGGTATTGTTTTATGAAAACGTTGTTTTTTTGACACGAAATTTCAAATATTTAAATGTGTTGACTACATGTTCGTAGTGAGCATACAGGTGGTGAGTCTCTTTGAATGCTACGCTGCACTGTACTGTGTAACATTCTCTATGAAGAAAGTCACACGAATGTCGGCTAGTAGCTAACCCTTTTGGATACAATTGCATGTAAACTATGAACAACAGATGCATGGCTTTATTTCACTTAACCTCGTCAAGGCGATTGTACAGCAAAGGTATGGGGAAACCTCAGCTAAGAAATGCAAAGTAAAGCGAACAAGGGTATGCTGTAGCAGTGAAGGAACCTCCTCTCTGTTTGACCAGCACGCCTCCAACTTCCAATTTGAGTTTCGCCTCTACTTACCGGCGCCATACTTTGTCACACTCTCCCTTCTCATTTTTGTCCTCGTCACCCGTCTAACTCTTTTCAAGCCTTTGCTACAGTATGATACATAGCTGTGCTATGTATGGCATAGTATGCGTTTCTATGTTCTTAGTGTTGTCTTCTTCACGCAGCTTAAACTTGTATGCTGGACAATACTTCGTGCGTTTGAGCTCAGCTTTGACAGTTCCACTTTACAACTTTTGTTTAAACGAATATGGCTACTCAAGAATGAAAAGTAGCATGGGTGCATTACATTGACAATGGAGGCGAAACTGCGCTATTTGAATCTGTGGTGGTCCTGTTGGTACCAACCGCTGCTGATTCATGTGACAGCGGCTTAAGCAATGTAGTCCAAGAGAGAGAGAGAGAGAAGAAAGGTAGGAAAGGTAGGGAGGTTAACTAGACTATGCGTCCAGTTTGCTACCCTACACTTGGGGAGAGGAAGAGGGGAGTCAAAAAGAGAGATAAGGATAGACACATGTCACTTCACAAAGAGGAATTCACAGAAACCATGCTTGTCATTACATTATGCTTCATACCAGAAAGAAATGGTAAAGCAGGGCGTCAAATGGGTGGTGCGGATGCCGAGGCATTGCATTTTTCTGAAGAACATAGGCGCTGGCCGCACCGCTTTCTGACGGTTGCGGTGGTATCGTGATGTGATGTATGGTCACTCGTCATTTGTCTCAATTCAGCTTTCTCTTTTATGATTTTGGGAACGATGTTTTGAGGAAGCTTTGTGGGCTCCATTGCAATATGAAGACTCTAGAACATTGGCTTTACTACTGTGCGTGGAATGAGTTCCAGCGCAGCGAGAGCATTCTTGCTTGACTTCTCACGTGACCAAGTTTCATGCAGTTAAGACATTATAGCGACTTCGGCGTAGTGTCGGAAGTGACCCAAGTTTACGTGCGAAGGTAGAGAGACGCCTCTAAAATCTCTCTTCACGCAGTGTTAGGTACCAAAATGAGCAACCTTGACGAGAACACTTGCTTCATTAGCCGGCTTGACTAGGCCACTCAAGTCGTAGCGGGAAATAGCAGCGTCAACATCGTAGATGGCGGCAGTGATGACGTTGGGCCCGTCGGTATGTATAGGAGTGGGCGCTCATACCACCCACTTCTGTGAGGTTGCGTAGAACGCTTTGGGTCAGAGCATGCAAAACATCAATCACCATGACATTCTAACGTGGGTTCACTCTGGTGTACATGATTTCACCTGCACCATTCTCTCGAGCAGCCCCAAAACAGGTTTCCTATTTAGGCGCTTCATGTTGCCGTTGGGTTCAGTAGGAATGAAAATGATGGTGCTGCCCTCTGGCCCTCACGGCGCCCATTCATTCGGTCTGTTCGGGAATGAAGAGGCCCTGGTGTTGCGTCTTTTTGTCTTTCAACTCCTTCCAACTTCGAAGTCGTCATCAGATGGCCTCTCACCTGTCGGTGAGTTGACATCATTGTCCTCACTCTCACAGTAGGGTTCCGTCCGCTTCCTGGACCTGGCCGCCGCGGACACCGCAGGACTTGGCAGATATCCCAACTGGTCCTTGTACAAGGCTAATGAACGCACCAGCAGACTTCGCGGGGTGCACATGTTATTTCACAAGAACGCCAATAGCATGAACATGTAATCTATAGTTGTGAAATGTTTCAAGGCCACATTGGGTTGACGCCACTGCTAAACAATGGGGTCGCATGTTTCAGCGTTCGCTGGTTAACGACGTGTACGGTGTTCTTGCGCATTGGTTTTTTTTTCTTTAATGGCACTGCATTTTTTAGTTGGGCTAAGTCAGGCGTTCGGTGTTGTTCGCGGCGTCCGTGGCGGTGTCAGCTCACCTGCAGTTGTTATCTCTCCGCCCTCACTCCCTCTCCTATTCCCACAGCTGCGGGCGCGTGCACTTATCTTCACCCCTAGCAACCAGAGCATGTGGTGCGAGAGATTGTAGGAGAAGGTACGTTCCGTGCTTCGCCGGTCCTTCTCTTGCTCTTCACTCTCTCTCCTCCCTGCGCCCGACTTTACCGTTCGCTCGCGCCTCACTATCGACCGTTCGCTTGCTGGACGCCTCTCAAGAACAGTGGGAAATGTGTGCTCGAGACGCCGCTGTGATATGTCAACGACGATCCGACAGCGCTGTTTGTTTTGATCATTTCGTAGTATTTTTAACTGTGCAGGCTAGCTACTAGAGCTGGAAATGCATACGGCATTTTTCGCGCCAGAAGAACACCATGTGCGGCGAACGGCGTTATTGGCTTCACGGTGTAAGTGAGTGAACAGCTTTATTCACTTCCTGTAGGTTAGCGAGCTGGGTTCCCACCTAGGAGCTGGTTGAGAGACCATGTCTCTCAGCAGCTTCTCTGGCCTGCTGGATCGCCCAGAGTTGATTATATAGTCCTGAGCTGAGCAGCGGGGTCCACCAACGCTCCCGTAGGTCCTCATTGGAGACCGCGTCTCTCGTTTTGTCCAATTAGTGCTGGACGCTCCCTAAGAATATGCACTCATGTTGCCCTAATACTACAATACTTGCGCGAATTCGTCATATACAAGTCAGGGTACATCTGTTTTATATATACGGGATTAGTGTAGGTGCCTGTTTGTTATTGCCGCAATTGAACGGACTGGGCCCGGTTGAGCTTGGGGTGAGGCGGGGAGTATTCCCGTCGTTGAAGTCTATAATGTTGGTTAATGTCGTGTAAAAAAGAAAAAATTTTTCTAACGCTGGGTTCTCTCTTGCTAAACGCTGCTATGGACTCTGCACAACGCATTCGCATTTCCTCACGATTTCCTTCGGTAAGGTGGAGGCTTCTTTTTTTCGTTTGAACTTATTCGCAACTTTCACAGATGGTCGCGTCGCCACGTGGCATCCATCGTCACTGTCGTTTGGGAGATGCCCACACAGTCAGCCCATGCCATCGTTCAGTCGGCCTTAATTAGGCAGTTCACTGGGGCTTTATATTTTATCGCTGGCAACTTCTACTACGGTGATTCTAAATTGGGATAGTGAACTACCGAAGTTGGACTGGTACTGCGAGTCGTAGTAGCAATGATTTACTCTTTATTGCTTGCTTGCTGATCTAGAAGAATCACTAAATATGTTGGATGCCGCTGTGCAGATGCCGTGCAGTCAAAAGCAAGGTTTCCTGCTTTGCATGAGCACGGCTGCTCGGTCTTCTCGGGCCCCGTGGCACGAGACAGGAGAACACCACGTGCGGTGAACGGCGCTATTGGTTACATAGTGTAAGAAAAAAAATATTGCCCGCAGCTTCCCTTGGTGAACACTGAGGAGGATGCGGAGCATATAATTGGTTAATGGGGTGTTAAAGTGCGACTTACTTGGGTCCATGGCTAAATTGGTTAACGTGGTTGTGAAATGGGGTGTTAAATTGCGACTTACTTCGGTCGATGGCTAAATTGGTTAACGTGGTTGTAGGAGGGGGTGTTAAATGAGTGAACACGTACACACGTATGCGAAAGGGCGGCGCTGGTCGAAGGGACGTCGATCATTGTGTTTGTGGATTCGTTGGAATTCATTTCACCTAGACCTTGGACGTCGACGCGCCGTACAAACCAACCGACGAGCGGCAACTGAGCGAGCGAGCGCCGACCTTGAGTATATATAGAGCGCGACGGCGCATGCACTGTCAGCTGTTGAATGTTCTCGAAGCGCGACGGCGCGTCCACTGCGCGTCCACTGGAGAATCATGCGCGTCCACTGGAGAATCAGAAGAATTGTAGAATGTTCTCGAAGGGGAGAAGCGCGCGCGGCACAGATGGTGGGTGACGGTGCATGCGCGAGTCAGCTGTCGAATGTTCGAGAAGGGGGAGAAGCGCAACGGCGCATGCGCGCGCGTCAGCTGCCGATGTTTTCGAAGCGCGACGGCGCATGCGCGCGCGTCAGCTGCCGATGTTCTCGAAGCGTGACGGCGCATGCGCGCTACATTATACAGCTAGCGAATGTTCGTGAAGAGGAGAAGCGCACGCGGTGTGTAGAGGAGGAAGGGTGCACAGATGGTGGAGGAGTGAAGAGCGCGCGGTGTGTAGAGGAGGAAGGGATGCACAGATGGTGGAAGAAGGACGAGGAAGCTTGCGGACGGCGCCGCACTACAAGCCTCGAGTATTAGATGCTCCGCATCTAAAAAAGAAATATTATTTTTCTAACGCTGGGTTCTCACATGCGAAATGCCGCAATGCCTAGTTCACACTGAAACATCCGCTTTAAACAGCGACCGAAATTCCCCTGCCGCCGAAACGCAGCGTCGTTCGCACTGGATGCGCCCCGCGCCACCGAATATGCCATCTACTACAGGGCGAACGCGGGATGGATGCGCTGTCACCCGGTTGTTGTCGCGGCTTGCAAACTCTACTACGCTATCCGGTGGTGTATACTTCGACGATTCTCGTACGCAGAAGCAAGAACAGACAGTACTGCTTACTTTGCTGGCAAGTGGCTGTCTTGTAATGCACGAAGAGCAGAAAAACCACCGACGCCAGCGGCGTTGGTGGGTTTGTTTTGATCTGCAAGACCGCAACAAGCTCGGTCACGCCAACAGCAAGCTCGGTCACCTCTTTCACGAAATACGGAGGCGAAGTAGGCACAGAGTAGGTTAAACTCCCGTTGGTTTCAATATTCAGTTACGTGCACTGCGGCATAACAAGTGAGTAGGGCTTGGCCGCCATTTTTCAAAATTTCTTGACTAGCGCTCCTATTGGTCCGCGGTGACCGTTTCGGTGGCAGACGCCGCCAAAATCGGTCCGAGAGCGATCGGCGCGGAGAGGGCGCTTTCGGTGGAACTCGCCGCCGCCGCACCGGATTCGGAGCACTTTCGGCGGCCGGAATGCTCTCTGTGAACGCGGCCTTACGGACCCTGCGCAATCCATTCGCATTTCCTCACGATCCGCTTTTGGGAGGTGGGGGTATTTTAGGGGCGAAGCTCCTTATAGCGGCACCCGTTCGTCCCCCGTAGTATGTAACAAGTATAACATTTTGACCTCCAAGGTGGTGCCTGTGAGAGACTTCTTCTGTGCGTTGTTGAACAATAAAAAATAGTGCTGAATGGACATGTGAATAACTGCTAATGGGGAATGAGAGACAGGAGCATTTGGCTTTTAGTTAACGCGCAGGCTGCCATCAGCATTAGCAGCCATTGGCATGTACATTGAGCACTATCTGACAAGAAAGGGTTGCTACGTTATACTCGCTGGGTGTAACCTCCTTAGCTCTAGAAAGGTTTAGCGAGCGTTGAGCCGCAGTGCCATGAATACAGTGAACTAGTATATACCATGAACTCGAGGTGGTTAAAGGTGGGAAGTGGACCCGAAGCGCAAGCCGTAAGAAAGTGTGCGTGTGCCACCTCTCGTTTAGTCCTTGGAATGTCCGCTGGATGGCGGTGCTTTTATATGGGGAATATATGATGAAAAGATGCGAGATGGTGGTACTTGGAGTGCTGAATAGATGGACGAACGGACCCATAGACAGATGCATTGATGGACGCATGAACGGACGCAGGGGCGGCTGCATGGACGAACGCAGGGACGGACACACGAACAGACGCATGCACGGACGCGCTGATGGACGCATGGACGGTCACACTGATGGACGCATGGACGGACGGAAGCAAGAACGAATGGACGGATGAATTCTTCGCCCCACTCTCCATCATTCACTCCGTGGATATGCTGCCATTTTTTTGTTTTCATTTGAACTTATTCGCCAATTTTACAAATGGTGGCGTTGCCATGCGGCATCCGCCGTAACATTACTTTGGGAGATGCCCATGCAGCCAGCCGATGCCATCGTTTAGTCAGCCACAATTTGGCAGTTCGCTGGTGTTGTTTTGTCACTGGCAATTTCTTCCACGGTTATTCTGATTTCAGGAGTGAACTACCGAAGTTGGACAGGTACTGAAGTCGTAGTAGCAATTCTTTACTCTTTATTGTTTGCTTGCTGAGCTAGAATAATCACAAAATATGTTGGATGCCGCTGTGCAGATGCTGTGCACTCAAAAGCGAGGTTTCCTGATTCACACGAGCACGGTCGCTCGATCTTTCCCTGCGATGGCACAAGCAGCGTTCACAAACTGTACGTGCATTCCTTCACACCGCAGCAGACGATGTGCCCTGCGTTCAGAACTTCTTTTTGTTCAATATACGCCACACACGCGTTTATCAACACGCAGTGTGGGGTATAACACATGCTAGAGCCAATGACCTTCTCAGCAAAGCCTTGACTACATGGTGGCTGCAGCCGAAAATACTACGCAGTTTGAAGTGACAGGCTGTTATGCCAGCGAGTCCTCGTCAAACGTCCGTGCCTCTGAAAAAGGCAATCTGGGTCAAGGCCAGCCCGCAGTCCGCCTGACACGAACAACTCAACGGCGTAAACACGCGCGGCGCCTCTCTGGCCCACGTGCAGTGAGTCGGCAGCGCACGTGACAGCGAGCCGGCGTCCTCGTGTCTGGGGGTAACGTGGCCCAGCGGCGACCCCATTGGAGGAATCTGCCCTGACGACCAGCGGCGCTTCTGATTGGACATTTTGGTTGTACCCGGTGAATATAAAAAAAGCCCTGCGGCGTGTTGCGATCGGCGGTCCTATGAGAGAGGAGTCCCCATGTCGGAGAGCCGACATGTGTGTGAGTCGGCGGTCTTAGGCGAAAAGTTGACCTATGTGTTAGAGAGGAGAGCTCGGCTCTTCGAGTCTCTGTCGGCCCCAGTGCCGGAATTGTAACGCCTCTGTATATATGCTGTACATAAACCTTGTTTAACTCACCGTCGTCTCGTCCGCTCGTCTTACCAGCTCTGCGCTGAAGCAGTCGCGAGCTGAGAAACATACGCTACCAAACGGCTGGTGACCTTCCCGGCGGAGTTGAAAGCAGTGGCGCCTTCGGGACCGTGTTGGCGTCGCCGTCTTTCGCAACAGTGGTTGGCAGCTGCGGGATCGGCCGGCGTCAGCGACATCGATGCGGTGAGTGCCTGATGTTTTCTCCTCAGTTCACCAGACTACTCTAGCTCAGGTTGTAGTAGTTTAGAGAAGGGCTGTGTGAAGCATTAGAGTGAGCTTTGATCGTTTCAAGCAAAGTCGAAGTGCTTTGAAACCAAAGGTAATGCGGAGAGGGTAAACACTGGAGAGTGAAAAATTGCTTGCGCGTCTTGCTAGTTGACTTATAGTGGGTACGGCTAGTAAATTGTTAACAGGGGCAAACAGCAAGAGGCTAGTGTGAACGATGGAGAACCTTAAAGTGAAGGAACTCATCGAAATTTGTGAGGAACTCGGCATTACTTTGGGCCGTGCGAAACGAAAGCAAGCGATCCTTGAGATCATGTAGGATGAGGGAGTGTCGGCTGAGGAAGTCGATGAGGCCTGGGTGGATATTAAAGCACGCCGTGAGGAGGCTGAAAGGCGAGACGTAGAAGCTCGCGAAGAAGCTGAAAGGCGCGAAGCTCGCGAAGAAGCTGAAAGGCGCGAAGCTCGCGAACGTGAAGAAGCTGAAAGGCGCGAAGCTCGCGAACGTGAAGAAGCTGAAAGGCGCGAACGTCGCGAGGAGGCCGAGAGACAGGAGCGCCTCGAGTTGAAACGAATAGAATTGGCAATGCTACAGTGTTCGCAGGCGCCTAGCGTAGCTTCTCCGACGATTCAGGTCAGCGGTTTTAGAATTCGGGACCAACTGCCACCGTTCGTAGTAGGCGAGGACATGGCGAAGTATCTCGTCAAGTTTGAACACGTCTGTGAGCGAAACGCTTTGGAGCGGCCTCTTTGGGCGCGGAACCTGCTAGCTCTTCTTCCCGGCGAAGTGTCCGACGCGATAACTTGCTTGTCGAGGGAAGCGTTTGAGAGCTATGACGAGGTTAAGGAAGTGCTCTTGAGACGTTATAAGTTGTCACCCGAGGCTTTCAGGCAAAGGTTCCGGTATGCTAAAAAGGGGAATGAGTCACACGTTGACTTCGCGTTTCGTCTTAAAGCCGATTTGATTGAATGGCTCAAGGGCGAAGGTGTATATGATGACCGCGATAAAGTGGTGGAATGCGTTGCATTGGAGCAATTCTACCGCTGCATCGAGGAGGATGTCAAACTTTGGCTGCAGGACAGACTTGGGGACGTACAGTTAAACAAGGCAGCTGAGTTAGCTGAGGAGTATTATACTCGCCGAAAGTTGCATAGCAGGGCAGTGCGCGTTGAAAAGGATGAAAGGAAAGAGGGCTTTTCAAAGAAACCTGATCAACGGAGACCCGATCCGCACCGTAATTTCAAGAAGGACCCGTCTCTTACGAAGGACAGTGTAGGGGAAGGGCAAACAGAAGCGGAGAAATCGAGTGAGGTTTCTACCACACAGGCATTTGAATCGGAAAACAAACGGAAGCCGCTAATCTGCTACAACTGCAAAAAGGAAGGGCACATCGCGAGAAACTGTCAGGAAAAGTTTGCTTTCGCAACGATCCGAGAATCAGAAAAAAACATTCGGTTGTTGGAGCCGTATCTCCAAGAAATTAGGGTGAATGAGAAAACGTGCCGAGCACTTAGAGACTCAGCGGCAACCATGGACGTTGTCCATCCTTCATTGGTGTCTCCGGATGACTTCACAGGATAATGCGCGTGGATCAGGCAGGTCGCCGAGGAGCAGAGTGTTCGCTTACCAATCGCCACGGTTGTCATTAAAGGCCCGTTCGGTGAGCTTCGCACCGAAGCGGCTGTGTCTGCCGCGCTAAATGATCGTTTTCCTTATCTTTTCTCCAACAACTCAGAGCAGCTTCTCAAGGAGCAGGGCAAATCGTTCTTCCCCAACTTAGCGTGCATGGCTCTCACGCGATCGCAAGCGCGGAAGCTATCGCGGCAGCTTGATCTGGTTCAATGCGGTGAACTCTCAAGTGACCTTGTCGGCGGGTCGACGGAACCCCAGAAAGGAAAGTTTCCGCATGAGTCATGTGAGCAGTCACGCGAGCGGCCCGTCGCCGAACCGACCGGCGCGGTTTCCGTAGAAAGGGGAGACGACATGGCGCCATTGAGTCAGAGCGAGAGGGTTGCAACGCTCTCGCCTGTAGCGGAAAGTTGGAGCGAGCTGCCGAGAGTTGATCGAGAGACGCTCATTCGAGAGCAGCGTGAGGATCTCTCGATGGAAGCGCTAGTGGAAAGCCAAATTGAAGCGCTAGTGGAAAGCCAGAAAAACGCGGCAAAAGTGCTGTCGAAGGAGCACTACGAGGAATCGGTGAAGAAGCGTGCTTTTGAAGTAGGGAGTCAGGTAATGCTGCTGCAGCCGTTCAAAAAGAACAAGCTTGAGGTTGATTGGGAAGGGCCCGCCAAAGTATTATCGAAGCCTTGCGATACAAACTATGAAGTGAAATTAGGAAGGCGGCCGGACAAAATCTACAACTTGATGAAACCATACGTTCAACATCAAGCGGTCGTAAATCTGTTGTTGAATGCTTCAAAGGAAGAGGAAGCAGAAATTTTGAGTTCTAGTGAGGTAATTCAAGGGGGATCGAAAGTAATCCGGGAGCAGATAAACCTAGAGCCTAGCTTAAGTGAAGGAGGACCTGAGAAAGAGGACTTGAGAAAGATTGGTTCCGAGTTTGAAGACGTGTTTTCGGACCGCCCCGGAAACGCGAGGGTGATCGAACACGATATCGAGCTAAGCGGTGAGGAGTCAATCCGTAGCAAGCCGTATCGTTGTTCCCCTGTGCAACGTCGAAAGTGTGAGCCGCTCTTGGTGCCGCATAGGTATCGTTGCCTAAAAGTGGCCGGTTACTGAGGTGGAGCACGTTGCTCCACAGCGCAACTTTGACGTTCGCTAAAAAAAAAAGGAAAGCTAAACGCTAATGGAGGTGCATTGAGCAGTGCGTTCTAGCTAGTACCTTCTCAACCTTTCGGTTTCTGGCTGGCGATTCGGGGCAAAATTTTGACCTCATCACGACCTGGGCTGAGCGCTCTCGTTTAGAGTGATCTCAAGGGGCCAACTTTGTGGTATTCTAATTCGTTACGTTGTTGTACGTGGGAAAAAAAAATTGAGTTGTCATTTTAAGAGTCTTGTGTCCCACATGTGCCTCTTGATGTAGAGGGAACAAAATTCCGATAGACACGTAGATAGGTATATGTTGTACTATACTTTGTCTGGTGTTCTGTCGGGTGACCGAAGGCACTTGCGTGTGTCGTGTGTTGTCTGTTGTCGATCCGTTCTTGGCAATTTGCAGAACCATCGACAAGTGCTGAAACCGAAGATGGTCAGAAGAGACGAGTGAAGCTGGTCGACAAGTTGTGGCGACAAGCCAGTGGAGCTGGGATCCGTCGTCAAAAATGGGATGTGTTCCCGGAACAGTCTGGAGCTGTATTCTCCCCATGGCCCTGGAGGCGAACCTGGAGGGACCTGGCGAACGAGCGCACTTGACATCCGAGCCCCGTGGAAGCAGCTCGTCTTTCCGGTGCATTGTCTGGCGGCGGGGGTGCTGTTATGCCAGCGAGTCCTCGTCAAACGTCCGTGCCTCTGAAAAAGGCAATCTGGGTCAAGGCCAGCCCGCAGTCCGCCTGACACGAACAACTCAACGGCGTAAACACGCGCGGCGCCTCTCTGGCCCACGTGCAGTGAGTCAGCAGCGCACGTGACAGCGAGCCGGCGTCCTCGTGTCTGGGGGTAACGTGGCCCAGCGGCGACCCCATTGGAGGAATCTGCCCTGACGACCAGCGGCGCTTCTGATTGGACATTTTGGTTGGACCCGGTGCATATAAAAAAAAGCCCTGCGGCGTGTCGCGATCGGCCCCCATGTCGGAGAGCCGACATGTGTGTGAGTCGGCGGTCTTGGGCGAAAAGTTGACCTATGTGTTAGAGAGGAGAGCTCGGCTCTTCGAGTCTCTGTCGGCCCCGGTGCCGGCATTGTAACGCCTCTGTATATATGCTGTACATAAACCTTGTTTAACTCACCGTCGTCTCGTCCGCTCGTCTTATCAGCTCTGCGCTGAAGCAGTCGCGAGCTGAGAAACATACGCTACCAAACGGCTGGTGACCTTCCCGGCGGAGTTGAAAGCAGTGGCGCCTTCGGGACCGTGTTGGCGTCAATGAGGGTGGCGATTTGGGCTTGTTGGTATGGTTGCATGATGATGGATGGTAGCGCAGACAACAAACACGGACAAGAGAAGGCACATAGACACAACACAGCGCTAACTTTCAACAACAATTTATTACACGCAGATCTCCGTGGTGTATGCGATCCACCACGCCAACGTCGCACGTGCGTAGCTCTAAAAACCATCAAATATAACCAACGCGCGTGTTCCAATACTTTACAATTTTATATTTTTCAATCTTTTTCTACTTTTTCTTTCTTCCTTTTATCCCATGTTACCACAAACCCTATCGCGAATACATGTAATCAAGTTCCTTATCTGTCAACACCACTGATGGGCTGCTCACACACGTGTCACCTAGCTCTGCAATTCTGCCGGCCTCCAGATTGCGGAAAAATGTGGCACTAACGTAGTTTTCTCGGCACCCAATAAGTTGGTGAGTCTTTGCAGAAGCACAAGACCAGACAAGGGAAAATCAAATGTATGCCAAAAGAAACATAGAAACCTATTTGTGGAGTGCATCATGTGTGTTGTATACCTCATTCCACTTACTTGTGGAAAGTGTTATATCGGTCAGACCAGTAGATGCATAAACGATCGCTTGCGCGAGCACAATAACAAAGTAAATAGTGTTGTTCCTGATGGTTTTCTTTCCCTGCATTGCCAGAGATGTAATTGCACACCGAAGTTCAAGGAAACGGTTATAATCAATAGAAGTAGGCACGAGATGACGCGGTTGGTATTGGAGGCCGGCAGAATTGCAGAGCTAGGTGACACGTGTGTGAGCAGCCCATCAGTGGTGTTGACAGATAAGGAACTTGATTACATGTATTCGCGATAGGGTTTGTGGTAACATGGGATAAAAGGAAGAAAGAAAAAGTAGAAAAAGATTGAAAAATATAAAATTGTAAAGTATTGGAACACGCGCGTTGGTTATATTTGATGGTTTTTAGAGCTACGCACGTGCGACGTTGGCGTGGTGGATCGCATACACCACGGAGATCTGCGTGTAATAAATTGTTGTTGAAAGTTAGCGCTGTGTTGTGTCTATGTGCCTTCTCTTGTCCGTGTTTGTTGTCTGCGCTACCATCCATCATCGTGTTGGCGTCGCCGTCTTTCGCAACAAGGCACACTGGCGGTGTTTGCCGGCGCGCCGGTTGCACGATCCGCCAAACAAAAGCCATGTTAGGCTTGCACTAGCGCCCTCTCTAGGTGTTGAAAGTTGCAAATACCGAGCATGACGCCGACGGCGACGGCAATAGCTCATCAAGAGTTTGCGATGCATTTGCCATACATTATTATTCACAAATATTAACAGGTGTAACATCATGATGAAGTTGCGTGCGCAATCGGGGTTTTTTTTTTCTAGTGGCATTGAATATATTCTGAATGTTCTGAGTTTTTCTCTCCAGCTCTGCAATTCAAGTAAAACCCAATGTTATGCGTGCTTTTAATGATCCTTCCTGCTTTACATAAAGTGTAAATATTATGTTAAGTAATTAGGAACAGTGAAGCCATAAGTGAAAGGTACGTAAGTCAAACATGCTGAAGCGTGATTGAATACCGTACCTGAATAGCATATACTAAAAGTATTCATGACGAACAAGTTGACTACGATTATCATTATCAGCTTCATTTGCAACGCCTTTCAAACTGGGTCTCGGATACTTTTCCTAAATCGCGCATTACCCAGAGTGCGCATTCAATGTTTTGCACATATACCGGATGTATACATCCGGTTTCCTAAACCAGCGAAATGCGAAGGACGTGTTAAGGACGCGAAGGAGCAGATAAGTTCGAAGTATACGTGCGCACACAGCTAAAAGCTCATTGTTCAGTACATCGCAAGGGAACACACGCTGATGAGTCTCAAAATATCCTAACAGAGATTTTGTGGATTTGGAGGGGGGGTTAGAAAAAGGGGGTAACGATTTAGAGTACAGGGTACTCTACTATTGGAATCAGCAGCAATAAATGCTTTAAGGATCTTACCTTCGACGATATAAACTTTATGTAATCATCCTGATGTCAAATAATGAACCATAAACCAAGACTGCGTACAAGCTGTCTCGTTTCACTGCCACTTCAGTTGTCTCTGTTTGAGGGCTGCTAACTATTTCGCCACGTCATACGACTTCGTGAATACCCAAAGTTTATTTAACGCAAGAAAATTTAAAAAATTGTGTAAAGCGCATGACAGGCGTTTGCCTCCCCCTTTTTGGTGAATCTGGCGCCACTTCTTCCTTTCCGACGCATCGCTCTATACATTATCACAGATACGGCTGGACACGATCGAAGAAATGTCGTCTTAATGCGGCGTCCGCAGTCGGCAATTTCGCCTATCGATTACTTGCTCGTTATCCTCTTTTAGATGCGGAGCATCTAATACTCGAGGCTTGTAGTGCGGCGCCGTCCGCAAGCTTCCTCCTCCTTCTTCCACCATCTGTGCATCCCTTCCTCCTCTACACACCGCGCGCGCTTCACTCCTCCACCATCTGTGCACCCTTCCTCCTCTACACACCGCGTGCGCTTCTCCTCTTCACGAACATTCGCTAGCTGTATAATGTAGCGCGCATGCGCCGTCACGCTTCGAGAACACCGGCAGCTGACGCGCGCGCATGCGCCGTCGCGCTTCAAGAACATCGGCAGCTGACGCGCGCGCATGTGCCGTTGCGCTTCTTCCCCTTCTCGAACATTCGACAGCTGACAGTGCATGCGCCGTCGCGCTGTATATATATATACTCAAGGTCGGTGCTCGCTCGCTCAGTTGCCGCTTGTTGGTTGGTTTGTACGGCGCGTCGACGTCCGAGGTCGCAATGATCGACGTCCCTTCGACCAGCGCCGGCCAAAGTGTTGGCGGAACCGCAACCAAGTCGTCGTCCGAAGACAAGGCAGCGCGGAGAAGAGCTCGCGACGCCGAACGTAAACGTCGGCGTCGAGCGGAAGATTCTCAACTTAGAGAACGTGAAGCCGCTGAGAGACGTCAGCGTCGAGCAGCAGCACCGGATTCGGCCGCTTTGAAACGTAAGCGTCGACAAGAGGACCCGGACTTTCGAAAACGGGAAGCCGAGTGCAAGCGTCGGCGACGAGAGGCCGATCCCGATGCTGCCCGCGAGCGCAAGCGCGCCGAGGTAGCGGCGTGGCGCACCAAGCAGTATGCCACGCCCAATTAACACCCCGTTAACCAATTATATGCTCCGCATCCTCCTCAGTGTTCCCCTGAGGGAAGCTGCGGGCATTTTTTTTTCTATCTGTCTCCTTCGCATCCGCTTGTGAGCTGTTCTGCTTTGATAGTTTGCTTTCCTGAACAAGGAAATGCATCTGTGCACTGCGTAACATGCGTGTAGGATAGCATCTCGAAAAGAAAGCAATCCGTAGGGGATGGAGGGGGAACATTGTCGAGAAAGAATGGCCCGATTCTATTCAACGCATTCCCCAACTAATCGCACCAGCAGTCACTGGTATTGCAGCCATAGTTTATTTATCCCACCGCAGCTCATTTCATGATACCGTTCAGTCTCCAGCAGTGACTCGCCACTGCGAATCATTTTACAACAATCCTGTCACGTTACTCTCAGAAGTTGCTTATTAAATTCACTATTTCGTGAAGAATAGTGATTTCTGCAGTTTATTGTCAGCACAGAGGTGTAAGCGCTGTGGGGGGCCTCCTAGCTTTAAGACATGTACAAGTAAAGAAAAACTTGTGTGTGCAAACTGTGGCGGCGACCACCCAGCTAGCTACGGCCGGTGTCCAGCACGAACGGCTGCGCAGCGAAGAAATAAGACGTTTGTCCTCGGCCCGAACACTGTGAGCGAACCATCACTCACAAAGAAGACGTCCAGCGTGCCACAACATGGTAGTTTGGACAATGAGTACGCAGGAAATTTTCCGTGCCTGAATCCGAAAAGAGCTGGTACTGAGCCAAAGCAAGTGCTCAACGCTGGTGAGAAATGTATCACGAAAGAGTCCGCCAAGCACACCTATGCTGATGCACTGAGCCCACCTCAAGTACCACCTGGAAGCAAACAGCAAGAAAACCTCGAGCACGTTATTCGCGCTCTGTTCACCGCACTACGTTCACACGTCGCTAAGATGGCTGCCAGCTGAACGAAGGACATGTTCGAAGCAGTCCTGGCTCTAGATTCAGTGTTACTTTGCTCTGCTTCCACATACACACAGTACAATAATGGCAATGTCTCGCCCACCTGGCCTATTCCGTCCTTCAAAAGTGTGCCTAATAATGCAATGGAACTGCGCCGGTCTTCTAAAACGACTGTACGACTTCGACCTTTTCCTGCGCGACATTCCAATATCAATTCTAGCCCTCTCAGAAGCCAGTCTCCCAAATGCAAAGACGACGCTCCCAAGGTACACCCGACACGACAACCCGAGCATAACGTCATTTGCAAATGGAAGCGCAACGATGTACATAAGGCGGGAAATAGCTCACGTCGCCTTACCAGCGCAAGACCTCTGTTCCAACTCACTGGAAGTCGCTGCTGTGCAAGTGTGCTTGGGAAACCGAAAACTGAGTGTCGTATTGCTGTACATAAGCCCACAAAAGAAAGTCTCCATGGAGGCTTTCCTAAAGGACCTTTGCAGTCGATGTCCCGCTCCTCGAATAATCTGTGGTGATTTTAACATGCACCATCCACTCTGGGGAGAAAATAGTGTAGATTTTCGAGGCAAGGAATTTCTAGCAGCTGCGGATGCTGCCGACTTATGTGTGGCGAATGATGGCAAACCTACATTTTTCAGGCCACCAGATTCATGGAGTGCAATAGACCTTGTACTTCACTCCACGTACCTTCTAGTATTATCGACCACGGCTCCAGACAGGATGGGCAGCGACCATTTCCGCATCTTCACCAATATCTTGGGATTTTGAACTGCTGGTCAACAATTCTGCAATGTAACACGCTGGGACACCTACAGAGAAGCGTTGGACAAATCCACTAGTGAGCGGTTCGCAGATAAGTTGCAAAGCAAGCTATCGGCAACTTCGTTGCTGAAACTTACCGACCATTTTCCTGTTCCTGACTTGAAATTGAAGCACCTCTGCGCAGCACGTACATGATCGGAGCGGAAACTAATGAGAACAAAAGGATATCCGTCTGCGAAAACCGAATATAACAGGATAAACGCTGCAATCCGTCGCCATACAAAAAAATTGGACGAATTCAATGGGCCGCTTTCTGTGAGAGTTCATCAACGTTTACGCTCTTGACAAGAATATGGGCAGTAATGAATAGTTTTTCTGGGAAGATCCGCCCACACAGGCCATTCGAAGCACTTGCTTTGAAACAAGGGAAATATTTGCAAACCCTTGCAGAGGGTTTCGCAGACGTGTACACATCTGGTAGATCAGCAGGAGCGGCGATTCCTCTGCCACCCCAGTTTTTTTTTTACACGATGGATACGCCATTCACCTTTCGAGAGCTGGATATGGCACTTAGCAATTTAAGAAGACGCTGTGCCGTGGGTCCCGATTTGATCAGCAATCAAATGCTCACAAATCTGCCATATGTGCGAAAAAGGGGCCTTTTGGACATATTTCATCATGTCTGGAGCATGTAAAGATCCCAGTTGTTCGGAAGACAGCATGGGTGGTGCCAGTCCTAAAGTCAGGAAAATATCCTGCGAGCCTCGCATCATATCGACCGGTATCTCTTACATCATGCATATCTAAGTTGATGGAAGGTTATTATGTACAAGATTAACTTGGTACCTTGAACAAGGAAGACGATGGCCATCGTGTATGACGGAATTTTACCCACGACTGTGTTCTCAGGACAGTGTTTTGGATCTATTAAGCCACATCGAGCACCACCACGTCAGCGGAATCTCGACACTCGCCGTCTTCTTGGACGTTGCCGAGGAATATGATTCTGTGCTTCAGGCAGGCATTGTAAACGGGCTCCAAGTCATGGGTGTGTCGGTAAATGCTCTTCTGTTCGTACATGAATTTCTCAGAGACCGCTGTGTCTCTGAGAAATTCGAGGGAAACGCGCGCCGAGGGAAACGCGTGAGAGACGCGTTTCCCTCGGCGTCCCACAAGGAACTGTTCTATCTCCCTTGCTTTTTAACGCTGCCATGGCCAGCCTTCCTGACACTCTGCACTTAGCTCTGAAGGCAGTTAAAACATCCATCTACGCCGATGACACCTGCATTTGGATATCAGAGTATCACCACAAACGTTTGGCCCGGATAGCACAAAGCGCTATTTCAATCATTGAGCGTCACTTGTTGACACTTCGCCTATATTTATCATCGGAAAAATCGGCCTTCATGCTCTTCCCGGGAGCGAGAAGGAAGTCAACACGTCTGTCGCTGCACATTCGAGGCCACTCAATTCGTTATACAAAAAGTGTCCTTTTCCTGGGCATTATCATCGACAAGAAGCTTTTATGACGACAAGCGGTTGATGGTATAGTCACTCGATCAGTGCAAAGGATCAACGCTCTTCATCGCATGGCAGGGGTACGTTAAGGCAACACTCCTATGTCCATGCTTAAATTGAATGCTGCGCTTATAACAAGCCGCATTCTTTATCAGCTGCCCCTGATAACACCATCACCAAGCCAGTTCGAACGCCCAGAGCCAGTGCACAGAAAGGGTCTTCGCTTGGCGAAGGGAGTTTTTCAGGAGGCTTCAAACACGAAGGTCACCAATGAAGCCGAGTCTCTTCCGCTCCGCCTTTTGTCGCCTCAGGCCTTATTAACGCAGCTGTCAAGACTGGGCGAGTCCTTCGCAGGCACTGTGCTTCTCCGACGGCTAAGAGCAAGAACTGGCTCACATTTCAGCGTGGCGCTGAACACATTTTGATATTTAGGCTTGAAACTGCCTAAAAGGCGCCCTATGGACCCGTCATGGTCGTTTGTGGATGTTGCGTGAAACTTCAGCGTACCCAAGCTACCAGCGAAGTGCACCATTCTAGCCGCAGAAGCAAAATTTCTTGTGCTGGAGGACTTGAACACCATGTAGCGTGGCAACCTACAAGTGTACACCGACGGATCAGTGTGCACACAAACAGATAGCTGCGCAGCGGCCTTATGCATACTCTGCCTTGGCGTGTCATGGTCGGGCCGCCTGGATTGCGTGGTTTTGTCCACAACAGTAGAAAGCGCTGCAATCATGGCGGCTTTGCGAAAATTGCGATCCTTTTCTGCACGACATGTCGTAGTGCTGACGGACTCCAAATCGGCGCTACAAAGACTGCATCATGGCCTACCTCAAGAAGCGTTCATCAGGCAATCTCTGGCACTAGTTAAGCACCTAATTGGCACGAGTTTTAATATAAAGTTTCAGTGGATCCCATCCCACGTTGGCATTGAAGGCAATGAAAAGACTTATGCCTTTGCATGCGAAGCACGGACATCTGTTTTAAAGGTAAGAACTTCCAAGACTTACCAGAACAACAAAAATGTGATACGCAATCATTTCAAGGCAATCTAAAAGTTTCCATACCAAGCATGTGTGTAATTCATGGACTTTCTCGTGAACAAGCGACGCTGTTGTACCGCATAAGAACCGGCTCCGCATACACCCCGGCCTGGTCATTCAAAAGTGGGAGATACGCTTCCCCATTCTGTGCCTTTTGCGGTGACATAGGGGATATTGAACATTTCATTTGGCTTTGTCCACGGTTCGATGTGCGAAGAGCAGCGATAATCAGCTCCTTGCAAAAAGGCTGTCATAACCACCGGACAGTTGATGACGTCATTTTTTCTGAAGGACCCGCGGCAACTAGGAGGAACGTGCAATGAATTTTGTTGGACTTCCTGCGAGACACTGGGCTGTCTGACACGTGGTGACAATTTCCAAATTCAGGAGATGCTCAGGCGGAACGATTGCGGGCCACGCAGGCCAGTATAGCCCCGCCTGCTGCAACACTACCACCACCACCACCACCACCACCATCCTAAACTCCTAAGTGTGTTTTAAACAGAAAGACTATATGATAAGCGTCGACTTGAAAGGTGAGCCTAATACCTCAATGAAGATCACTGGGGTAACTGTAATTTGTAAATACTTTGCAAATTGCAAACACAGGCAGAATCTTTCAGTTCATGTTTGCAATATAAAATCACGTCTGTGATGATTCGATATCATGCCCATAAGGGACCCATCATTCGCCATTCGCAGACTCGGCTTACTTGTTGAACTTATACATGACATCTCCAGTTATATCCATCACCAAAACAATTACTTGATTTTTCAAAGCAATTTGGTGGCGCACCACTTTAGATAACAATACTAAAATTTGAACTCACAATAAGCAGGCACCCATTAGTGTATGGATAAAATACTACCTATTGAACAGGACGCACTTTGTACTAAGTTATCACACCGTTTTAAATACCTAAATTACCTTGGTATTTCGCCAGGGCCCCTGCACTACTTCTTGTCTTTATTAACGATTTACTTATCGACAATCATAACAACATAAACTTTTTGCTGATGACTGTATATTCCACAAAAAAACTACGTAAGTAGACTATGTAACTCTATATAGTGCACTGAAACCAGTTTCCGCATGATGTACTAACTGGAAAAGGCCCAGATTGTGTAAACAACGCTTATTTCGAGAGTAACATGAAAACCCCACACACACGAGTTTCCTTATGCCATAAACGTTGAACCGGTAACAGTAGTCTCCGAGAACAAGTACCTTGGACTAACAATAACAACTGACCTTAGATAGGATTGTCATTTCAGTAATATTATTTAATGAAACTTAAGTGGCCCTTCCTTTTCAAGCTATGCCTTCGCGAAGCGCCCCGTGAGGCTTAATTACGAGCCCATTATGAAATGCGTATGCAAACGTGCCTTTCATGTTTAACACTGCCCCTTAACAGTCCTCTTGGTAAGGTGAAATAATATGTGGTGGCCATTACATCCCTGACTGGTTGTTTCTGATTGATTGATATGTGGGGTTTAACGTCCCAAAACCACCATATTATTATGAGAGACGCCGAAGTGGAGGGCTCCGAAAATTTCGACCACCTGGGGTTCTTTAACATGCACCCAAATCTGAGCACATGGGCCTACAACATTTCCGCCTCGATCGGAAATGACGCCACAGCCGGGATTCAATCCCGCGACCAACGGGTCAGCAGCCGAGTACCTTAGACACAAGACCACCGCGGCGGGGTGATTGGTTGTTTCTACACGCCCATCTCACTGAGTGCGTTTCCATTAGACATGCAATTTTGTCGATGCATTAACTCAAGGGCAGGTGGCGACATCATCTCTAGCATTGGCCTTGCTCATAGCATTCACCCATACCAAAAATAGCTCTGCGTAGCTCATGGCTGTAAGTCCGCGTTCTTCACTTACGCTTTCCCAGCGAAAAGTCGCCGCTGACCAACAGCGTAACACGACACGCCTTGAGCTTCTCTCTCGTCGGGCAATGGCCTTCAATATTCTAATACCTGTGCTACTGTGGCACCTCTGATCGAAAAATCGCGGCTTCGACGTGATGCAAACGAACCTTCATGAACCATATCCCGTTCTAGGAGCCAGACTAGATCGCGATGCCCAGATCGGTATCGTCATGATCCCGATCAGGCCTGTTAGCGGTTAAAGGTTGCCACGTAGAAATTTGTAATCCGGATTAAGCCTGATCGAATCAGCCCTGAACGAGATAGAAACTTTTCATGAGAGAGCGATATAACATGTGGTGAGTAGGCCACCTTAACTTAAATTCAAGCCATAATAAACGCGACTGTATGCGACAATGTATTCCCACGTACTGTTTGTTAGTTCTCGTCAGTATTGTCTCTAACAAATAAAAACGAGCCTTTAAAGTCTCCATTTCGTCCTTTCAGACATTTAATTGATTACGCATGAACTGCTCGTCAATGTTCAATAAACTGGGATAAAAAGTTCTAAAGGGCAGACACTAAACAAAAAATAAATACTATTCTTAAGATTTGCTCAAAAATAAAATAAAAGTGACTTTTCTTTAAACCTAAACATTTCTGCCTTGAACACTCATTCCTCCATACAAAAAAAGAACCGTTTTTAAAGCTAGAAACCGCGTGCGGACATGTCTTGTGTAGTAATTTTTATTTCTGTAAATATAGGTGCTACAATCTGCGTAATCACTTTTTCTATCGCCAAATATCGCAAAACTCTCCAGCAAGAATAAGCGCAGAGTATGGAATGATAGCTCAAACTTCTCGTCACCGTCAAAACCAATAGGCACATACGCCAGAAGAAAGCAGATTAACTTTAGCGAAAACACACAAAAAAGCTGATTCGCAAATTCAGCAATAACTCTCCCAAGCAGACACCGAAAAAAAAAAAGAGATATTCACCAGAGATGCAGGGAAATACGATCCTACGTGATTCATTCTACCATGCTTTATGCTTACTGAACGGTGACAGTTTATTATTGGTACATGTAAATAAAGGCCACCTATTATTTCTGGCTGTCGATGAAACTGCCCTCGTCAGCTACTTGAAGTACGATCAATACAGACTAAAATTTTGACAGCGTCCCTGAAAATCCGAGGGCTGCAGCAGAATATAGAAGTAAAATATGAATTACATTAACGTTTCACTTGAGCAAACCCACGTTTTTTGTGTAGTATCATTTTGCTCTGGTTTCCTATCAGTTCACCTTTATATTGTTGTATGTAATATACTCTATGCCGATGCGTAACATGATTGTATTACCGTGCTTTTACAGCCCCGAGCGAAATTTCTTCCATATTTTAGTTTTGCCCGTTCACCTAGAAGAAAAAAAGACAACTTCTGCTTCGTACACAAACATTAAGGAGAAAACCGAAATTCACTTGATATTTATGGCTCCTGAAGTCTAAGGACACGTTAGTGCGGAGAGAATGAAAAGCAGTCAAAAGCCATGCATCGAATTTGCAAATATTTATATTTAGCCAACCTTGAGCTAAATCACATTGCTGACTGATGATGTACAGGTGATGATGATATGCAATGCGAGTGAAGAGTACTTCAACACTTCTCGCGCTCACACTATATATATATATATATATATATATATATATATATATATATATATATATATATATATGTATGTATATATATATATATCACTAATTTTTATACTATATACTTCAAGGGTATTAAACGCTGCCCGTCATCTTCTCACATAGCCCCGCTGTGGTGCAGTGGTCTAGTGGCTGAGGTACTCCGCTACAGTGCTGGCCCAGCATTTTCGATGAAACCAAAATGTTGTAGACCCATGCGTTCAGATTCGGGAGCATGTTAAACAACCCCAGGTGGTCGAAATTTGGAGCTCTCGACTACGGCGTTTCTCATTATGATATCGTAGTTTTGGGACGTTAAACACCACCCCCCCCCCTCATATCGCTCATCTTTGCACGTCAGCTCTACGTCGAGTTGCGACACCTTTGCTGCACCTAAAGCAACAACAAAGGACAGAATTCTAGAAAGCCATTTTATTAACTTTCAAATTATTAATTTCAGGGCTATGGTGCACATGGGAAAGCTAAAGGGCCTCACCATTTACGGCGTCTCCGGTTTTTATACGCCGTCAGTGCTATACGTACTTTATTATATTGAGAAAAAAATTTTCGACGGTGATATGAAAGCTAAAGGCCTGGCACACATAAAACGCTGCCACTATGTTACATCGTACCAGAACTTCCCATAATGAGAAAGTGGAAAAAGATTCAATCACGAAACTCGAAAGCAGGACTTTGTTAGTAAAAATGGCAAGTCGTCGGAAATAGTGAAATAGGCCACTTATCATTTACGCGCGACGTGCAGTAGTCGTCGTTTCTTTGACAAACTTAAAAACGGGTGCCAGGAAATCTTTCACATATCTATAAGAAGAAGCACCACAACATTCGCCAGGAAACTTTATTATGTGAAGACTAAGATGAGATCAATATTATTATCTCATGATTGTAGGCATAATAAAGAACATGGTAAGCCCTATTTCCCAGAAATATAAAGTTAGCTGGTGCACTGAAGCAGATGACATAAATCACAACATTCTGCAACGATATCTGCATATATTTATGACATAGTATCTGGCCAGGCAGCGCAAGTCTTATAAAAGTGGCCGTGTGTGTGTTCTAATAAGTAAAAATGTACACAATTTTGACCACAATTATGAAAATATTGAACTTCCGCCAGCTCTAAGCTGTGACTCTGCACTAAGCTACACATGCCAGTAGACATCATGCACGAAGATATATAGATTATAGAAACGCGGAACATAAAAAACGGTGTAAATGAACGTGTTCTAAAACCATATCTTATTATGCAAAGCCCTCATTCTGATCTGGGAGAAGGTATGCCAGAAACAGAATCGCGGCATTAGCTGGCAAAATTTAGGGGCTCCAGAGAAAGAATTCACCAAGTTCATGCACGCTTCAGAAGTTACGCGTTTGTTCTCTCAGAATTTCACCTGGTCCAACTTGTAAGAATGGCGACGCGAATTCCGTGCCCATTAGGAAGGTGTGCCTCCTTTCTGTATCGCGTCCACTGGAAGCGGCGAAGGAGCTGAGGAGAATTCGACCGAATCAGGCGCCGCTTCATTAGGAACAGGTGAAATCAATGCGATTGTGCACCAGAGGCAGCCTGCGGCTGAAGTTGTGTGAACTCTCTGTAAGAGAAAATGGCCGCATACAGACGAACTCTCGCTCACAGGCAGAACACAAGCGTAACCACCATTAACTTCGAGGGAAACATTTTTCCTTGCTCACGTGCCAGAATTATAATAGAAAAAGAAAACGAAACTTTGACCGTTCTTTTATGGAGTCCCTAAACAGCCTCCGAGAACATGAAGAACAAGCGCTTTATTTTTTATCGACGTTTCTTTCTAGCAGCGCAATTCATGCGGCCAGCAGTTTGTACACGTGACGTCGGGATGTAATAGGCTCTTAATCGTTCTATACACGAGAAATACTTGTGTTGAATCGTCGCCTACTTTGCTTTTCCATGCCAACGTATGCCCGTTCTGCTTTGTCTCGCATGACTATCGAGCGCGAAAAACTAACCTCACTTCGTTTTCTATGTTTGCGAGTGCGCAAGGAGGGGGAGGGGAGGGAGCGGGTAACAGCGTGTAGTCGAGAGCATCAAATCCTGGCTGGCTCAACACTTACTGCTGACATTACATGCGTTTTACGAAGAAAGAAGTGGTGGGGAGGATGTAATCCTTGTCGTAAGAACCGCGAAGCTGAAAAGATACCACTATCTCTCCTTTCAACTCAATGTAGTTTAGATTCCTTTAAATGGTTTGGTAATCCTCATTCGTATTTTACAAAAAAATATGGATTCGATATAAATGTTCACATTGCCGATACGTCATACGAGTGGCAATACAGTAAAACAATTATAGGGCTTCACTTTGAACCCTACAAGAAGCTTCATTGAATGAACTACCATCCATTTATATCAGCCGTATATCACAGGCAAGTAGCGTAACATATCGAAATCTGAAGCAAAAATTGTAAAACCTAGCACCAGAATTACCAACAGCCTACATGAAAACAGCGTGTCATTAACAAAGCACACGTCTATATACGTGAACGAAAAAGAAAATATAGTTTCAAACGTCACCGGAAACACGTTCGCAGTGTCAGGTTATACATAATTAAGCGTGACTAAGCTTTTTTTGACGATGCTTGGTTTCCTGAAAACGTTTTTATTGTTCGCGTATCCTTGCATGCTTTAAATAAGACTTGATTGATTGATATGTGGGGTTTAACGTCCCAAAACCACTATATGATTATGAGAGGCGCCGTAGTGGAGGGCTCCGGAAATTTAGACCACCTGGGGTTCTTTAACGTCCACCCAAATTTGAGCACACGGGCCTACAACATTTCCGCCTCCATCGGAAATGCAGCCGCCGCAGCCGGGATTCGAACCCGCGCCCTGCGGGTCAGCAGCCGAGTACCTTAGCCACTAGACCACCACGGCGGGGCTTTAAATAAGACTTGCAGACAAGTGAGGAGGGATATAAAATGCTGTTCTTTTGAAGCAATGGCATCGTTTTGTGCAAGTTTATAATACAACTAATACCCCTATAGCGCAGAGGCAAGTGGTTGGCGTCCAAAAGAAGGCAATAACAAGTGAAGATAGACATTCACAAAAGTGAAAAAGCGTGGTAGCGTTATCTTCCATAAAACTTAGCTGTTCATACCAACAAAGCCATCAATTTTAGAACCTAATATATTACTCAAGGTGCTCATCTCGGCCGTGACACTAAGATTGGCAACAGCCCCCATAAGCAAGAGTAAAGACCAGCATCAAACGTATATTGAAAAATAATGCTTCTGTTAAGTATCACTTTTAACTCGTCTGGCATATTAAGACTCTAATTTATTCACCCTGGTTTCCAACGGAGCTCTTTCCGTGAACTTGTTGCTTGGAAGTTTGACGGTTTCTTAAACATAACTCGACGCCCAAATGCTGAATAAAATTACGTTACCTCATTACAACGAACAGTGGCAAGAAAACGAACCGAACTTGCATCTATGAGTTCACGAGAAAATAATTTCAGAGGACTCACTGGAAAACGTTAAGATTGCTCGAGGCGAAGGCAAGATGGCGGTCATCTCTTCCTGACCGAACGTTTAAGCTCTCCTCTCATACGACCACTAAGAACAACATTTGATAGTGAGAGTACAAGTGACGAGTTACTAATGATAAAGGTTGACGAATTCGCAAAAGGTTGTTTTTTATTTTTTTACCTTACTTTATGCTGTAGGTGTCATGAGCGATCTGAGCAATTAAAATGCAATCCATTGACCTCCTAGATAAGGAGGAAGTCTTTCTTTTTGGTTGTGTAGTGTATCTAGTGGTGGTGCCACTGTGCATGGATAAACAGGGTGTTGTTTCCAGTGAATAAAATGCTTGAAGTTAGCGCATTGTGGTGTCGTCTTTTTTACGCCCATGTTGGCTAGCACTCAATATGTTTTCATGTGTCGCTTACCAACACGCTCAAAAAATTGCAATGTATAAAGGTCGTTCTTCTACTTTAGCAACCGTCATACGAGAACTACCGCAATGCAAACACGTGGATTACTAAGGCTTCTTAGAATGGCTCATTGTCTTAACTAGGAGAGAATAAAACAGGTGTGAGCGAGATGAAAAAGAGGAAACAGATAGAACAATATTCTGCATCAGTGGCAGATATCCACTGACGCAGAAAGGTGACCCGTAACAATCGACACATGTTTCCCAATTTTCGTTCGTAACTAACAACACGTTTGATTCAATCGCTTTTTAAGTATGTCTTCGGTACACAACAATTACACAATGGTTTTGCATGGTCAACTTCTAGTAAATCAGGATTCATAATAGGTTCTTGTGCAAGTCATCGGCTTGCCTAAGTTTGCCTGCTAAATAGCGTTGAGAGGTAAAAAATACAAAACGTTAACAAAAACAAAGTAACTTCACTGTTACGTAGAAGGACTGAAGCCTGGGTCAGTTGATGGCAGTACTTGAACATATTTTAACACAGCACATGACTACAATTGTGTTTTTTTTCACGATTAGTTTACGATTGTGTCACCGTGAACCCCTACTGACGGCTTGGCCGCCACGTTGAGTTTCTGGCCGGACGATCAAATGAGGTGACTTATAAACTAGGACAGCCAAAGTACGGCTTCCTGTAAAGCGAAAAGACATTACGCTAACGCGTGACGGAAAAATCAGTCCTGGATCAATTTTTTCGCGTAGGGCTTACGGCGAGGTTTTTCGGCTGCATAGGCGATGAAGCTAATATATTTGCGGTAAATTTTGCCGCTTTCATCTCCCTTCGACGCCCCGCCAGCGGTGGATCTAGTGGCTAAGGTACTCGGCTGCTGACCCGCAGGTTGCGGGATCGAATCCTGGCTGTGGCAGCTGCATTTCCGATGGAGGCGGAAACGTTGTAGTCCCGTGTGCTCAGATTTGCGTGCATATTCAAGAACCACAGGTGGTCGAAATTCCCGAAGCCCTCCACTACGGCGTCTCTCATAATCATATCGTAGTTTTGGGACGTTAAACCCCACGTATCAATCAATCTCCTTCCAGACCAAGTGTGAATGCACCTTAGAATATCCTCGATGTTATAATTGTTATAAACAGCAAAACTCATTACAAAAACATTGTTTCGCCATCGTGGTGATGCGCAAGTAGTTGTCGAGAGAGGTTGTAAAAGCCACCAGGGTAATCGATAATGAGCGTTTGTAAAGCTTTGCTGCTTTGAATAATGCCAGCGACTATTGCAGTCGGTTTGGTACAGCCTGCCATATATCCATGTACCAAACCGACTGCAGTATTGAAGTATTCGTGGCCAAGACCAAATTCATACGTGACCTGTATAATCTGGTTGATGGACTCACGTCGTTGTAGCATTTGAACTGAATGTGGCCTGACAGAAGGCACTTACTGTTCCTTCTTCGCGTTTTTTTACTGTTATTATTATTGCCTCCGCCGATTAGTAGTTGTATTTCTAGGTACTTCTATGAAGATTGTTACATGTCTGATACGTGGCGTAAAATTTTCGTTCAAGCTGCCACAAGTACACAATCCTAGATTGAGACAGTCAGAGGAGTATTGCAGTGATGAGCCTCTCTTCGCCCCGAAGACAGCTCGTTAAAGAAACCCCACAGTTAAACACGCTCGAAGCCCTCGATCATAAAAAGCTGCGTGCGCTTTTTCTCGGGCGCATTAGGGTGATTGTAGTAACGCAAGCCGTAAAACGTTCACATAGAATCAAATTTAGGAAAAGCATTCTCGGATCGTCATGGATGGACGAGGCGGATGCCCTCGAATAAAACCAATTCAATTGGTAAAAGTAGGTGGATGTACTGAAGTGCGTCATAAAATCTGTTTTTTACACGAAAAGTCCCACTCAAGCGTCCATTTCATCAGATATGGCTGCTCCTCAAATCCTAGAAATAGGATGGGCAATAATGCTTTAATGTATTCATTGGGTGTAAAATTGCTTGGAGCAAAGCTTTCTGCTTATTCAGCGCAATTATGGAAAACTATAGAAGTTATAGAACAAGAGCGGGGCTCTGCGGAGCTCAGCTCTTTACGACTAAGCCTGGGCGACCCAGCACGCCCGTGAGGGAGCGTCGAGGGAAGCCCTTGGCGTCCCCTAATCGGAGGCTTAGGCCCGCCCACCTAAAACTGCTGGTTTCTTATAATAAAGTTTATTCCTCCTCCTCTTCCTCATCCTCCTCCTCCCAGAGAAACCATTGTAAGTTTTTTGCGAGTTAAATGATTAACCATATGGCTTAGAAAACGCCTATTCCCAATGAAACATAATCAGAGCTACTACGGCTAGAATGACTGTTTTTACTTAGGTTTTCTTTCTTTTTTTTTAAATGCGAAGCATTTCTTAGCCAACTTCGGCGACTTCGAGCGTATCTATCTATCTATCTATCTATCTATCTATCTATCTATCTATCTATCTATCTATCTATCTATCTATCTATCTATCTATCTATCTATCTATCTATCTATCTAGCAGCCTACGACTTTTAGCTCTCCTGGCCGTTTCTATAATTTTATCAATACCAAACTTGGTATGGCACAACATGACTGTATGATGAAACTATTTGACTAGTCATAATATAAAAATTATGACATCTATGCTATGAATGTCATGATTTAGATTTCATGGTTCTGCAGCTCTTGCGGCTGTTTAGTTCACTTGGCTTGTGCAAAACTGGTATGGTATGGCATGATTGCATGGGCAACACAAGCGACAGACCATAACAAGGAAATCATGACATGCGTGTCATGTAACAAACCACTACATGCCATGTTCATGATGCGCACGTGGTCGTTTCGCTAGCGTCACATATACTAAATTTGGTATTACGGTACGTGAATGGATGACGAAGGCATGTGACTGGTGCAAACATGGTAATGATGAGATGCTTGTCATGTGAGAACATGACAACATACCACGCTCATAGCGTGCTCGCGGCCGTTTCGCTAGCTCCACATATACTAAATTTAGTATCACGTGACATGCATAGATGACGAACATGATCCAAACATGATAATCATGACCCAAACATGATAATCATGACACGGAAGTCATGTAAGGCGTCATTTACCTCCGCCTCGTAACGTTCTGCTGACTTTAGAGTGACATATATACCTTTCTCATTCATGCTTCACATATCATCGATTCCCACTGTACGTGGTATCTGCCAATTTTTTTTTTACTTTACCGAACAAGTAAAAAAAGCAACTACTTTAGAGTTCGGCATTCTGGCCTTCTAACATGCCTGATTAGCAATCTAGCATCACAGCTGTGCTAGCGAATCATAAAGTCTCTAAGATAATGTAGGGCATACGTAAAAAAGCATACACTTCAGCACCTGTTGGTAACTCTAGGGTGCACAAAAGTTTTTGGTTTAATCTAAAAATTATCTACTACTACTTCACATTCACGCCTGCTACGACTTTCACTGTTTTATACGAGTAACGTGGAGCCTAATAGCATCTCACGGCATCTCGGCTTTTCATGCGAGGACAACCACTTGTTTGTCTTTGCTTCATAAAGCACATATATGTGTAGGCTCTTAATGTTGTTCCACCTGTAAAATTGTAGTCAGCACAAAATATGATTTCTTCATCACCAATCCGACACGCTGCATTTGACATGTGGCTGCTCGTCCAGCGTGACCGTAACGTTTCTGGCACCATGATGAGAAAAATGATGAGGAAACAATTGAAGTGTAAACCGCCTACGTACGGGATCTCTCGCGCATAGTGGGTTGTGTTCAGTCTAGCGTGATTGAACACCAAAAGAAATGGCAAGTCCCTTCCTAACGACGGGTCGAGGTCTCTAAAGAAAGTAGGGCGTAGAAAAGACTGTTTTGTGTGTTCTGCTTCTGAAAGGACGAAATACACAGAACAAAAATACAAATTTCACCGTATCAGACTTTTGTTTTACGCTTTTAAAAGACTGCAGATGACGTCTGACGCATACGGAGCTCAATTTCGAAGGAACGAGGACGTCAGAAAATGAACAAAATTCCAACCTGCTTCATCGAAATCTAGATCAACAGGGAAGCGAAATAATTCGAACGGGAACCGATTTATTTGTGCGTCTGATATCAAAGCTAAATGAAGAGAAACGCTTAATTTAATGTTTTGGGTGTGGGAGAAAAATAAAGGCTCACTGAAAAAATGCGTTGAAAAGTGGAGAGCCCGAGCCATGTAGGGGAATGTAATTTAGCTTAAGCCTAATGTTAATAGAGAATTTAGTCTACCGTAAAAGAAACAACATCGAACAAATGAAATACCGACAAGAGGGGTTGGATGGACGGTAAATAAAAATGTAAAAGAAGATGTTACGTGACGCGCTTAAAAAGAATGTGCTTTAGCTTAGTGGTACTACAACTAGGCCGTACTGCAAAGCACGCTTCACAAAAGTAGATGAGTACGGGAAGTAACGTGCCGATAACCCGGAACATATCAATCTAATAAACTGTGGCAGCCGCGGGGACTCTCTCAGCTAAACAAGCGCTGAGCCATGTTCCGAAAATTCCCTCTCCTCCTCGTCCAATGCTAGAGCCCCGTGTACTGTGCGATGCAAGTGCACGTTTATAAACCGCCAATGGTCGAAATTTCCGAATCAATTCTTTACGACGTCCCTCTTAACGATAATAACATCGTAGTTGCCGGACGTGCAATCCGAGATAAAATTATATCTACCTCCATCTAACTAATGAAGGAATGGAAGAGAAATTTAAAGTCTCCCCCCTTTTTTTTTAGCAGACACAAAAAGAAAAGTGCCACTGAAAAGAAACAATGACTTCGTTTAGATTGACGAACTGCGCTCTGAGAGAGTTAATGCCATATGTTTCACTTTTACAGATTTTTTTATTAGCGTAGGGAATCAAGGTTGAAGCTTCATTTTTCAATTTCGCACGAAAATTTGCACCTGTGACGTCACAAATTCGAAAATACATTTTTCGCATTTAAGTGACATTGGCTTGATAAAATTTGTGAAACTTCCTGTGCTAAATCTATGGCATCCAGAAATGACAATGCACTTTATTGTTATTAATAAGAAACTGCGTATGACTCAATAGACCCCTTCAAGGTCTTCTACGTCGTGGTGTTTGTTGTGAGAAAGCCTAGGTGACGTCTCCACTCACATTTTTTTTTTTCGCATGTTTCCTCACTTTCCAAGCGTCGTCTTATGTAAGAGAGGTGTTTTTGGAATTTGATATGGTGCTTTACTATTATGACAAAACTTGTTTCTTCCTTAGTGTCCCTTCATTAGCAACTAAGAGATAATAATGCCGAGGAAAGTATGCTAGATGTTATTCGGAGTAAATATGATATCCATGTGATCAAAGTAAAGTTGTTTAAACATAACTTCTCTCCCATAGAAACCAAACCTGTTACATTTAAATTGTGTGTCCGATGCTCCACCAGTTTATCTACAGTGGCACCTATTACCCTATTCACTTCAATGGGTATATTTTTTCATTTAAAAGAGAGTGTGTATTAGACCTCACAAATAATTGACCACTCCTATCTGATAAGCTTCATCGCTGTAGCACAGAATCTAGGCTTTACTGAAAGGCAATCGTGACAAAAATAGTGGAATACTGGGAGCAAGGTCTGATAATCGGTAATAAAAAGGTAAAAGATGCTGCCGAGTATGAGGTGGAGGATGAAACCTCATTGTAAGAATCTGGCGTTCTTGGTGGTGCGGATCCAACGCCTAGGTGCCAGCCCAGAGCCCTTGAGCTGTGGCGGCATTCTCAGCCCGTCGGATAGCCCAAAGTGAATCTTTTGAATCTGTGCTCAGTACCATGGTTTCTCACTGTTCATCATTATTATTGGTGTAACCCTGTTAGACCACCGTTGGACAGGCCCAGGAGATGTGAAGTGAGTCCTTCCTTTTCTGGCATTGTTTGCACCCCTCGGTGTGCTTACCAGGGTAATAACAGTGGCGGTAGGGCACCGGGTTTGGTTAGTTGTTTGTTCGAATGAGACGCCAGGCCAGCACTTGCTGCTTGACAAGTGTGTGTTCCGTTGTAGGACACCAGGCTATTTACAATCGACAGTAGTTAGCGATTTTTTAAGTAACCTTGCGATCTCCTGTCACTTTTATAAAAGGTGTCTCTGTAGATCGGCATGTCAGCTCACGAGCCGTGGTTTGAGTGACCACGTTTACAAAAAGAGATAAGTGTGCGGCCACCTAAATAATTTAGATATTTGCCGAGCCAATCCTGCACACTTGTGTACTCTTTGACTTTGTGGCAGTACATTACTGTCAAACGACAAAGCACGCTTTACAAGACTAGTAGAGAACGGGCAAAAGTGGTCATCAATGAGGAACGGAGAAGTTAGGAGCAAGTTCTATGACACCTGTGCAAGCCTCTTACGATTCGGCTCTGGGGCACTGGATACGAACCATCACAAAAAATACTGATGAAATTATCTATTGTTCATATTTGTTTTCTTTGTCTCAAGGATGGGGGAGGATTATGAAACCCTAACAAGCTTTACAATGGATCCCGCACTAGGAAGTAATAATGATAAGGTGTATCTTAACGCTCATTATCTAATGAGCATCAGCCGGAAAATATGTGCAGAGTACCTGATGCATAACGAAAAGACATAAGTACAAAAAATATTGCTAAGTGCAGCATTCATACCTTGTCAGCCTGTGGCACACTTATAGATAACCGTAAAAAAACAATTTCAACGAACACATAGCCCCCAACCTTGTTGAGTTTTTATACTGGATGAGTAAAATAAAATATATTTCAGAAAACATACAGAAAAATGAACCAAACCTTAAGGCCATTCGTCCAGACGTTGCTTGACCACGAAAAGGTAACAATATTAAACGTCCATCAAGCAGCGCTACTTGACAGGCCAACCGTAAAACTGCAAAGAGTAGCAAATAATTGCAGAGCCTGCATACTTGAATATTTGCAACATAAGCAGCTTAAAATATTTGCAGCAAAAGCTATATTGTATTCGCCAAGCGGTAGTTTGTCTCATTTTCAAGTGACAACTCTTAAACCCACTCATCTGGCAGTACTATAGGAGAGTGTGTATAATACTACCCTGAGGTTTCATTTCTTTAAGTACATGGTCCTAACAACGTGGCAAGGGGCGACCATAACGACCCACTTGGTGTTTAGGGTAGTGGCTAGCGATAAATGCCTGAGCAAGGAGCCACGTACTGCAGTATGCGTGCGCGGGATGCCTGGGTGGCATTGCCAGGCCTGATAGCCCGAGAAATTATGCCCGCAGGAACACTTTTTGGGCCGCAGCGTAAAAGCGGTGCATATAGGTTGACCAATTATAGGGTAGAACGTGCATTTTCACTGCGATTACATTGTGTTTATCCTAATTAACTGGCTGCAGCCCTGAAAAACGGGAAGGGGGAAATGAGGACCACTTTATGCAGAAGCTGTAATACAGAAACAAGTTTGCGTTTTTAGTGAATTATTCTAAGTCAAGTGAATAAATTTATTCATATTTACCGTTCTGTCTGTCTTTCACAGTAGAACTATTTTAGTGCTGCAGAGAACTGCTCATATGTAACGTGCATGGCTACCTGGAGGGTATATAGGCCCGTTCTGGCTCTGACATAACTTATCGGCTTTGCAACCCTTCCAGCAGCGGAATCGAGACGACCCTCGAAAGTGTATGTCGTAAGGGTCATATCGACGTTTCAATTCGAAAAAAAAATTGATCTCCTCTTCAATTTTCTTATGGCTATTGTTGTGGTATTCATAGCCCAGTCTGAACTTAACTTACGTTATGGTGGTCCATCGCTTCTACATACAAAAAGCCATGAAACTGTCAGTGTATACATCATTAGAAAAAACTTACATGTTGCATAGACATTATTACACCATATCAAATAACGTTTTTATGCTATACTCTCAACACTTATTATACCACATGTATAGACACCTCTTTACTTTGTCTCAGGGGCGGTCATGCTGGAACTGACAAAGAAAACCACGTCGTGGAAGCACCAATAGCGATGCCGTAGAATGCCGTGGCTACAATATTATGCCCAGCAGGAATAAATTAAAGAGTGACGTGGCTTTATTCACCAGCCATTCTTTCTTTAAGCCGGATGACCTCAGGCGACTTTCGCAGTGCTGTCAGCTCCCACCGCGATAAACCATCTGCGGATATTGCCACGTTCCATTTCACAAGTTTTTGTTATCGTTCCGAAACACCACACGATTCTCGGCGCGAACCGCGCCTGCAGGTTTCGAGAAGGTTCCGGACTGTAGTAGATCATTTCGATAAGATCACGCCCACTGTGCGAACGGTACAGATTGTTCTGGAACCTACGCCACCGCCAGCGATAACGCTAGAACATTCGACGGCACGGGTATAAATGCCGACGCGCTTCGCCGCTTGTCAGCTGTTGATCGAAGGCCGACGCTGCGTTCGCCGCTATCAGTCCGAGACTGCAATCTGTGCAAGACTGCTGCTGTAATTAGACTTTCCCTTTACCGGGCACAGGTTCGCCCAAATAAACAGTTAAATCCCAACACGAAGTTTTCTTTCTTTGGCCACGTCACGACTCCGTGACATCTGGTGGAGGTGCTGCTTCGTTCATGTACCGGACGCCCCCGTCAAGCCGTGAACCCAGCCCCCTTCGCGGAGAAGACACCGACGCCAACCAAGAGCAGCGAACGAGCCGCCGACAGCAAGGTCTCCCACCGGAGTACGGCCTGCTACAAGACAAGGCGCGGAAGACCAAGAACATGACCTCGACTGCAGCGACAATGACAACCGGAGCGTCCCAACCCGCGATCGTCATTCATCAACCCAGGGAACCACCAACGTTCCATGGCTCATCGTTTGAAGACCCGGAAACCTGGCTAGAAACATACGACCGTGTGGCCGCCCTCAACCACTGGGACAACGAAGAAAAGCTCCGTCGTGTGTACTTCTACCTGGAAGACACCGCAAGGACCTGGCTAGAGAATCGGGAGTCCACGCTCCGAACGTGGGATGTCTTCTGCGGCGTATTTCTTCAAACGTTCGCAAGCGTCGCTCGCAAAGAGAGGGCCGCTGCTCTACTCGAGACTCGGGTTCAGCTACCAAACGAAAAGGTTGGAATTTTCACAGAGGAGATGACCCGCCTATTCCGTCACGCTGACCCAGACATGCCTGAGGAAAAGAAAGTTCGTTTCCTCATGCGAGGGGTCAAACAGGAGCTCTTCGCGGGACTAATGAGGAATCCACCGAACACCGTCCAAGAATTTGTATCCGAGGCGACCACCATCGAAAAAACGCTGGACATGCGCACCAGACAGTATAATCGTCGCCTGACTCCAGAATGCGCTGCTGCTCAAGCCAGTGACTCCGACGACCTGCGTGAAACGATCCGAGCGATCGTGCGGGAAGAGCTGCGCAAACTGTTGCCTTCGGCGCAGCCTCAAGTGGATTCGATCGCCGACATTGTGCGAGAAGAAGTCCGGCAATCGCTTCGAATTCCCGAAACACCGCCGCCCGAGCCAGAAACTATGAGCTACGCCGCTGCAGTGCGCCACAATGCTCCTCCCCGTCCACGCCAAAACGCCGCCCCGTCACACTTTCGTCGCCAGACGCCACCACCGCCACCACCCCAACCCACGTTCTACCGTTCCCCAGCGGGCCAGCGCAGTGCACCGAGAAAAACGGACGTTTGGCGTGCACCTGACAACCGCCCGCTCTGCTACCACTGCGGCGAGGCCGGGCACACATACCGCCGTTGCCAGTACCGACAGATGGGACTGCGTGGCTTCGCCGTCAATGCACCGCGTCCGCAGCCAGGAGATCGGCCACGTGACATCGCTGACTACCTGGCAGGAACTCAATGGACACCACGAAGTCCTTCCCGTTCGCCGTCGCCCAGCCGCCGCATGTCACCGCACCCCCGGCAGTACTCTGGCCCAACGCGGGGCCGGTCTCCTAGCCCGTATCCGGGAAACTAAGGGCAGCAACCGATGGAGGTGCGGTTGCTGTGCGACGAACTACCGAAGATCCTCCGACGACGACGCCGACGCGACGGAGCTTTTTGAGCACAACCCCAACCAGGAAAAGCCCTGAAGGCAAAAGCTCACTTACCGAAGGTGGCCGGACGACGCAACATGGAAGCAGCGGAACAAGCCGACGCAGCCGTGACCCGACGCCACGCCCTAACTGTAATGCGAGACGGCGAACTAGCGACCTCGACGTTCTTATCGACGGCCACAGTGTGACTGCTCTCGTCGATACTAGAGCTGACTATTCTGTCATCAGTGGGTCGTTCGCCGCGAAGTTAAAGAAAGTTAGGACAGCTTGGAAAGGCCCTGAAATCCGCACAGCCGGAGGTCATCTCGTAACGCCTGCAGGAATCTGCACAGCGAGAGTCACCATTAACGGACGTATTTATCCTACAGACTTTGTAGTCCTACAGCGTTGCTCGAGAGATGTCATCCTTGGCATGGACTTCTTATGCCTCCATGGTGCTGTCATCAACCTAAAAACAAGGTCGATAACGTTATCCACAGAAGAAGCACTACCGCCGCGCACGCCGTCAGGACACCATGCCTTGAATGTGCTGGAAGAACAAGTCACCATTCCGCCTCGCTCAAGCGTCATTATTTCAGTCGGCGCTCCTAAACCACCTGACTTGGAAGGCGTCGTTGAAGGCAGTCAGCATCTGTTGGTCACCCGAAATATTTGCGTCGCAAGAGGAATTGCAGAGCTGCGGGGAGGCAAAGCAACGGTTATGCTCACGAATTTCAGCAATGAGTACAAACATGTGAACAAAGGAACAACGGTCGCATACATCGAAGAAATTGTCGAAGCCACCAGTGCTTTCGCCCTCGCCGATTCTGCGGAACCTGCTCAGAGGAACCAAGCCCCTCCCATAGCTTTCGACGTCAATCCCAGACTTCCGAACGATAAGCAAGAACAGTTCAAGGCCCTGCTCCTGCAATACGAAGATTGCTTTTCGTCGTCATCGAAAATTCGGCAGACCCCAATTACAAAACATCGAATCATAACCGCAGAAAATGCCAGACCACTCCGTCAGAGTCCGTACAGGGTTTCGACGCGAGAACGTGAGGCAATGAAGAGACAAGTTGATGAAATGCTGCGAGATGACATTATCCAGCCGTCCAAGAGTCCGTGGGCATCCCCCGTGGTGTTAGTGAAGAAAAAGGATGGGACCCTACGTTTCTGCGTCGATTATCGCCGCCTGAACAAAATCACAAGAAAGGACGTGTATCCTCTACCACAAATAGACGACGCCCTTGATCGGCTCCATAACGCCAAGTACTTCTCGTCAATGGACCTCAAGACTGGCTATTGGCAAATCGAAGTCGACGAAAGAGACCGAGAGAAGACGGCGTTTATAACACCGGACGGCCTCTTCGAGTTTAAGGTGATGCCCTTCGGCCTTTGCTCAGCGCCTGCAACTTTTCAACGCGTTATGGATACAGTACTGGCAGGATTGAAGTGGCAGACTTGCCTTGTGTACTTGGACGACGTCGTCGTGTTTTCCTCGAGTTTCGACGAGCATCTTCAGCGCCTTGAAGCTGTACTTCAAGCCATCAAGACATCCGGACTCACACTGAAGCCAGAAAAGTGCAGATTTGCGTATGAGGAGCTCTTGTTTCTGGGGCACGTTATCAGCAAGTCTGGAGTTCGTCCCGATCCACGGAAAACAGCCGCCATCGCCGATTTCCCGCCGCCCACTGACAAGAAGGCCGTGCGCCGATTTCAGGGCCTGTGCGCCTATTATAGGCGGTTCGTGAAAAACTTCGCCCGCATCGCCGATCCTCTCACTAACCTTACCAAGGCCGACTCGGAGTTCAAGTGGGAAACGCCACAGGAACACGCTTTCCAGGAGCTTAAACATCGCCTCCAGACGCCTCCGTTACTTGCCCATTTCGACGAATTCGCCGAGACAGAAATACATACTGACGCAAGCAGCGTAGGTCTTGGCGCCGTTCTTGTGCAGAGGGCTGACGGACTTGAAAGGGTTATTAGTTACGCCAGCCGATCGCTATCCAAAGCAGAAGCAAATTATTCCACAACAGAAAAGGAGTGCCTCGCCATCATCTGGGCTACGTCGAAATTTCGCCCCTACCTCTACGGCAGGCCCTTCAAAGTTGTGAGCGACCACCACGCCTTGTGTTGGCTAGCCACCTTGAAGGACCCTTCAGGTCGCCTCGCACGATGGAGCCTGAGACTTCAAGAATATGACATTACTGTCATTTACAAGTCCGGCAAAAAACACTCCGACGCTGACTGTCTCTCTCGTGCGCCTGTCGACCAACCGCTACCCGACGACTCGGATGACGACTACTTCTTGGGAACGATAACTACCGACGACTTCGCTGAACGACAGCGGGCCGACCCGGAACTTAAAGCCCTAATAGAATACCTCGAAGGCAGGACCACCGAAGTCCCGAAGGTATTCAAGCGCGCACTTGCGTCGTTCTTTCTACGAAACGGTCTTCTACAAAAGAAAAACTTTTCACCGCTTCGAGCTAAGTACCTCCTTGTGGTGCCTTCAGCTCTGCGACCAGAACTCCTGCAGGCCCTGCACGACGATCCGACGGCAGGGCACCTCGGTGTTTCCCGCACGCTCGCGAGGATACAAGAAAGGTACTACTGGCCACGTCTTACCACCGACGTCACTCGTTATGTGAGGACATGCCGGGACTGTCAGCGACGCAAGACACCGCCGACAAGGCCAGCGGGACTTCTGCAGCCAATTGATCCACCTTGCCGACCTTTCCAGCAGATTGGTATGGACCTACTGGGGCCGTTCCCGACGTCGGCTTTCGGAAACAAGTGGATCCTGGTAGCTACCGACTACCTCACCCGCTACGCCGAGACAAAAGCCCTGCCAAAAGGCAGTGCATCCGAGGTAGCTAAGTTTTTCGTCGAAAATATCGTCCTACGTCACGGCGCCCCGGAGGTCCTTATCACCGACAGAGGAACGGCATTCACTGCCGACTTAACTCAAGCGATCTTGGCATACAGCCAAACAAACCACCGCCGGACGACAGCGTACCACCCACAGACCAACGGCCTCACCGAGCGGCTTAACAAGACGATCGCCGACATGCTGTCAATGTACGTCGATGTCGAACACAAGACGTGGGACACCATTCTTCCGTATGTGACCTTCGCATACAACACGGCGGTGCAGGAGACGACGCAGATATCTCCATACAAATTGGTCTACGGAAGGAGCCCGGCAACGACGCTCGATGCCATGTTACCCAACGTCACCGACGAAGAAAACCTCGATGTGAGCGAGTACCTTCAACGCGCCGAAGAAGCCCGACAACTTGCGCGTCTTCGTATCAAGAATCAACAGACGACCGACAGCCATCGTTACAACCTTCGACGACGCTTCGTGGAATACCAGCCCGGTGAACGTGTTGGGTGTGGACGCCGATACGCCGACGTGGACTAAGTGAAAAGCTTCTGCGACGGTACTTCGGACCGTACAAGGTGGTTCGACGTCTCGGCCCACTTGATTACGAGGTTGTCCCCGACGGCATCACGAACTCTCAACGACGCCGATCACGACCTGAAGTCGTCCATGTCGCGCGCCTCAAGCCGTTTCATGCGCGTTAACAAACTGAAACAGTGTTTTTTTTTGCATTATTGTTGTATTGTAATTTATTCATTGTACTTTTTTGCATTATTATTGTACCTTCATCTTTAGTTAAAGCATCGGGACGATGCCTTTTTTTCAGAGGGGGGCAATGCCACGTTCCATTTCACAAGTTTTTGTTATCGTTCCGAAACACCACACGATTCTCGGCGCGAACCGCGCCTGCAGGTTTCGAGAAGGTTCCGGACTGTAGTAGATCATTTCGATAAGATCACGCCCACTGTGCGAACGGTACAGATTGTTCTGGAACCTACGCCACCGCCAGCGATAACGCTAGAACATTCGACGGCACGGGTATAAATGCCGACGCGCTTCGCCGCTTGTCAGTTGTTGATCGAAGGCCGACGCTGCGTTCGCCGCTATCAGTCCGAGACTGCAATCTGTGCAAGACTGCTGCTGTAATTAGACTTTCCCTTTACCGGGCACAGGTTCGCCCAAATAAACAGTTAAATCCCAACACGAAGTTTTCTTTCTTTGGCCACGTCACGACTCCGTGACAATATGCACATGTGACGTAAGGTTTCAGGTTTCAACTAGTGTGATATATCTTCGCAAATATCCTACTATAGGAGCACATAATCACATCAGTTAATAGTATAGGTGTCGCTCTTATGTTCACTCAAGCAACAAGCGTTAACGCGGTAATGTAGGCCAGAAAACTCTTGCAGTGTACGTTAGCTAAAGCAAATTGCCTCACATGTACTTATTGTCATCTCTGTTGCGATGTCTGGCACTACCGAACCACTTTCGATTAGCCACCTCCGAAAATCATAAACTTTATATATGTATTACTTATATATGAATCAAAAATTTTGGCAGAACTCGCTCATTGAGGGAGTCGATATCATGCCAGTGACTCAGTGACCGCAAGCGAATAAGCTGTCGTGCCGCGGTCAGTGGAAAAATATAGACGGCTTTACGTAAATTCACTAGCGATTTCCGTCATCAGTGACTGTCCCGAGCGTTTTCTGATAAGTTATAAGGTGGGAAGCCCTGACTTGTATTGTCAACATTTAAAGGCATTGACTAGAATAAACACTAACTCAATATCAAGCTACACTGTCTTCTATACGGACACACCAGATGCATCTTTGCCGTCACCGTGGTCATCAAGTTCCTCATGAAGTCCAAATCGATACCGTTGCTTAATGGGTAGTATGTTGTATGAGTGACTGAAAGTATGTGATAGCTACGGATAATCGCGGCTGAAGAGCAATCAGCTATTCAGCTATCATCAGTGGCTGCAAAACACACCAAAATGTGATTTCGGCCCATGAAGTTTCGCAGCGCTTGCGCCAGTTATAGTTGCTTTATATGTCTTAGTGCCGAGTACTAGCGTTAAGCGTGCTGACGCCTGTACTTCTTCATTATACACAGCTAATATAATAGGAAATCATAAGTCACAAATGGTTTTATTTTCTAACAAAAGTTTTGGGTGTACTTAAAGTGAACATTGAGCACATTCTCGGTGAATGTACCTGTTTCAACCTTCAGTGCTGTCAACCGCACTACGTTATCTGGACGACACTCTATTTAAATAAAACTGAAAATATTTTCTTGTTTAAATTTTCTGCCTGCTCCTTTATAAGGCTTTTTGTTGGCGTCTAAGGAAATCATGGTCCGAACTAAAGCATTTCGGTGTTCTCGCCTAATAATGACTTCGCAGAAAGAGTCAGCACTTCTTGAATAGTGATAGCGTAAAACTAATGCATCGAAACTGAAAACTGTTGAAGGTTAAACATTTTGAAATAAATATTTCCAACAGCTATTGCCTTTTGGTGCGGCTAGCTTCCGTTACAATACGAAAAGTAGCTGCACCAAAAGACAACATATAGAATCAGGGCTGATTCAAGCGGCACCTAGAAATATTAACCACTCAAATGGGACCCTGCCGAGTGTCAAAACATTGTCTCCGGAAACGTTGGAGAAAACAACGTAGTAACAATAACGATGGGAAGAACAATGATGGAGGGGAAGGCAGCCCCTGAGAAAGAGCACCAGTTTGGAAGCCGGCTGGTCCATCACCCCTTGAAGCAGAGACCAAATGGATTTCAAGATGTAGGGCCAGTTTTTAATACTAAAGGCTAAAAAGTAAACTTGGGTGACGGATATGTTTATTCGTACCTAAATATAAATACACAAACCTCCAGCGCTTCACCTCCATTGTAATTCGACTGATGTTTCCGGGATTAGTTCACGCGACATTCAATTCAGTTCATATATAAGCAGAAGTTCTGCATCAGGGTGATATCAATGGCTATCACAAATTATTAGCTGCTGTTTAAACTATAAATCTTAATCTTTATGAAGCTAACACGCATTCATCATCGTCTGCACGTCTCACAATAACAGCGGCGGTGATCCACGGACAGTGTCCTTGGCACTTCAACAAGCACATATCTAAGCGGCAACTCCTTAAGGCTGCTTTATTATCATTCAAATTAAAGAAGTGGCCTCATCAAGTGCAAACTAAATGTAATTTGGGCCGCCAAAACGATATCGGCAGTAAAAAAATAAACTGCCGATAGCCAGCTAACAAGAAGCACTTAACGGCAGGACTGAAAGTGAACAGAACAGAATGCCGATTCCGTGAAAAGACAACGCAACTTATAGATACCAACCGCTTGATGGTTGGCTGACGAAGCCCCCTTGACACGTCATATTCTGCTCGTAAATCACACAAAATAAAGCAAACTTGCTGCTATCACTGGTGATGTGGGCGCGTCGCACGGAATGCGGAGCCATTGCAAAAAGCCTGATACAAAGGCTTAAAACAAAAGCTGGGTGAAGCCGGGAACCCAAGGAGCGGAAAGAGCGGTTATGAGTCTCGAGAGGGCGGCGTTATTGCCCCGATGTGGCTTGCTGCACAAAGCGATCATCTACAGAGACGAGCGCGAGCGAAAATATAACGAAATGATGATTAGCGTAAAACTTTGATCTTGTAAACACAAGGAGAACAAAAGCGGGCCTTCCGTCAGCTGCTGCACTGCGCGATAACGACAAAGAACGGCGAGTACCAAAGGAGTAGCAGGAAACAAATTGAATACGTCGCTGCGAAGACCAAGCGTAAAGACAGCTATGAACGCCGCGCAAGAACTGACACGCGGAACGAATAAGCGACTGAAAAGGAGACACAATGGAATCTCATGCTTGAACGAAATAACGGGTCTTTCCGTGTGACCTTGCGGTGACCTCGAACAGCACCGCCAAAAGAGCGCTTGATAATGAACGGCCGTTTCATTCCCGCAGCGTGAGAAAGCGCAGCGCCTAAAGCCTGTCTGTGTTGCGGGCCCGCCGTGGTAGTCTAGTGGCTAAGGTACTTGGCTGCTGACCCGCAGGTCGCGGGTTCGAATCCCGGCTGCGGCGGCTGCATTTCTTATAGAGGCGGAAATGCTGTAGGCTCGTGTGCTCAGATTTGTGTGCACGTTAAAGAACCCCAGGTGGTCGAAATTTCCGGAACCCTCCACTACGGCGTCTCTCATAATCATATGGTGGTTTTGGGACGTTAAACCCCAAATGTCAATCATCAATCAATGTCTGTTTTACGTACGGGCCGCTTGTATATACTTAGTGTTTTGGTTAGTAACGACCGAATCTAGGTCAAAGGGTCTGTAGGCTGTATAGGCCTGTATGCTTATGAATCTGGTGTAAGTTCTCGTTTTAGATTAAACTATATTTCACACTGCAAAATAAACAGTTCTGAAGAGCTTCTAGCAAAGATGAAAGTTTTTGTTGTTTTTCCTGTTCTTTAAGCAAGGCAAATACGTTCCGTGGAAACAAGCTCACCATCCTACTCCTCGAAAATATTGAGCCTATCAAGAGGAAAGAAAAGCTGCAACGGCGACAAGTGTGCTCTGTGTGTGTGCGTGTGTTAGTGTCGGTTATATCAGTTTTTGATTTTCCAACTACGTTCACTTGCTTGAACGAGCAGGAATTCACATTTTAGTTTACAAGATTGCGTCACACTTGGCTGCATCCGTTTTTTTATGTGCTTTTTCCCTTTTTTATCAGCATCAGCACTTCTCTGTTTACCGCTACTCATGTTATAGGTCGCTGCAGTCGTGGCTGAGTGGTTATGGCGATGGTCTTCAAAACCATTGGGTTCTTCCCGCGCTACTCATGTTATTATGCCTGCACAATTCACAGCTGTAATTTTCCCAGCTACGAATAAAGTACTCGAATTTTCACTACGAATAAAGTACTCGCAACTGAGTTGAATGACTGTTTATGGTTATCACTCACGCAATATTTATGCTATTGCATTTTGGGTTTTGTGTCCCTTACAATTTTGCTTTCTTTCCTAGCGAGCGCGTGCTTGGGCTTGGGAGTATCGCATAAACAGGCCGAACGAACCGGCTTGACGTGTTATATTGCCGATTCTAACAAGTAGACATACCATTATGCTCGAGGAGCTTCAGAAAACAATGTACGTTTATAAACCAGAAGAATATACATTTCTGGGACACTAGTCCAAAGAGGCATAAGAGAAAACAGTATCAGGAAAAGTTTATTCAATAACTAAACTGTTTCGAGGATTCCGTAACGCAATTTTTAATAACCGTTATTCTTGAAGTCGAAAATTGTTCTATCGCGCTGCACTGACTGATTCATTGTGTGATTCTAAATATACGTTGTTATTGCATGGCCTTTCAGGATCATGACGACGTTCCCAAAACGCAAGATGGTCCAACCTAAGCGACACATTTCATGAAGACCTTGTGAGGTTCATAAAACATAGACGAGTTTTGTGCTTTTTGCGTATTTAAATACCTACTTGCGTATATCCTCGCAGTCAACTTGAGTACTAAAAGTGAACAGGACAGAATGCCGATCCCGTGAAAAGAGAACGCAACTTATAGATACCAACTGCTTGATAGTTGGCTGACGAAGCCCCCTTGACACATCATATTCTGCTCGTAAATCACACAAAATAGAGCAAACTTGCTGCTATCACTAGCGATGTGAACGCGTCGCTCGTAATGCGGAGCCATTGCGAAAAGCCTGCTATAAAGGCTTACAACAAAAGCTGGGTGAAGCCAGCAACACAAGGAGCGAAAAGCACGGTTATGAGTCTCTAGAGAGCGGCGTTATTGCCCGATGTGGCTTGCTGCACAAAGCAATCGTCTACAGAGACGAGCACGAGTGAAAATATATTGAAGTGATGATTAACGTAAACCTTTGATCTTGTAAGCAGAAGGAGAACAAAAACGGGCCTCCCGTCAGCTGCTGCACTCCGCGATAACGACAAAGAACGGCGAGTACCGAAGGAGTGGCAAGAAACAAATAGAACACGTCACTGCGAAGACCCCACGTAAAGACGGCTATGAACGCTGTGCAAGAACTGACACGTGGAACGAATAAGCGACTGAAAAGGACACGCAATTGAATCTCTTGCTTGAACAAAATAACGGGTCTTCCCATGTGACCTTGCGGTGACCTCGAACAGTGCCAAAAGAGCACTTGATAATGAATGGCCGTTTCATTCCCGCAGCGTGTGAAAGCGCAGCGCCTAAAGCCTGCCTGCATTATGTAGAGGCCGCTTGTATGTTTATGTTAGTAACGACCGCATCTAGGTTAAAGGGTCTTTAGGATCCCGGCTGCGGCGGCTGCATTTCCGATGGAGGCGGAAATGTTGTAGGCCCGTGTGCTCAGATTTGGGTGCACGTTAAAGAACCCCAGGTGGTCTAAATTTCCGGAGCCCTCCACTACGGCGTCTCTCATAATCATATAGTGGTTTTGGGACGTTAAACCCCACACATCATCAAGGGTCTTTAGGCTGTATAGGCTTGTATGCTTATGAATCTGTTGTAAGTCCTCCCTTTAGATTATACCGTATTTCGCACTGGAGAATAGGCAGCCGTGACGAGCTTTAGCAATGATGAATGTTTTTGTTGTTTTTTCTATCCTTCAAGGAAGGCAAATACGCTCCGTGGACACAAGCTCACCATCCTTAAGGGCATCTTTCTGACTCCTCGAACATATTGAGCCCCCCAAGAGGACTGAAACGCTCAAACAGCGAAAAGTGTGATGTGTTTGTGTGTCAGTGTCTGCTATAGCAATTTTTGATTTTCCACCTACGTTCACCTGCTTGCACGAGCAGAAATTCAGCTTTTCGGTGGCATAATTGCATCACTTGGCTCCATCCGTGCTTTTTTTTCGTGTACTTTTTTCCCGCTTTACCAGCGTCAACACTTCTCTGTTTACCGGTACGTATGTTATTATGCCTGCACAATTCACAGCTATATGTTTCCCAGCACACGTATTCACTACGAACCAATTCTCCGAACTGAGGCGGATGAGTGTTCATGATAGTCACTCACGCAATATCTATGCTATTGCATATTAAATTTTGTGTGCCTAACAATTTTCCTTTCTATTCTAACGAGCGTGTGCTTCGGCTTCAGAGTATCGCATAAACACGCCGAACCGCAGCTTGAGGCGTTATAATGCCAATTCTAAGAAATAGATATAACATTATGCTCGAGGACCTTCAGAAAACAATGTACGTTTAGAAACCAGAAGAATATACATTTCTGGGGCACTAGTCCGAACAGGCAAAAGAGAAAACAGTATCACGAAAAGTTCATTCACGAACTAAACCGTTTCGAGAATTCCGCAACGCAATTTTTAATAACCGGTATTCTCGGAGATGAAAATTGTTCCATCATGCGGCACTGGCTGAATTCATTATTTAAAATCAAATATATCGCTAGCATTAGGACGATACTGAAGGTTAGCATGACAGGTTCGACAAGTGCACCCTGATTAAACAACACTAAGTGCGTGCCTGTAGGCAGGTAGCTACTTGCGTAGAGCTTCACTTGTTATACGCAGTTTTTAACAGTAAAAAATACCATCGTTGGAAACGTGATTGACACTTCAAATACGTTTTCCCAAGCAAGAGAAAAAAATTTTTCATAGGCCAGTCATGGGAAAACGTGGCGAAATGCCACAACGCATAGGCGTAGACAAATTGCAGTATGATGCTGTCGAAATGTTTGTTCTCCTTCTAATGTGGTAATATTGAACTGAGAAATAAATAAAAATAATAAGAGCCAGAAGTCATGGTAGTAACGTATGACTCACTTGTTAAGGTATTCTGCAATAGGGTAGGGCCAAATAAATTCCGTTCCCAGTGCTACATATTAACATCGACGCAATAAGTGCACGGTGGTTGAATCCGTAACAGATCGGGGCACAAATATGATTGTGCTAAAGACCACAGAGTTTGTAAATAATTCATGCTTCTTACTATATTTACTTGGAAATGCTACACATTGCTTGAAAATGAGTGGATGTGATGTCCGTAAAATATTCCAACTACTACGAGAGGGCTGTCCCTTTGTACTACGCTGTATCCGCAGACGCTGGCGGAAAACAAAGAACATATGTCTCGTATGATGATAGAAACATTACTAAAATTTTTCTAATAAATATTAGACCTCCCTGTACTTGCATAGGAGACTCCTTCACGTCTACGCGGCATGCGTATTACTAAATAAAGTGAAGTCATAAAGTTTTAAGTTGGCCGGACCAGCAGGAAGGTGGTCATAAATGAATAAGTAAATAAACGACAACGCCACAGCAACTGAGGTGGCATGTACAGAAAATTGAACAACTGATAGATCGTTTCTCTTATGAATGTTTCTCCAGTGGCTGCGAAGGAAGATAGCTTTTGATGAGTTTAGGATTCTCATAATCATATGGTGGTTTTGGGAAATTAAACCCCACGAATCAATCGAGTTTAGGAGAGCGGCCACTTGTAGTTTATTTATTCTGACAACTGTGTGCCAATATCTGAGCTTCTTCCTTAGCCCACACTGCTCATCACTTACTTCTTGCAATGATTTCTTGCTGCGGTGCACGTTTGTGAAAGGATACGCTTCTTGTTTCCCGTACACTATAACCATCTTGTCCACCGTTTTTGATAGGTGAATAGGAGTTTCATAATTCATCAACTCCAATGGCAGCAGCCTAAGGGCTGTCATGAAAAATCTGCAGCTTAAAAACATTCCACCACTTTGTGAAAATCCATCTTTGGGATGGTAAATGAAACTCATAAAGTCTAACTTATCGTTCAAAAAAGCAGTGATACGGTGATGAAATTCGCTGATATGTTAGCTTCATTTATGACATGGCTTGCTACTCCTGTGTCGGGTATATGCTATGATCGCATATATACACCAATATTGCGTACATTCACACACGCGCATATATACCCAAAAGAGTCGATCATAAAGTTTCGTTGATTCAAGTGATTTTTAAGAACATTAATAGTGCTTTTATGTTGCGTATCATACCACCGCTTCCTTTCCATAGGCTAAAAAGGTGTCACAGCTCAAGCCGCCTAGCAAATGCAACGCTGCCTTCAGAATCTATCGACATGCGTCGTAACCAGAACAGTTGCACATGCGTCGCAACAAATCTGCACCCATTTTCGGATATACTGCACGCAGAGAAGCTTCTTGAAACTGCGCAGTATAGGGATGCATATGTCGTGCTAAATTTAATTTACAGCTATCACTTCCTCTTGTCGTGCATGATTAAACAGCTTTCGTTACAATGAGCTTCGTATTCAACCATTTGTCTTCTGAGATTGATGTGCACTATGTTCCTACGCAAGAATTATGTCATTATTTCGTTAGCTTCCGCCGACAGAAGCGAATGTATTCAAGTTTGACTTCACCCTGTGAAGCCTGAGCTCATACGGACTTTTTAACATTGATTAATCGCTTGAAGATGAGTCGCCCCATGAGACTCACTTCTATGGAAGAAAACAAAGAAAGGTAAATCCCTGAATAATTGAAGGCATCTTTCTCGGTGCGGCCCTATCTTTTTGATGAAATTTGGATTGTTAGGGTGTCGATGGCGATGCTACCTTGGACAGCTTTTTCCTGGCAAACCAGGTCAGCAGTCCATTCATCGTGTATTTGCTGTTTTGTTGCACCCAGAAGATTGACAAAAGAATTCTATGTATATAAATAAAAATAACAACAACTGGTTCTATTTTACTTCTGATCAGATGTTGCACCTAGAAAAGACAGCCACAGGGGTATCTTGATGTCGGCTGAATCAGGTCACGCGTAGCGAATGTCACAGATAATTATACCGGTTAATCGCATTAAGCAGCTTTTAATATTTCTAGCTTTATTACACTGTTTTTCATCGACCTAAAAAAAAACGCCGGGCTATACGACAAGCTGAGCATTTCTAGCTGTGGCGCTTACAACAGCGTGCTCTATCAGTTCTGATACGGTTGGCCAGGAGAATTTATATTACCACGCGTACTGAATAAGTATTACTGTGACTACCGGCAAAGCGTATCCTGTAATACTGATTGCATTGTCTTCTGCGATGCACACTGTATAAAGGGTGACGGGCTGAGTAAATATTTACATGGGTCAGCGATTGACCTGAAAGGACAAGCATTCCGTGTAGACATTTTGTCTTTTTGAGGGAATGTACAGTAAGGCTTCTCCACTTGGGAGTACATGGTCAGGTGCAGATCCTCCTCAGTGGCATTACCTGATTGGTTGCGTCATCTGCCGAACAAGAACCTCTTTAGGGGTGCACTCACAAATTGTAAGGCGACTGCAAATACCACATCCACTTACGGTCTCCTGCTTTATGTTTGGAAGCATATTGTCACTGTAAATACGGGGGGCATACATAGCCTTCCCACAGCGCTATGTACCGAGCAAATCGTCTATAATGCCTATAAGCGCAATATGACTCCAAATGTGCCTATAAGCGCAAATAAGCTGGACTTGTGTGAGTGGCGTCACACAGTCAAAAGACAAAATACCGCACAGAAAAGCGAATATAGGGCAGGAATATTGTGCAGCTCGGGTTCGCAATGAGAGAATCTGTGTCCCTACGTGAGGACTCTGAAATATATGCTATAGGCGTGTCCGTCTTCTATTACCTTTCCTCGTATCAGAGGTCCTATAACTTAGTCGGATGGCCGTTTTTCTTCGTTTGCCTTGTAAGCCCGCCTTGTGGTTAGCATTTACCTAATGGGGACCAATGCGAATCGTTTTGTGCACACAGTGTGATTCTCATCTTACTGTGTTTGATTTAGTAATGCCTACAATAGACTCCATCGTATAGCCGTTGTGCGTGTACTGCACCATAATACTTTGCCTTCTTGGGGACGTTCATATTTTGCTGTGGAAAAAGGTGAAGTTAGCCATAATCACTACATGGTAGTTTACCGCTTCAGATTGCACACTGAGAAACCAGTGCAGGCTCACAGCGAAGAAAGCGCTGAAGGCTAGTTGCAGCTAATTGCGGAACGTGTAACGGAGTTTTTTTTTTTTGGCGGGGGGGGGGCGGGGGGGGACGTAAATATGTGTTTCAAGATCATACTACAAAGCATTTTACTGAATGTAGCATAAAACCTTTGATCAGTTGATGTACGTTGATTTCTCCACTTCCAACGATTTATTTGCCAAATCCACCATATTGTGCTAGCAGACTCAAGACTAGTTTTGCTCCCGTTAATTTTTCTGCCGGTCAGCGCGAACGATTTCTTTTGATTTGTATTATTTCTCTTTTACTTAAATTAAGACGTAGCAGTCGGCAGTAAACCATACCTTCGAGTTCTGGCACAGTCACCAGGCTATACAGATTTTCAAGTAGGAAGAACCATTGGATATAGAGCATCTTCTCGCCGACGAAAAACTCTGAAAAAGTATTTGGGCTCCCAAAAGCTCCAAATAGCAAAATTACTGCTATACCATATCATAAAGAATTCGCGATCACCAGAATGCATCGTTTGAATGCAGTATTGCACACCAACAACCCCCATTATACCATATTCTTCAAATACGAGAAGTTGGCATGCGGAAGTTCCCGAATTATTGGAGAGCTACCGAACAACAGCAGCTCCTATCAGAATCAGCATTGAAGATGTGACTTACGCCTTCCACATTGATACATTTTCCTGTAACACGTTTTACTTTGCCAAAAAGGCAGACCTTAATGTTTTTCTAGACACGTCATGTCGGAATGCATTACGCCGAGGCCTCCATTTCTCTTCCCAGGTTCGAACGATCGCTTTCTTTTGAAAAACTTGAAAGAGCGTGGAAAGAGCACTTGCATCGAGAAGTATAGCGACAATGTAAAAACAGTTCAATAAAGAAATGCAGTGTTCAATGCAAGACGAGAACGTGGAAACCATGATGCTTTCTTTGAGTGGTATACGAGCGAGCGGAAATTTGACATTGAGAGCTGCGAGAATCGAAAGCAAGGCACGTCCTACACTTGTTGGAATAGAAGGTTGGCACATTGAAGTACCATCGCATGTGCATGCATCTAGGGACAAAAGAGTTCACATCAGTCTTCTTTACGCGTCAACGGCATTCTTTTTTCTTCCCCTGGCATAACTGTAAGGCCAACGCTTTATCATTTTTTAGACGTAGCTATGCTCGTGCTGAACTTTCGCGCAGCGTGTGTCATTTATCTCTTGAACGAGATAAAAAAAAAGGTCTACTTACTAGGAAAAACTTTCGGCAGGTACAACGTACCTTGGGAATTGACGTTATTGCAAAGCATGCTGAGGGAAGATCGCCGTGTTGTAATTTTTGTTATTGAGCAACGCGTTACGAATTGGTGCTAAATTTATGTGAAACTTTTGTACGCACAGGCTTATTTTGAACAGCCGCACATAGTTTATATACCCAGTTGTTCACACTTGTGCAACAATGTCAACAGCAACATGAGTATTAGCAACTGGAGAAGTGGTAAGGTGATGTGCTACTAATCTGCTCGCGAGGATGGTAGCCCTGGACACTGCTTCATAAGTCAACTTCAGTAGATGACGCTTGAAAACTACTAACGTTAATCCGAACAGCCATCTGTATTATATAGGAGTACATGTGTAATGTTTATAAAATTTTATAGCCAGTATTTCAACCACAATGGACGTCTCACCAACAGTGCACCTGAACAGCGTATTTTTCCAAAGCAGTACCGAGACGTGGCGTGGCTCTGTGGTAGAATACTTCACTGCCAGCGTAATGCTTAGATTGGATTCCTGGTGAGACCATGATGTTCGTTTGGTCAACGTTGCCCTTGTGAATTTTCTTGAATTTAAACTACCAGTGTCTGTTGTCACCCGAAACAAATAAATTCAGGTGCCGTAACTTTGCAAGTATATATGAGAGGTGGCGAAACGCCATGTGCTTTCGCACTACCTGTAGTGTCCTAGCAGGTATTTACCAAGTGGGGGGTGGTAAGACCTATGCTACAATGTTCTGTAGCGTGGGAAACGAAACGGAAACGGTCTGTTTATAGTTAATTTAGCGATAAATTAACATGGCAAGGTACTTCTTTTGAAGAAGCTTCTCCCGAATTGTATGATGAATTGGCGTTTTGCGTGATCTTGTCAGGAAGCTGTAGTATATTTTGCGAAAGCAGACCGAACAGTATACATAAACAATAACTAGTTCTTTCTGTCCACAAAACACTTACTGAATTTTGATATAGCACAGATAAACCGTTGCAAATTAAATTCAAACGCAGCAATCTGGGAAAGCTTTTACACCTCAAATCACGTGGCAACAAGAAATCAAATCATTTTAATGCAGTCAAAGCAAGAAGACATCAGCGTATGCATCTACTACAACATTAGAGCTTTGAACATATGATTTAAAATACCTAGCATTGTTTTTGGACGTGTGCAGGGTTAAACTAAACTTTCCCGTTTGTTTTTTCGTAATGTCACAGGGTCAATAAGCCTTCACTTGATTCAGAGGTGTCATGAACATTCGCACAATGATGAAGTGAGATTGGTGGCTTTTAGCAAGGGCTCTCCTCTGAAAAACACTAATAGTACATATTCATGAGTGGTTGAAATCCGGCAGGGCTTTTATATATATTGAAGGTATGATACCTAATTTATTTATTTTTTCATATTAACATGAGGATCTAAAAGAAATGCACATAGCATTCTTTTTTCGCACGACGAAAAACACAAGTAGAATGTTTTCATGCGCAAGGAACACGGATGACATAAACCAACTTGCCGCTGTTCTGTTCATATTAACAATATTTCTTCCGCTGAGAAGGACTGAATCACGCTGCTCCAACTGAACCAAAGCTCTGTTCAGTAAGAATACACCAAGCCTTGTCTACCTCTTCTACAATATTTTTCTTTCAACCTCCAAGACAACTGAAACATTTTGCTTTCATTACACATTCTCAGGAGTCTCATCTTTTTGCATCTTGGATGAACCGATTTACCCAATCGGGCATTTTAAGGCTTCAAGTCTTAAGTTAATCTCATATTGATCTGTGATCGACTTGCTCAGCTGAACAGAACGAGACCCCGGAGAGGATAGTCGTTAGACTCTCGAACGAGACCCCGGAGAGGATAGTCGTTAGACTCTCGTACATCGAACGCACCGCGCTGGAATTTTAACGTAAAAGCTGCTATTTTGGGGAAGCCGTTCATGTTTCCATTACGCATCTCTGAAATGTTTTTTTCTGTTTAAAACATTTCTCCGCGTTTTTTTTAATATTGCTTGTGGAACTGGTTTGCCACGGCAACTGATTGTTCTCGCATGTAGACCGCTGTCTACCTATACGAAGGTGCGTGTAAATGAGCAGATGTAATGGCCGTTTTAAACTTACAAATACAAGAATTTAGCTTCATGTTTCTGCTTTTCTTTGTTTCTTTTTTTATCTGTAAATCAGCGGCTGCTTCCTTATGAGACGCTACCCAACGCTCTAAACCGAGGGTGTTGTCACTGTAGCGACGCCTGTCACAACAAAATATTCCGTGCTTTGAAGAAAGTATGAAAAGTGAAGTATTTTTCCTGCTCCTTCTTATAATAAAAACTAGTAAAAATAACTGATTTCAAGCACGCTACCTAAAAATAAAAATGTAGCGCTCTCCAAATGATTATTTTTAAGACATCGTATGTTGAAGACATCGTATGTCAACATACGAAGCTCGACATGGTTTATATTTCGGGAACAATAAAGATTACACTTTTGCGCGAATATTCCGAGAAATGTCTAATAATGACGAGAACAAAGAGGAACGTCATTGGCTAACCTATTTTTGTTTTTAAGCAAAATTGTTTTTATGAGAGAAGAATATGTTCAAGCTTTTCATATGTAGTTAACAAGTATGCCATGGTGACCTTTTGAGATCGTACAAATCAATACATCTTGGAGACCCTACACATGTACTTAGGCCATGGAACAGTATTTCTAGTGCAATTTGCCTCGGCTCAGGAGCTTTTACCTTCGCTAAAAACACCATATTGCATACAGTGCCCAAGTTTTTTCTGTTGTACTTTGGTGTACAGGTATATATGTGCAAGGTGGCATGCTTCTCGCGTGCTTGATTTCATTGAAGCTAATTTATAACAACATTCGCATCTAGTAGCATGCTAGGAATACTCCACTTAAATTTCTACAAGTTCTACTTTCAAAAGTGTTTCTCCTTGGATGCCCAAATTCACAAAACGTCAGACAGTATCACATGCAGTCTTCTCTTTAGTAGTTTAACTGCTATTACTCATGACCATAGACGAGTCGCACTTGTATGTATACTTTATGAGCAGACTCAATGTGTATTAAGTTTCACCAATATCTGACTACCAGCCCTTAATTAAGCTGCACTACTTAATTCCTGCACCCGTTTGGGGTTCATGTCACATCACACAAATGTCAAATTTAGTTTCGTGTAAACGACTTCAGCCAACAACAAAATAACCAAATCTGAATTGCTTACATTCATAAAAGTGTCAACCATTTTACTCTGTCACTTGCTTTACCATTCGGACAAATACACTCATGCATAAAAATGTCGTAAATAATTACAGAATAAACTTAATTTTTTGCAGCATACACAATACAGCTTCTCCAATAAACTGAAAACATTTTTAGAAGCTAAGCCCGCACGCTGCGGCTACTAGTAAAAACAAGTCGTTCCAAACTTAATTCGAAAGTTCATTACGTTAATTTGGCACTAAAGGAGAAGCTAATACTAGGCGAAGGCATATAATGGGGCCTATAACAGACGTTCCGCGATGGTTTCTGCGAAAGACAGTTTCAGAGAATCACCAACTGCTCTGCAATCACTGTGAAGTGCAGACTGGTAGTTACCGATTGTTTTGCAGCATCGTGACCATCCCAACTTAGACATAAATCTAACAATATAAGTAGGATGAGTTATTGAGACAAATATGTCACAAAATATGGCTATATACTAAATTGTGGGGCCATGCATAGTGCGCAAACATAGAGATTCTATGCCCGTTTTTTTTTTATTTCTACTCCAGGTAAAAATAAGGAGTACCTACAGTATTTGCAAGAATCACGGTGATATTGATATCGTATCTCCCGGGTACACACAGTTAGTTGAAAAGAATTAAACTGTGCCAAATTAGTCGTTCATAAAATAATTACGTTTGCCACTTTTATCTGTAAATTCACGTTGAAAATGTTCTGGCGTAGGACGAAAAAACGCCAGGCTTGCGCGGAACGCGCCGCACAGTTACAGAGTCACAGCGAAAGCTAGAAGAGTAGTCTTTCGGAGTCTTTTCTAAACACGCTTCCATCCTTCGTCATTCTTTCTCTTCGTCACTCTTGGAAGAAGCGTGGTATCCACTACACACTTGTGGAAAGATTTGTGAAATTTTTTTAGGCAGTGGCTGACGACGATGAAGAATTATGCTTCAAATGGGTTTGCGCAGCCGTTAATAGGTGATCAATTACACGTTTTTAATGGGTTGTAGCATAGGACGACCCGCTTGTTACGCAATTCAAATCATGGTCGCCTGGCTGTTCCTTAGATATTCTAAAACGCTTAATTACTGCTATTAACGCTATTACTTTCCCGACATCAAACCTGCCTCAGGCAAGTTTCCGAATACGTCCCAAGCACAGGTGCGCCGCAGTGGTAGAATACTGTACTGGCACGTAGCGAACCCTGATTCGAATCCCATTCTGTGAAGGTGGTGTTTTTATTCGCTGGGTTTTTTTTTTCGTTCGGTACTGGTTACCGACACCGGCGGCGGTAACGGCGGACAACTACGGCACCGTACGTAACCCAGGTTTTGATCTCATAACAGCTTTTGTTGTAAAAGGTTTGTTTTGATCAATTATGCAACAAACAGCACCAGACAGCACAATAGACAAGCTGAAATTCCGAATCATCAGTGCAGCTTGTGATCGTCGGAGTCTGACTTTTTCTTCGATTTTCAGGAAGCTTTCGCTACTCTTACAGTATAATTGTCTGAAAAGATCATTCTCGTCATTCCTACATCACACTGTTCACAACTGCCGCCAATGTCGTCAACCACTCAGAAGGATAACACACACACAAAAACATTGACCCTGTATCTACATGTTACACAGCAAATGTCGTCGAAACACGATAGTCTTGCGTCTGGAGAGAGCGCACAAAACGTTTATTTGAAGTTCTGCGCAAGAAAATGAGTGAATGGTATTCTGGAGCCGCTGCGTTAGAGTGCCTCGAGCGTGTAGCCGAGGCGAACGAGCGCATCAAGTCACGTCACACGTGAGACATGAGCGCTATGTGGCAGTTATCTTGGAAAACAAAGCACGCGCGATCCCTGCGTGCCCATCTAGGAGGTGATGAGGCGTAGAACGCAAGGCGACGGGCAGGTTCCACCACCGTGTCGTCTTAGCAAGTCGTTGGAAACACTTGCCTTTTAGTGCAAGCGTTGCCTGGTCAGCGCAACATGATAAACGCTATGGTCCTCATATTTACTAATGTATGCTTTTTTTTTAGTAAGAGACATACAGAATATTGACGCGTTCTTCTGGTGCCTCAGAAATGCGCAATAATTGCTTTTTAATGGACAATCACACAAGTATGAACGCTGAATCTTGAGCAATATTGGTGGGCGATGTGGGTTGGGTCGGCCGTTTGGAGTATCGTTTGGTTACTTTGGTGCCGTTTAGGGCACCATTAAGGGTGGACAAACAGGCAAATGTACAGACAGACAGACAGACAGACAGACAGACAGACAGACAGACAGACAGACAGACAGACAGACAGACATACAGACAGACAGACAGAGAGAAAGACAGACAGAGAGACAGACAGACAGAGAGACAGACAGACAGACAGACAGAGACAGACAGACAGAGACAGACAGACCAAAGTTTTTGCATCCAAGGTCCCCAAGAAAGACTATCGTCTTTAATAGGGCCCTTTTTTATTGGTCCTGTATATAGGCTTAGCGCGCCACGGATGACTTGTTTTAAGACTATACTTACATGAAGAAAAACTGAAGCTACCAGTGCAGCATGGGTTGAGGTGATCTTACTTGAAGTTATCCTTACATATATACTCCTATGGCAGATGTGACACGTCAGGGTAATATCAAGTGTGGGGATATATATAAGCCCCATGCAGTGAAGTTGATCTACGTAGAAATGTCCAGAACCACCATGGCCACAAGCACAAGTGCTATGTCAATTCACAAGTTCTGGTGTTGCTGTTTGCGGCAACACTGAGGCGTCGTAATAGCGTCAGGGTAACATCACATATTATGGTGATCTTTACGTCATGTCATGGTGTAGATTTTTGTCACCACCCTTCCACTATTCCGCTGGTCGCGAGATGCCACCGACAAGGAACACCAATCGATGAAGTATCTAGGGATTTCGCCTTAATATAACTGGGTTGTATGTATGGAGTATATAAAATTTTCGAGTACTTTGTACTCAACTATGGGAGAGCAGTGAGCCGTCCCGTTACTGAAAAGAAATCTAATCAAGATCGTTAATTTTTTGTACCCTTCCAGAGGATGGCTAGATCTAAAGTTTTGTGGGCCTGACAAACGGCCCCACTCAAAGTTACACTTCAGAAAACGTTCAACAACCTTCTTTAGAACATATCACTCTCATACATTAGGTTTAAGCGGTACTATAACACAAAAACACTACTTTAAATTGCATATATTCATTATGAACATACATAACATAAAAAAATTCGGCAGATCCCACATACCTGGGTGTGATGAGTGAAGAAAACGACAACGACGGAAGTGCGGGGCAAGGCGCGTGTAATGTGCGCGTGAGTGTCAGCGAATCAGCTGATGACCTGTGGTGGCCCATAGAGGTGGCGTGCCACGAATGGGCCACATGTGACGATTACGTGGCGGTAAGCTTTGTGGCTGGGGACGAGCCGGAGCAGCGGCAGACAGGAGACAGCGGGCCGAAGCGTCGGACGCAAGCGATCCAGGTTCCGGCCAGGGAACGCGGCCGTCCACGCTGCTGCCGTCCAACCACCAGCTGGGGCGGCATTGCCGGCACGAGTACTGCATCTCGGGGCGTGGCCTGGCCTGCTGTTCTCTTCCTTGCCGAGGGCATCGCGGATCTCGGCGAGGCGTCTCCACGGTCAGCCGTTCGGCACAGCGATGAACGTGGCCTGGCTAATGGTCACGGTTGCGCCGAGCGTCGCCTCTCGACGCAAGCTGTTCGCTGGACGGGCTGGCCATTCCCCGCATGGAGCATCGCGTCTCCGATGCGGGCTGACTACTCCGTAGCCGCACCCACGCCATCAAGCGCCGGTGTCACCAGAGCGTCGCACATCGGCAAGGGACGAGCGAGACGTTCTGCCGGGCGAGACGCGGGCGTGTGTACGGAGGACCACGGAGCCGGGCGAGGTTCAGGGTGGTACAGGATCCAGGTACCAGGGGAGTTGCTGGCTGAATCAAGGATCGCCGAGCGGTGCCGAGCCGTACCGAGCGACGTGCCAGACTCGGACGTGGGCCACGAGCTCACGAGCTGCAGTGTGCACCCGAGGGTACCTGGCGGTGCCCTGGCCAAGGCGAAGAACGCCAGTGACTGAGCTGCCGCGCCGCAGCTGGGGCAAGCAGCATTTCAGTACGGCACAGACGGTGCTGTGCTGGCCAGAACCCGCACGTGGAACCACTACGCCCGGGCGGTGATAAAGGGCTCGAGGGTTGAGGCCACGAAGGCAGACGAAGCGGTGCGCCGCTCGAGAGGACGAGTTCCTGGCAGCGTTCCTGAGACGGACGTGGGACCCGTACGTGTCGGCCAGGTCGAGCTCCAGTGTGTCTGTTCGAGGTCGAGTCCGTCGGCCTGTACAAGGTCCAAGGACGGGGCCTGCAGAACGGCTTCTGCCTGGGTGCAGTGGCCGGGAGCAGGTTCGTAGGCGCGACCTACCGGGTGTGGTCCTCGTGAGCCGTGGCCTGATCCTGGACTTCCGGAGTTGCGACCCTGACTGCTGGGTTGGCCGCGACGTCCGACTCAACGGCGCTGCACACGGTAGCGTATCCGTGCGCCGTTCCACCCGTGCCATCAAATAAATTTTTCATGTTAATCCTTTCTCGTCCGCTGTAAGCAAACATAGTGACGAACGTCCGCAACCATCACACTGGGAATCAAGTTTATGCGAAGCACATGGAGGGAAGGTGACCATGTTGCACTTTTTTTGAGCAACACGTCATTAAATGACGAGAAGTATATGTACAAATGTTGCACACAGATACATATGTTGAAGAGTTGCAGATCTTTATATCACCAGTTTTACACTTTGACAACGAGGTCAGCTGAAAATGTGTTTTAGCAACACCAGAAGCTGATATGAAACGCTGATGCTCTCAAAGATGCTGGCCCTTGACACTGCTACTTAAATCAATTTCAGCACATGGCACCTCACCCCAATTGACGTTAACCCGACGTGACGGCCGTATGAAAGGAGTACATATGTAATGTTTATAAAATTGGGTAGGCAGCACAGAAACCACTGTTGACATTTCACGAAGATTGGCGTCTATTTGAAAAGTAGTTCGGAGACATGGCGTAGCTCTGCAGTAGCATGCTTGACCGCCACACAGAATACTTGTGTTTGACTCCTGCTGGGACCATTAAATTCATATTTGCATCCGCTGGGGAGTCAATGGTGCCTGTGTCTGGTTTTCTTAATACTGAGATTTATTTTATGCCTTCGTTGGGTCGACGCTACCGATGTCGGGTACTGCTTAACGCTCCCGCGTTAAAATTGCCCGTGTGTGTTCTCGTCATTCTTAAATAGATACTCAGTGACAATCACCTGTGGCGCATACCCGTTTACCAATGGCACATACTCGCCCATGAGTATGTGCCACTGTCTTGCGGGAAGTGTTTGACGACGTACGTGACGGGATCGTGACATTATTCATGTCTTGACTAGCGCGTCATATTCGTCAAACCATCTTACCCTCCCATGCTGATTTTGGCTGACGCCAAGTAATGGTGGCGACCACGCGAGCACCCAAACGTAAGCGGCTATATAGATAGATAGATAGATAGATAGATAGATAGATAGATAGATAGATAGATAGATAGATAGATAGATAGATAGATAGATAGATAGATAGATAGATAGATAGATAGATAGATAGATAGATAGATAGATAGATAGATAGATAGATAGATAGATAGATAGATAGATAGATAGATAGATAGATAGATAGATAGATAGATAGATAGATAGATAGATAGATAGATAGATAGATAGATAGATAGATAGATAGATAGATAGATAGATAGATAGATAGATAGATAGATAGATAGATAGATAGATAGATAGATAGATAGATAGATAGATAGATAGATAGATAGATAGATAGATAGATAGATAGATAGATAGATACGCTTAAAGTCGTCGAAGTTCGCTAAGGAATGCTTCGCCTTTAAAATGTTAATACAACGTTCACAACATATCAGCTCCTAAACAACCAAAATCCTGTAGCTCTAGGCTCAGTTGTCTCTGAACTTGAGCCAATTAGGTCCGTAAAAAAGTAAAAGACATTTTGTAAATTACAAAATGTGTTCAGTAAAAGACTGCTGTCATTCGACTGGTTATGCCATGTCTGATGATTGATATGTGGGGTTTAACGTCCCAAAACCACCATATGATTATGAGAGACGCTGGTTATGCCATGTCTTTCGTAGCTGAAGCTACACTAGCCGAGCTTGAGCAGTTTCGCGTAGTTTATTGAGAGATATACTGAGCATGCCCGACAAACAGTGACGTCACATTGCACACAGCTAGTGCACCGGACAAGGCCTCGAAGCTCTTGCAGTGACGGGTCACTACTCGGCTCGTTGTTGGTTCTCTTTAGCTCGCTTGCTAGTCATTCACCCGTTCATTCATCCGTCCGTCCATGTGTCCATCCATATCTCCATCTGTCCGCCCACCCTTCCATTCATACGTAGCTCACGCTGGGTATATCCTGACATAGCTTAACTAAGCCACTGCTATGTTTTTTATTATATCAATGTTTGTGTAACTCTAATTGTCCTTTATATATTTTTGCACTCTCTCAAGAATCGCGTCACTGCTTAGAAGTTATGTGGGGTAGAATCTACATCTGCCACCATTCCCGGCCACGGATGGATGGAATGACGCGACTATGAGCCATTAAAGGCATTCGCCTTAATAGGCATTCATTTTCATCCGGGGCGAGCTCACGAATCCAACATCTGTCGATACTGTCAGAACACAAGTGCTATCCATTTCCGTGCCTAATACCCTGCATCGGTGATTCTTCCCTATCAAGAGCACTATAGGACGACTATGCTTTCGGTGGTTTCCGACACCGTTAGAACTCTGTTTCTGGCAAAAAGGAGCGAATATTCATGAAACTATTTCGTGGTTTAATAAAGGGCTTAAAAAGCCATATGAGGACACTGTAGTACATGTTTGCTTTCCGATGAGTGGAAACCAAACACGAGGAGAAAACTGAAAGCAAATGGAAGGGAAATTATACTGCGGAAAAAAACATTTCAGCAATTACAAAACCAGAAAAATGAGTCACTATGCATGTATGGTTGTACTTGACTTCCCAGCCATTGGTCCTCGTCTGCTGCCCTGCGAAAGGAAAGCAATGAAAATGACGGAAAGCGAGCATCTTAAGTAAATGTTGTGAGAGAAAACTTCTCGACAGGATTGTGTGTGGATCCTGATGCTGAACTGGCTGACCAGTATTTCTCCATCGGCCAAAGAAAGCATACTACGCTTTTGCAAAGATTCTTCTCATAGTCTGCGTAAATATACTCAAGAGAAATATTTGCCTAACACGTAGGCGTCACGAATACACGTATTTTACTTCCTTGTTTATTCTCTACGTATTCCCGCTGTAAACAGGAAAATGTGTGCATGAATTTAAGTTTTATGGCTAGTGATTTGACTTGGACTAACGTTTGTAACAACACCCAGCTTATCGAAGTGTGAATGAAAGTGGTGTGACACAACGAGCGTTCAATTAAGGCACAATTTATATCACAAAACTCGCTCTGCATTAGCATACACGTTGCTATATAGATGGAGCCGTATAAAACACGCAGCATTCAAAAATGGTCTGTCAGCGCCAAACCGGAATTCTTGAGTGTGGCCTTTTGCGCAAGCACAAGCTCATAAAAACTTTCAAAAAAGAAATTAGATTAAATAATAAAATATCACGCATAAAGTCCAAATAAATCAAACATTTCTGCAATGATTTTTCTCATCCTAGTCAATAAAGGTGAAATCAGAAAAAGCTTATCCATGAAGCACATCACAAAGGAAACTAATTGCTCGTGCCTTTGCTAAACCATAGTCACATGTCGTCCATGCTGTCCCTGATAATATTATTTATTTTCTTTATTGTATTGTGTGTAGCAAATGAACGAAACTCCCAAACCACAGTCTCATTTGCGCCTCTTCTAGTATTAACGCTATTCCTAAAATAGGCAGAAGGGCGTAATATCGTGTTTGATATTGTAACACTAATTAGTAATGCCACGCATTCTACGAGCCAACCCTCCCCAAAGCTAATTTTTTTTTGTTTTGAAAGTGGTTATGAAGAAACATATGCAGACGCGTGAATATGAATAAATGAACGATAAATGAAACAAAATTCACAGCTGATTATGATGTGAATTCGGTTGATGGAGCGAAGCTAAGTACTAAGGTCCATAATGTCAATGTCGAACTCACTGATTGTATAAAGCATGTACGGACAGATGCACGACCCGCTGGAGTGATGGATGCAGGAATGAATAGATGGATAGACGCATGGATGAATGGAGAGATGCGTGGACGGTTGGATGGACAGGTGCACGGATGGTCAGATGCACAGATGCACAGACAGAGTATGGTCTACATTTAAATCATACGCGCACTATGAACGCTCTCTGTGTGGTATATGTAAGACCTGTGTTTCAGTCCTACGACATCGGCGACAATGGACATCGTGCGAGCTTAAGGAGCTTCCCTCCTGAAAAATATATCTGCAACTGGTCATTCGGGGACACAATATATTTTGCTTCATTTTCATCGGTCTACTCATGTTCACGTTTCGTTCAAGGTAACGTTCGCCTGTATAAAGAGACGTTCGCCTGTGTAATACATACGGACCATTTTACCCCTGTCCTACTTAATTCAACCCTCCGCAGACTAGAACACTGTTCTCGGTGGAGAAATTCAACGCTGTATTTCCTTTTTAGGCATAAAGCTGTAAGCTTACACCAGGCTGCGTAATGTGCACTGCTTTTCCATGTGGCGCATCAGCTGTGTGCCACAAAACTTTAGTAAGTTCCAGTACTCACCCTTGGTTTACTAAAAATGAGCAAGGCAAAAGTTAGCCCAAGACTAGGAAACTTCACAGGCAATCACAGCTTAGAAGACTCCGAAGCGATCAAACACCTATTCTGACGACGACCTGCCCATAGATCTATGCAAGAGGTGAACGCCTGGTTTCTGCACGCGCAGCGACATCAAGTCACAAGCTGATAAATCCACAGGTGACCTCTAGGGAGAGAGCACTGCACTCTGAAGTATTAAAGCTCGCTCATCGACATCAACCAAGATGCCACCAGATTTTTCGGCATAAGGACAGTGACACAAAAAAAAACACAAGAATGTGCAACGTATAGTACAGCTCTGCAGTAAAAATTTAATGAGGTGGTATCAATTAAACTCCACAGAAAGTTGCACTTATCCTATCTTTTTTTTAACGTTCCACCATAAGTACTGCTCCCTCTGTCCTTATTGAAAGACTTATTACTATGCTGGTTGATTCCAGAGAGTCACAAAGAAAGGAATTCTATACATTCCTAGATCGAGTTTCTAACGCATACGTTTTCTTTGGGCATTGAGGTACTTGGCATGGAGAATTCTCCCATTTCGTGATGTAAAGAATCGTGAGCTGGGGTATTTTATGAAGGTACTTTGCCTAGCTCACGTTGTCTTCTTCCACGCAAAGTTCTATGAAATTTCTACCAATAGAATCTTTATTACTATTTTGAGGCTTTTAACGTTATTAAGAAAAGCTTCTGTAATGGATCCGCAAATAAACACTTTCATGAGCTCTCAATGAACTCACCTGCATGCACAGGTGCATCAGTGATGAAACGCATTCTTTTTTTCACATGCATGTGAAGTTTCGAAAGACTATCTTAGAAATGAAGTCCTCAGGCCGTCGTCGAAGCGAAAGCTCGATGCCCAATAGACTGTTTGCGTCGGCTCAACTTGCAACTTTGTTCCATCTCCCGTGAGGGGAGATTTCCCGCGGGCTTCTATTTGGTCCAAGCAAAGAATGGTTCATTGGAAACTCAAACATTCTGAAAGGCGATGGCCTACACATGCGTTAAGCCGGGCGCGAAAGTCGCAGGGTAAACGAGGCATACTTTCACTTCTACAAACAGTGGCACAAGCATCGTCTTGACACAATGTCAAGTTGTCCCTTTGCATTTTGACCTAACTAAAGAGCACCCTAGCGAGAACTCTGTACGTAGGCCACACTGAGGATAAGCTAAAGAAAAGCCTGATGAATTCTCGCTCAGTACAACTGCCATTTGAGAGTATGTCAGTCTTTTGAGAGCAAAATTAGCATCTTTTTTTTTAGTACCTACATAGCTGCACATCATTGTGCCGGTGAGGAATAGAAGTGAAAAGTCCTTGTGGTGTCAATTGTTTCAGCAAAGAAAAAAACGAATCTTTGCCACGACATTGTAGCGACATTGTTGCGAGTGCTTCGACTCCCCTTTTTTTTTTAGGCCTCGTTTGGATCGTTACGCAACCTGGCCATCATTCAAACAGAGCGTGTGAATATTTCAGTCACATTCCGGGTCGACTGCTAATTTTGTGCTAGATCCCAACCAGTGGAGACTCTGCTAGAAGCAACGAAGGTCTGAAAACTACCTATACACCGTAGTACTTTTCGCCTATTAAGACTTGAGAAGGTCATACTCAGGTATCACCTGAATTACGAACGCGGCAGTCTCAATTATTACCAGTATTACAGCGCTGGCACTTTTTGGCATGTTCTTTGAGAAAAATAGGTACGTGCGCGTGCGCACGTGCAAAAACTACTGATAGATCAAAGTCCGGCATCAATTTTATTCATAATACAATGACTACACTGAGCCACACCTTGTGATAAGTGTTTCGTATACATTCATTCTGGCATATACACGTAATGTGTGATAGAAATAAAGTGTCCAAGTGCATTTTATGTGTATATAACGTTATCTGTAGATTCAAGAAGTGAAAGTACGCGCATAACGTATCAGGTTCTTAAATTATCTTATTTTCCTACTAATAAGTAATTACCACATTCAGGGTGTTACGTCTAAAAACCATGATGTGATTATGAGGGACGCCCAGAGAAGCGAAGTGCTCTGAAAGTTTTGGCCAGCTGGTGTTCTTAACCGTGCACTGATATCGAAGAATAGGAGGCCCTCTACCATTTCTAATCCATCGAAATGCAACCGCCGCGGCCGGGATTAAAGCCGCGACCTTCGGGGTGGGCAGCCGAGAACCGTAATCACCGATCTGCCATGATGGTTTCCGTTTTAATCCATGAGTACATGAAGTGGTTATAACGTCTCCGTTTTCTTTTCTAGTGGTATATTCGCATTTTCCCATGATGTGGCTTTAATAATAATAATAATAATAATAATAATAATAATAATAATAATAATAATAATAATAATAATAATAATAATAATAATAATAATAATAATAATAATAATAATAATAATAATAATAATAATAAATTATTATTATAATTATTATTATTATTATTATTATTATTATTATTATTATTATTATTATTATTATTATTATTATTAAAGTGGGTTAATCAAAACAACTTTTTTGGTTTGCTAGACTTCACTCGGAAAGGGAAAATAGAATAGAAAGGTAATGATCGAAAAAAAAAATAGGATTGGTTTAAAAGAAAAAAAATAGAAAAACAAACTGAAAACACGCACACACTCCATCAGCGCGGTGTCTCAGTCGTTTTGCGAGTCCTGTTGACGGCAGAAGCTTCAGCAGTGCCTTCGGGTCCCAACGGAAACCGCATGTATACACGCATGTACGCTTAATCCTAACAGCATGCATATAGCACTTAAATTCCAAATATTTGTCGTGAGAAAATCATTTACCCTGGAAATAGGGTCTGGTAAGCAAAACACTAATTGGTTAAGAGTTTACAAAAGATCACTTGGGGTACATTCAATCAAACAACCAAAATGGCTGGAAATAGTGCTACTTTTCTTCTTTACATGCCCTGGAAAGACTGGCGGCGTTGTCTCAGTACGTTGGGGGCCATCACAAACCAGAATTCTTGTTATTGACTACAAAGGTTTGGTGACCCATCGGAGAAACCACGTAAGCTATTACAAAGCACTTAGTATAGACAAAGTGGCGCTTCCCGCATCTTACACATTTCCTCGCAAAGAGCATCAGCCAAACTTTGCGCGGAAATGTACTTATTGGCGAAGCTTGCCTCCTGATATCTTTATTGCACAAGCTTCAGAAGCGTTTGCACAGTAGCGATGCCAGGCCACCTCACTCGTAGGTCAAGTTGTGTGGTGCGGAGGTGAATAAACAGAATGTATTCGAAGTGAAGGTAGGCTATACAGGTTTTATGGGCGCGCATGCATGGCCACCAGCTACAGGTGTCTTTTTCCTTTTTTTTTTTGCGGCCGCTCACAGTACAGGTAAAGGCAACCTACGCCCGGGTGATTGCATTGCGCATCATTACCAGATATATTGTTTATATTAAAAGCGCAACCAAGTGCGTACTTTTAGTAAAATTTAATGTTGAGGAATGAGTGTTTTGTCTACCTAAGAAGCATTTCAAGGAACGCTTAGTTTTTCAGAACTTATCGAAGAAACAATTACTAATATAGCAGTCGTAACTAATTCGTCTCCTCCCCGCCGCGGTGATCTAGTGGCTAAGGTACTCGGCTGCTGAGTATCGTGGGATCGAATCTCGGCTGCGGCGGCTGCATTTTCGATGAAGGTGAAAATGCTGTCGTCCCATGCGCTCAGATTTTCCGGAGCCCTCCACTACGTTGTCTGTCATAATCATGTCGTGGTTTTGAGGCGTTAAACCCCACGAATCAATCGTCAACTAATTCTTCCTCAATAACTATATATAACGAAAATATAGAAAGCCATGAAAACCAATGCAATTAGTTGTTACCTGAAAAGTCAAGACCAATGAATATTGTTCCATGAGCAACATGAGTCTCTCAAGAAATGTCGTCATCGAATTTGCCTTAAACTGGGTATCTCTGTGCAACAGTGAGATATTGCCAACCAATGAGGAGTATATTTGGAATGCTCTAATGTTCCTGACCTGTTTCTTTAGTGATCAAGTGTCTTTCACAGTCCAGCTTCGAGCACTTTAAGACATAGAAGGCCATTCTCAGTTATGGGAAAGGAAACAAGTGTTATTGGTTGTCACGAAAAAGAAAAAAAAGAGACGTGAAAGTACGTTAACAACGGCGTAGTAGTTTCGTCGGAATGGTTGATTGATTGATATATGGGGTTTAACGTCCCAAACCCACCATATGATTATAAGAGACGCCGTAGTGGAGGGCTCCAGAAATTTCGACCACCTGGGGTTCTTTAACGCGCACCCAAATCTGAATACACGGGCCTACAACATTTCCGCCTCCATCGGAAATGTAGCCGCCGCAGCCGGGATTCGAACCCGCGACCTGCGTGTCAGCAGCCGAGTACCTTAGCCACTAGGCCACTGCAGCGGGGCTCTTCGGAATGGTATAGTTCCGAAATGGTACTATATTGGCTTCGTTGAATAAAAACTGCAAGCGCATACATTGAAAGCTATGATGCGCATCTACTGCTTGAATATAATTTTGGATGCGTACAATTTTGCAGCGTCAGGGTGAATTATCCTTGTCAGAACCTGCAAAAAGCAATAACTTCTCCGCAAGTGCGGCTGCAATGGTCCATAATAACACAGCAGCCAACTAGAAAAGCCAGAACACCTGTGATAGAATGAAGGACTTTCCTCGAAATTCTAATCGATCCATGAGAACATTTAACATAGAATGTCAATTTTTAAAGTAATATTACGCTTGTATAATTGTGACGTTTGTCTTTGACCTAATATCCAGAATGTATAACATTAACGTATAACTTTGACGTAATAATGATTAACGATACACCTAATCTAATGATATATTGAATATACCTAGTAACATTGGTAAGAGTTTACTAGAACAGTGTTCCAGTACACTCTGTCCTGGTCTACTCGCGGAGCAGCAGCAGCTGGCAGAGTGTAATGCTTGCCGCACTGTTGTGAGTTCATATAAGCACGCACGTGCGATTCTGTCGCGTCACCGAATCTCTAAGATCGTTCGGCGTACTTCATCGAAATCAGCGAGGCGTAAAAAAATCTTTCGTCAGGACACAAGGACACACATCGGAGCGGTGACGTTGGCCGAAATAATCGATGCATTAGGCCAGGGGAGAATAGCCAGCGTCCTCACAGCGCGTATTGCGGCGTCAGCGTCAAGCCATCACAGATCGCAAATTGGCGTTTTGCCTCTTACAACGAGCATGCACTGTTGTATACATAAAACCATAAAAGGCCTTGAGAGTGGGCGCCGCCTACTACTTTCAATACTTCACTCATCAGCAGTTCATGCTTGTTGTTCAAGGCCATTCATATTACAGTAGGCTTTGTTATACTCAGATGTTTATACGTGGCAGTCGCTTGTGTTATTCAAGTTGATGTGGTGCCTTGCTTTCAGGCGCTTTAAAATTCGGGCAGGCAGGTCTCTTGTACACCTAATAGTCGCAAAGAAAGTACGACATACCTTTTTCTGCACCTATAGCTTGCTTATTCACATGCACTTTCGAGTCATCAACCCGCAATATTGACAAGCTTAAAAAGCAAAGAAGATAGTTCGCATGAAGACCCTCCATCGCCGAGCATGTGATCGTATTACGGGCTGCCAGCTGACCCCTCATCCTTCAATGTAAGGAATTAGTGGTCTTCTGCCGGCTCGTAATGAAATTACGGGCCACGTGATTCCAAAAGTCAGAAGAGTGTTCCACACTAGCCGTATGCCAATAGCAGGGCAGTCTGAGGCTCCCTTGTTCAAGTACACATATATACTCCATAAAGTGGCCCCGCCATGGTGGTCTAATGGCTAAGGTACTCGGCTGCTGACCCGCAGGTCGCGGGATTTAATCGCGGCTGCGGTGACTGCATTTCCGATGGAGGCGGAAATGTTGTAGGCCCATGTGCTCAGATTTGGGTGCACGTTAAGGAACCCCAGGTGGTCTGAATTTCTGGAGCCCTCCACTACAGCGTGTCTCATAATCAAATGGTGGTTTCGGGACATTAAATTCTACAAATATATCAATTAATCCATGAAGTGGACGGAGCGATGAGCGCCCCCCTATCTCATTGGTAGAACATTGGACACGTCATTCCATGACGTGTCAAATGCCGCGGTATCTACCCCGTGGTATCTACAAGCCGGTCAAGAGTCAGCGGTCGTCTGTGTTTTGTGTCTCTCCTGTCTTCGTCTAAATCACGCAAAACATATCCGAGTATGTACGTACTCGCCTCGGTGAAAGTGAAATTAGTTTATCTTCTTGTAGCAATTTTTTATATCGAATGCTTGCCCATACATCAAGCTGTTTCGCACGTAGTTACTTGCAAGTTCAAAGGATAGCAACGAAGCTGGTCCTCATTTCACTTAGACTGCCGTGTAGAATAGTTGAGCGTTTGATCTGAAATGCTCGGTGGGATCTGCTAAAGCTCCTGAGCCACCAGCACTAAGGATATGCGTGAAGTACCTCGTGAACTAATTAGGGAAAATGCTTGGTTCACTCTCTCAGGTATTTATGGTACCTTTGGTGAACTGTCCGAACGACTCCTTTATGCAATCTTTGCACCAGTGTGTTTCAGCACCCTGCCCAATGCAGTGAGGTGTGCTTAAGCCGACTCCCATTCACAGAACATGAAGCATTAAACAAAAGCGACCGGGCCTTGTTTTTTTTTTCTTGCCCTATTTCGCAACCTCGCGCCAGTCAATGGCACGTGGACTCTCGCCCTGGACCAGCGTGTTACGCAGACAAATAGGCTTCCGTGATTGAGTGTGCACTCGCATAATAGCGTAAAATGGATGCTTCAGTTTAAAAAAGACGGTGATCGAATTTGTGAGCGCGGGCGCACTCTCTAAACGAGAACGGCTGGTCAGCCAAGCTTAATAAAGCGGCGGCTCGTCGAACCATTCTGCCCGCTCGCTCGAAAGCTGCCTCTCGCAAAGGCAGAGCCGTGTGTCCCGCTCAATGCGCAGCATGATACCAGTGTCCTTGTGTATTGTTGGAAGGGAGTGCTCCACTACGGAGTAGCCAAGTTAAAGTCGTTTCCTGGAACCTGTTACTTAAAGAGGACTGCCAGCTCCCCACTGGCGCTACGTTTCTTGTTATAGTTTCACTGGATGACATTCTAGCAAAGGTGAAGGGAAAGGCATAAAGGGCCTCTTCGTATGCTGCATTTGAGAAACATTTCCATATCAAAATCAGAGGCACTGCAAGGGCTGGGTGCCGTTTTCTTCAGTATGCAACTTCTGTTCCGCGCACTAACCAAGCATAATAAATAATGTCCCTTACAAAAATCTTATATATGGACTTATATAAAAATCCTCATATATGGCTACATCAGGAATTGGGCATATCTGGTTTTATATGGAATTCCCAAATATGGGCCCTATATAACCTGATATGCCCGATTCCTGATATAGCCATATACGGGCCTCATATACCCATATACGGGTGTTGCTGTATATGGCCATATATGGTTATATATAGAAGCATCCATATAAGGACTTATATGGATGCTTTCATATATGGCCTTATATGGATACCTTTATATAAAGCTATTCAGATGATTAATCTATATTAGTTCAGCTTGTGTCGCCGGCAAAAAATATAGCTGCTCAAATCACTTTTCAGCTAGAAATATAGCTGTTTGTTGAAAGGTCTGCATGCAGTCACCATGATCTCCAAAATAAAGGCAGTACATACCCCCTGAACATTCTTGTTTAATTAAGTTATCCTCATTATATATCGAGTTATTCATTATACCTAATTGCTAAAAATGTAACTTGGCATCATATTTAAAGTTTGTGGTGGGCACATGTCACTGTTTGTCCACTTTTCCCGAAGAGATACATTCTTTGTGCATAATTTATTGCTTACTTATCGACACTTTTTTATTTATCTATTTATTTCATTACCCACAGCACCAATCAGCATTACAGTGGGGGAGCGTTTACGAAAAGTAGAATACAAAAAATACATAGTCAGCCAAACAAATAATCAAAGTCACTTGAAACACAATCTGCAAGAAAAATTCATATATAAATTGAGAAATATGACCCACCCCAAAAATGCAACGCACTAATTCTAACATAGAATAAAACATTTATTTGAGAGTGTAGAAGCAATGCTAGAAGGCAGTGGGTTCCATCTCGTAATTTTTTTGGTAAAAAATCATTTAGAAACACGTCAGTCTTGCATGCGATTTTTCTTACCTTGAACCTATGGTCAACACGGTCTGAGACATAGTACTGTGCAAGTAAATATTCCGCTTTATCAATTCCGACTTGACAAAAATAAATAGCATAAAAGAACCCAATTTGAGTTTCGTAAAGATATTTTTCACGGTGTGTTTGTTTAAACCTTTTCTCGCGTGTCAATGGAGCGTCCATAGTCAGTCAAAACGAAATATTCACTTGCTGTTGACCGTATGAACTGCGTGTGCATTGAATAACTTAAATGAATTGATAATCAACTTTTAAGAAGTTTGGTCAAAATTGATTGGTATGCAAGCTTGTTATGTACAAGTATTGTGACTAATGGCCTATAGAACGACTGCTAAAACTGGTGTCTATAGGCCTCTGTGCGCGTGGGAACGGAGGCATTTAACAATATTTCTTGCCAACGGGACACTAAAAATGTACTTTGTATACGTAATCCACTTTCCATTCTGCCAATAATGCATCATTAATGTAACAGTGGTAAAGAGCCCATTCTGCAGAAATTCCGGCGTAGGCATCGGTGGCTCTCCGTGAAAAATCGTCTTGTCAATGATCGAAAATTGAGAGAATGCAAATAAAACAAATATTATAAATTTTCGGGTTTGAGTGATGATTGAAATCATGCAGGCAATTTGCATGGCATGCAAGTGCTCTACCACACAGCTATGCATCTGCTTGGAAATAAAGCGTGAATACCTTCCTCTTGTTGTAAATGCAAGCAAAATAACTCTCATGCTTAACAGACACATGTATCCTGCATACAGGTTTCACAACACAACATTTAATATCAGAGCTATATTGCATGATACAAGCGTGCATTGTCATCGAGCATCACAACACGTTATTATCAACGTGACTTCGCGGTCTAAAGACAGCCAACCATTACAAAAGGCTTACACGTTACTGCGCGTATTCCCTCACGACTGCGTAGTGGGTGCATAAAGTTCTAAAACATTTTACACACATTATATTGAGAAGCACGTTCTACTGGGCGAGTTGGTACTTCATCTTAACTTAGTTGCGCGAAAAAGTTTGAAGTGCGAAAGGAAGACACCTGGACACAGCGCACGCTAACAACTGAAACTTTATTGGAGAAAACAGACATATGTATGCGGTTACGAGAACACGTGAGGTGGAAAAAAATGATTAGATGAGCAGACATCTCATCATTTTCTTTCACAGTGTGGACGTCGTGTGGTCGACGGCACTGCACTGTCGTGTGGGAAGTATTATTTAGAATTCATTTATATAATTGTAGATCACAAAGCTTCTCTAAAGGAACAACCATTCTCTAACCAATCATCACATTGTACAGAGTGTGGCTGCGCGCCCTTATGTGGAATACAGTAGTTAAAGCTAGATTCAGTGACACGGTATAGCGCGGGAAATCGGAGAGGCGTATTTCATAAACAAAGCTGGGGATTCATGTGTCACGTAACTCTCACTTATGTTGCTTGCTACTGAGGTAGCTTTCCTAGAAGCGCATCATTTATACAATCTATCTGCTCGTCTAATCCTTTTCTTTCACCGCACGTGTTCTAGTAACCGCATATATACGTATGTCTGTTTTCTCCAACAAAGTTTCAGTTGTCAGTGTGTGCTGCGTCAAGGTGTTTTCCTTTTGTATTTCAATTTTTTCGCGCAACTCAGTAATTACATAATATTTCTCGTTCTTTAAACTATGTTACCCCTTTTTTACACAAAATGCAGCCATATGCGAAGCCTTCATTGAGACACTTTTAACCTTCTCAATTACACAGTACTATTCCACAATTAAAATTGTTCAAGTAGCATCATGCAATAAAGAGTACACACTAAGTGATTGAATTACGCACAAGAAACAGGATCGATACTGCTATCACGTTAAACTATGAAAAACGGAGCTTAACGGTCGCCCAGTTTTTTCACACAGTAGCAAGCCCTAATGCATCATACCAGGTTATTTGTCGGCTTGCGTAAAACTATCTACAGTGCTCACGGATTAAAACGTGACATCAAATTATTTTGTGTAACTATGTACGCGGGTATGCGCAGTTCCTCAAGATAACCACGCGATGTTGCGACATCAGTAACGATAATGTCGCCTGTGATGTGTGCATTCAAGTCAAATTTACACTTATATCACCCTGATGGTAGATGGCGGAAACGAAATTACAGGCTATTCTTAAGTTTTTCTATTTGGATCCGTGACATGGCACCCTGTTTTAAAGAATCAAACTAGCAACAAAATTTTAACTGCGTGTCCATATCAAAACACACGTAAATATAAAAAACAAGTGGAACGTAGAAGAAGAAAGATAAATTCAAACGCAAGACAAATTCAAACGTGGGCTCATAAATCTCATGACACGCTTGGAGTTAGAGATATGCAACTCTTTTTTATTTGTAATTGCGCAAGTTATAATTTATCCTTGGTTTTTCCTCAAGCGTCAAAATGAGAAAAATACAACACAAGTATATTTACATCAATGTATTTATGAAAAGTACAATGGCACGAAACCAACATTTTCCTGGCGTAGATTTTTTGATTAAATAGACCACTGTCTGGATCAAGTGAAAAAAAAAGAAAGTGTTGTCGTATCGCTTAAACAAAACAGCCTAATGACGTAACCACGATTAGCATGAAGTTATTTACTCAGCAAGCATGCAATGTGCTATGTTTTCGAGTTATCATAATATTTATGAACAACGTGCGAAGGTAATTAAAATGATGAACTTACCTTAACATTTAACCGAGACTTGTCTTTCAAGGAGCCTGTTAATCCTTATAACCTATTCACACCTTAAAGCCACCACGTCCGTTCGTACTGCTTTAGGAAGAAGTTTTGAAGGAACGCTTGCCCACAAGCATGGGTATTCATTTTTTTCTCGCACGAAAAGTTGACGATCGCCAATCCAGCAGCGTACAGACGCGCACGCAAACAAAAACACTTCCACGTCTGTCCACAATTTCACCACGTACAGCGAAGTAGATTCCTGACAGCTGCGCGATTATCTTGTGTAACTTGGAGCAGTAGTTGAACACGAAATAAGAGCAAAAGGAAGGAAAATTAACAAACTCGACCAGCACGGCACCCATGACTACGGCGAGCAAAAAAGCAACAATGGCGCGGATGGGTACAGTGCATGCAGGCTTGACAATGAACATTACAATGAACATTACATTACTCCTTGAGATCAATGGTTTACGCACTTTTCACTAGAACTAAATTTTCCTGAGCCCATTGGCGAACGACGTTTTATTTTTTAACAATTATTGACGCAATGTTATTACCATACGACTGAATGTTTGTGCAAACTATTTTCTTCGTCGTTACTTGAAATGGGCCGCGGCACTCTCTTTCCTGCTGTGTCGACAGACTGGTGTAGGCCATGGCAGGGCTGCAGGGCGCCTACGTGTGCTTCTTCGAACAACGTTCTCCGAATTTTCCATTCATCCGACGGGCGCCCTTTTTTGTATTTTTTTACCGTGCGCACCCCTTGCAACATTGCAGTCAGGCGAGTTTTTTCGGAGAATGAACTACAACTTACTCCCGCGAGCCGAGAAAGCTGCACGTGCAGGACCTTTGAGACAGGCATTCCATGGAGCTGAAATCACTGCTTCGTGTACGCTGGCTACGAAGACGCGTTTCAGCCAAATTTTCATCTTATTTCGCAAGGATTTATAATGATAATGTTAATATTCAATCAACCAATAATCAATAATTTTTAACGTATCCAAGAACAACCACAGGGTTTTTTGTGTTGGCGCGTGGAAAGTAAAACAAAAATAAACAATACATTACAGACTGTCTACAGAAAAGCAAATCAATGAAAACAGCAAAAACGAGCAGTCGAAAAAATCAACGCACAATGGGAACAACGAATAAAAGAGTAGATATTGATGGAATGGGGCTGAAAAATATTGTGGAATATACACAACCGTGTCGAAGGCTTCCTGAAAAACGGAAAAGGGAAGAATCTGTGCATATGCAAATCTACGTTAGGACAGGGCAGCCCTCACTGACAAAAAATGACTGTAGACTATGAAAAACATAACGAATCAAGAAAGTTGACGTTAGAGAGACTCGGTATTCTGTAAAGAATAGAGTGCTGAAAGAAGCTGGTAGGTACATGCAACGGTCGATTCTCTTTTGATAACTTACGCAAAGTTTAAAAATTATTACAACCGAGAAGGGCAGAATATCTCACCCTGAACTAGCTTGTAAAGAAACAAGAGATTAGCGCGATTTTGCCGGCAGTTAACTGATGGCAAATATAATATTCCAGCAGTGTTGAAAGGATTCTAGTGAAACGATGGGGGAAAATGCTTATGAAATTTTTCTGGACTCACTCAGTGGCGCTACTGCTGGATTTAGCAAGGCCATTCCAAATCAGATATGCATATGTACTCAAGCTGAGCACGACATATCGCGGTGTACAATTTGTAGAAGGCTGTAGGAGAACCGGATTCTCGAGAGATGTTGAGCCAACAAGAAGAGAATGAAGACCTCGCATGGCAGCACATTTAATGCAAGTAGAAAAAATTCAGCATGCTATCAAAAAGAACACCAAGATAACTGATCTCATAAAACCTACATAATGACACAGTATTGACAGCATATGGAATTGAAATGTTGGACGTTTTGCGAGATACAACAACAACAACAACAACAACAACAAGAACAATAATAATAATAATAATAATAATAATAATAATAAAACACTCATATCATTCTGACATGGCCGGAAATATCTGGCCACATTGAATGAAACGTGTCCGGGTGCCCATGAATCTCTATGCGCGAGTGTGCAATTGCGCAGTTTGGTGGGTATGTACCGGCATACATATCTTATAAGTAAGTGCACTACCGTGTTGGTGTTGAAAGGATATGTTCGCAAGCAGTTTGAATCATTACGCGCCTGCACAGCAAGGGGCTGTTTGCATAATGTAGAGTTTGGCTTAAGTATCACGCCAGCCCGCAAAAAATGTGTCATACTAATTGTATTCACAAGGCAATGTTTAGGCTAATCCTGATGATGACACGTGCGAATTAGTGACCTCGACCAAGTAATGACACACCCACACAAAATAGAAGTTTTGTGAATTCGGCAGCCTACGTTAAATGTTGCTATAAAGCTTCAGCATTTCATTACATGGTCCATTAAATATGTATCACGTGTGAGTCAGTTGCACCTTTCTTAACGTACATGTCTATGACGTGAGATTTATTTGACGCTTGCAAAAATTACACTAAATTAATTGTTCACTAGTGCAATCATAAAATTTTCGATAAATTTAGTATGTGCACAGCCAGGAACATCACACGTAGCCAAAAGAAACGCAAGATGTATTTTTGCAATAAATTAGTACAATTTCCATCATGAATGTAATCATAATTGTGCCTGCAAGTTGCATTCGCGTAAGTTTTTTTTGTTTTTGAAAATACTCCCTTAAACATTGCACTGCGCATGCAATTATAGTAAATGGCTGCTGAAAGGAATCGCAGATGAGGGGTCAACAGGATTAATTGAAATCTTGTTATATGAAGGGAGCATAGTAACTTTCAAATAATCAGAAATTTTTTCCACCGATGTGGAAGTCGAAATTGCATTGAAATTTTATTTCTTGCTGCCACTTTAAACAATGCATTAATGTGAACAATATAAGTTGCATGCATTAGAGCTTAGAGGACGGCTCTTTGGCCGTTAAAGCGAGCACACTCACAGAGAAGGCACATGATGACAGTTTTGCTGCACCCGAATAATTCACACAATGACCTATTAGTCATTCCACTAGCGAAGGAATATACTTTGAAGGATAACCACACCTTGAAGAGCATTATAACATCCTCAAGCGAATCCTCCAAGTTGCATTCACTGATTAAAGTTCCAGGAAGTACCTCTTAGCCCGGAATAATGATTGTCCCCAGAATTAAATTGGCCTGTGGCATAAGTGCGACCAGTACCGAGTGAGAATGCAGTCAGTTTAGTTGACTCAAACCTGACGAACACATCAAGGCACGTGCCAAACTTTCAGTGTGCTCGTGTTTCAATCTGAAAAGGTCCCTAATGAAGCAATCCAACTTACACGGCAGACGAAGGACAAGCGGACTTTCATTCTCAGATAATACTTCAGGCAAATGTTCAAAGGCCTTAATGATGTAGAGACATTCATATTACGTTTGCCACGCTTGCAAAGATCCCGTTCTGCTTACGTAAGGAATGCAGTGTTCACTAATAAACCATATAGGCCACCCTCTATGGTACACCCAAATTAAACAAGTGACTCTGTTGAAAGCAAAATTGCACATTTGGCCTGCACGGCAAAACTCTCGTTACACAACGCGACAGGCGAATGAATGCTGCAGAAATTACAAATTATTGTGACAGCACAGAAATTTCAAACCCTTGCAGACTTTAACCTTCCAGTTGATTGTGCGCAGAAAAACTGGAGCAGCGGTTTTCTGACTGGTGGTACGATGGTACGAGTGCTAGATTAGAAAGATAAAAAGTGAATCAATACGAGACAGAATGAGGTACTTACTGTAAAACGGCGTCATTAAGACCGCAAAGAGGCACCTGCTTCATCTGCTAAATTTGAATGGAATGACATTGGCGATAACAATTACTACATAAAACTTAAATGCAAGAAACATGAGGTAGTACTGGCACTTGGGGTGGCTTTTGGGCTGCTCCTACAATATATACTCCCGCAGGTCCTTTCAAAATGTTTCGTTTTCTTCCTAACCAGCTTAAAGATCGAAGCTACAAAGTAATAATCACTCAATGACACACAGTAAATCTCTTTTCAGGAGCTACCTACATTGCACAAGACGGCACGTCTGAACAGTGTACTAAAAGGAATGTACAAATGAATAAATAAATAAAGAGAGAAACAAAGAAAGAATAAAATAAAAAGGCAAGAACCATTCATGAAAATTGCAGAAACTGAAATTTGGGGACCCATCTTTTGCTTTTTCTTGCGAGACATTGCAGTAACGAACCAATGAACGTTAAGTAATTATTAGTTCTTTTTATTCAAAGGTAGTAATTGTGTGATCAAGAATAAATTCATAACAGTGCTAGAAAAGAGGGCTCCTCACCAGTGGGATCCCAGCACGCAAACTTCGCATTACTGAGATATATGATGGCGGCGTTCCCCGTCTTTTTTCTCGGTCCTTTTGTTATATAGAAATCTGAGACTGTTACACAGCGTCATGTACTGGCAAGGCGATAAATGTGCAACATTATTCTTAAAAATGAGGGCCACGTGGACCACAGCCTTTTCCGCAATTAGGCAGTCAAAATTACAAATCATCACGTAAATAAGCTGCTGTTTTTTCTCTCACTAAAATAAATTTTCAGCGGATGTGCTATGCAATAATCACGTCATGTGCTCCCGCAAGCCTTGCCATTGTTTACGCAGTTGAAGTTTCATAAATTATGATGGTTATGGCAGGGCAGACACTCGCCAACTGATATCTCGCCAACTTCATTTTAATGCGGGATACAAGAAAAAATTACGACATATCCACAGAGTGAATGAGGATAAGTGGGACGAAGCGCCCATCCGTCCATTCATCCGTCCATTCATCCGTCCATCCATACCCCATCTATTCATCCACCCATTCGCCCGTCCATCCACTGCCTGCCTGCCTGCCTGCCTGCCTGCCTGCCTGCCTGCCTGCCTGCCTGCCTGCCTGCCTGCCTGCCTGCCTGCCTGCCTGCCTGCCTGCCTGCTGCCGTGCTGGCTACGCCAGAGGAATGTACTGCCCTGGACCATAAGTAGAAACAGAGATAGTTTGAAGAAAGAAAATGACGCAACTTCTGCAGCCCTAATTGCGAGCATGGCTCAGCGCCTGTAGGGGTGGGGTGAGGGTATTAAAGATGTGGAGAGGAGAGGAGAAGAAGAGAAATTGTGTTCATGACGGAGGACTTGGCGAGCGGCTTCTACAGCCGGTTGTCCAACCATAAGGAGCATCACCCCTGTAACGAACACACGCTTTGCAAAGAGAGAGTATAGGACAGGACGACAGTAGAAACTGCGTGTGCTCTAAAAAGATATAAAGCATACATGTTACAAATTTGGGTGTGTCCTAATTTATGCATCTATGAGTTTCGTTAAAAAGACCCGTTAACTTATCCGCCATGGAGGTCTAGTGGTGAAAGTGACCTACTGCTGACCCGTAGGTAGCGAGATCGAATCCCGGCTGTGGCGGCCACATTTTTGACGGACGCAAAAAATGCTCCAGGTCCGTGTACTTAAACTTAGACGCACGTTGAAGTACTCCATGGGAGTCGAGGTTTCCGGATCCCTCACTACGGCGTTTCTTGTTATCATATGATGGTTTTGGGACCTGTAACCACTAAAGTTATCATTAAACGCGTCAACTCTCTTGTGGGTCCCACGACATTCCGACGTGTTTATACCGGTCTTCAAAAAGAATTCACAATCACAAAATAAAAATCAAAGGATTGTTTTCGTTTTCTTTTCCTTCGTGGGGTGCATACGGTCGTAAGATAAAGTACCGCACAACTATTCACAAAACTATTTGCATTTTTCGTTGACCTATCTACCATTCTCTAAACTTATACTCTCTCTCTCTCTTTCCCTCAGCGCTTTAATCACTATGGCTAGACGCTATAAAATATTTCATTGTGTATTTTGCCATTGCTCTCCTCCTATTATACAGCAATATATCAGAACTCTTGTATAGGCCGTAGTCAGACCTAGTGAGGGATGCAAGTAACTATCTATATAGTGAACAGCCTTTGTTTGTCGAGTCTACATTTGTTATTATTGATATTAAAATATGGACACTCACTTTTACTTTGTATAGCACTTAGTAATCCATGCATTCTAGAACAGCTACGGTAGTAGCCTCAGTTGTATTTATTTAGCCATGGAGACCTTGCGACGCATTTAGGAGCGGCCAAAATAATCCCATTCATTCTAATTTCAGTAGATTTGGATAAATCTGCGAGCTCTCGTAGAGTGTAGTTGCGCGTCGTACAGTAGAGTGCTCAAATAGGGCTTTGAAGTGAGGCTATTAATGTTCGCTCTGAGCTAATAGATGGTAACACTGACGATTTGCTTGTTCTGCTAGGCGCCTGCTTGTGAAACGCCCCAGCTCCGCCCTGGATCATCGCACCGCTTTTATGAAATCGCACAACATTTCCCATGAGAACATATGAGACAGCATATATGGAGATCAACAAGTACCCCAGCCATTAATGCGTAGCAGAACTTCGTTGGTTCATCGGCATTTCTCATTGAAAATGCGAAAAACTCGGGTCATCCTGCTTAACGACAGATAGTCTGTTAGGTAGTCAACTATTAACAAAATCAAAGAAAACATTTAAAAGCTTGAGGTCTGCATGCAACACGGTAGCAGGGATAGCGTCAGCTGTAGGAGCACATTGCTTTTTTATTAACGCAATATTTCTTGGAATTCAACTGAACACGTGCATAGATAGTTTAAAACGTTGTTGGAGTGGCTCGTTATGACTACGATGAGGATTAAAAATGGCTAAAGCTTTGGTTTTCGAAACTAATACGGTATTTTACGATACGCACGTAGTACGCAAATGACATGCTGCGATGCACAATGCAATGTTACGAATCTGTCACGCAACGTTTACCTTATCCTTAATACGCACACACGTGATTTTGCCTGATAGGGTATATGTATATATATATATATATGTATGTCAGTGATATATATACATATATATATATCACTGACAATAATGCGAAAGAAAGTATAGGGAAAGTTATTAGATTGCATGGTAAAATCAATGTGAAGGAAGAAAAGTGGGTTAAAAGATAACTTGCTGTGGGCAGGAACCGAACCTGCCACCTTCGAATAACGCGTTCGATGCCCTACCACTGAGCTGGTCAATGGCCAGTTCATAATAAGTTCACGTGCTACGTGACGTAATACAAGTTGATAAAGAGTGTGCCACACTAGTCGCCATGGCTACTGATGGCGCTGACTGACACTCCTACATTTAAATTTACATATATACCCAATAAAGTGGCTAGGAGGATAGCCCCCATGGTGGCTCAGTGGTAGAGCATCGAACGCGTTATTCGAAGGCCGCAGGGTTGGTTCGTGCCCGCGGCAAATTATCTTTTCACCCACTTTTCTTTCTTCACATTTACTTTACAATACGGTACATCCCCTATACTTTCCTTGGCATTATTGTCGGTTAGATCTCATAATTATTGTGTCAGAACACGGGAAAACGAGCCCTTAAGTATACACTTGTTTCCCTTATATATATATATATATATATATATATATATATATATATATATATATATATATAGAGAGAGAGAGAGAGAGAGAGAGAGAGAGAGAGAGAGAGCACATTATTGGAAGGTCGTAGGTTCGATTCTTGCTCACGGCTGGTTATTTTTTCATCCACTTTTCTTCTTATTTACATTCCATTGGTTCCAATAACATCCCCTGTACATTCCTTGGCACTACTGTCTGTCAGATCTCATTAATATATATTGTGTCAAAACACGGAAAAACGAGCCTTTAGGTATACACTTCTTTGCCTTACCTCCATTATATATATATATATATATATATATATATATATATATATATATATATATATATATATATATATATATATATATATATATATATATATAATTATATATATATATATATATATATATATATATATATATATATATATGTTTATTTATTTATTTATTTATTTATATATTCTCCTATACTACTAGTCTATACGGCGAATGCTTCGTCTTCGATTCTGCATTCAACTTGGATTTTTTTCTGTCTTAAGTACCCGCCAGCTACTTAGGCTTATTAACCCAAGTATACTCGTGTATACATTTTCGTTGGTCATAGAAATGAAGGTCGACTAGTTATGTTTATTATTTCACTCTGTTTTTCAAAATAAGGCATTAAGTATTACTATTACTTAATTTATTTGTTTATTTATTTCTTTAATTATTTATTTATTTATTTGTTCATTTATTCGCTAAATCGCTGTGACAAAAACCTGTCGTGGTGGTCGACATCCCCACAAATATCGGACCAGGAAACAGCTTAAACTGTAAAGCAACCAAGCGAACAATATACAATTCACTCTTTAAATATGTGTCATGAAATCTAAATGCTTTCACACATGTCTGTAACTGTGTATCTATCGCAGACGGCGATGCTCCCACCACATCATTTACTCATCAGTCCCGTTTGGCTGCTTCCCAGTCCACTGCCCTTGATTTGTTGACTGGGTAATTGAACGTCAATTTGGCGGGCTGGACAGCGGCTGAATCAAAGGACACAGCGATTATGGTAGTTTGCCCAATGGGCCGTTACACCAGCGGAGACAGCATCCGGTCACCTCTACAAATGTGCGCACCTAAATTTCTTTTCATCACTACCCCATCGAACCAATGTCCGACATTACCTATAGGTGTGTTTAGATGGGTAGTGGGGCTTCCTTTACGAAGAGTTAACGCTGCGAGTAGAAGCAGTTTGCTTTAGTCGCAAAGGCGATTCGTGCGTTTGTCTCCTAAAGGCTGTGTAAAAGATAGCTAATGAGTTACGATGAGTGGGGTAATTGTAAAGTGAGGTTAATCAACCACTATAAACTAAGTATAACAAGCTAACACCTTGAAATATGTAAGCGTGCCTAAGCTAAGACACAACCTTTTAAATAAGATATTCACACTTTGGCAGATTGAGAAGTACTTATAAAACTGGCATTTTCTTTCATTGTGCAACAGGCTCTGCGCCCAAAGACGCAGTTGTAAAGGGCATCAGATGCAGTTCGACTAATTCAGTGAGTTGAAAAGGCAGTTGCATGTTCCCGTTCAAATAGGTGGGTGCTTGGCCTTGCTCCTTTACTCTATCCAGCAAAGTTGCCTATATAAGTTTGAGAAACCGAATTCTGTGCTTGTCACTAAACCAGCGCTGTTCTATTTACAGTCTGCAAGCTGTTTCATGGTGAGTAAATAAATCGACCACTTTATAGCTCTAGATGCTCTAAGTGACATTTAGGCTTTCTATGAAATTCTGCCTATTATATTGTTGAAGAAAATACGCTTGATAAACCTCTCTATAGTTATTTGATTCTGTCCTACAGTCGAATGGATTGGGTTTTATCAAATAAATGTGATGTTAAACATATTTTCCCCGGTGCACAGAGAACACTCTCATGCGAATGAGATAGCCTTTGCTCACATGGCTGGTATCCTTTTTTTTCCCTTCTCCTTAGCTATCTTGCTCGCAAATTTATGCGGGGAATATTTGCAGAAGTTCAGCTTGCAACCTTTTTGAACGATACGTTTACACTAATGAAATGTACCAACAAGTCTTAGCGAGCAACGACGCAATGCACAAGCAAGAAGTTGTATCAAGATATACCACATCAAACGCGCATATCGTGGCTTATTCAGGTTATGTCGCCCCACAAGCCCTCTTACAATATCTACCTGAATCGTCCTTCTTTTCACCGAAATTTCTGATCAGACAGTGTCATCGAAACAGCAGCTGCAGTTTACAGATGCTGCCTGCCCCTACAACTTACAATTTCGGCTAATGCGATATATAAATGCGCTACTTTCGTTCACTGGTCTTCTTCGCTACAAAGTTAATTTAAGGTTCAAAGCTCTGCAGAAACTGCCCATAAGAATTCAAGGTCTCTTAAACGTGGCCATATATTTAGCATCCCGTGCTCATCTCCACAATCTTGCATCACTACTAAGGGCTAAGAGGGCCTTCAGAGGCCCTGTATCACTATAGAGGGCTAAGAAACTGAAACAATCGAGAAGAACCGAACCAACAACGTAAATTGAAATAAATGATGAGCTGCTCTCAGGAACTAACGAGAAAGCTCGAGGGACTAGGCCATTCACTGCAACACTTCCCGGTATGTCCTAGCAACGAAAGCTGGTACGTTAAAGCTTGTAGAGAACAAAGGATTGATTAATGTTTACGTATTTTGCCCAGTTCGCAACACGCGTAACGTTACCGCTTTGTCAAATCTCTTATTCATCAACGTATAGCATCCGGGCTGTTCCCCGAACCTTGTAATTAGAAGTACGGCCTGGTTTTCCTATGTATATCCCGCTCCCGGATACAACTAATCCGACTTAGCATTCACCGAGAGAACTTTGTTGGGGGGCCAACAGCAACAATAAATGAAGGGCTACACAACCTTAACAAGAAGCTCAGCTTGACCACATGCAAAAAGACGAGCAAAGACTTCCCCGTATTGACCGAAGTAGCGTTCTGTGAGCTTAGTGGTAATTAACTTTTGGTCGCTATAAAAGTTTATGAAATTCCACTAACTTACAACAATTTGAGTTACCCCGATAATCTGCCAGAACTACCGACCATGGTGGATTAGTGTTAGTGTGGCCTTATCTTAAAAGAGTACGAGTTCACTGACCCAAACACCTGCCATGGTGGTCCAATTGTACTGGCATCTTTTTTATTACATTACATATTTTAAACGTGCACCCACATGAAGTGTAAAAAAATCAAAGCCACCATGGTATTTCTTATAGTAACACCATCTTTGCGGAAAGCGAAACCCTAGAATTAAGTAGCTTTCAGAAAAAACTATAGCTGCTTATAAAAAAGCTCGTCCTGTGTAGGCCCACTTCGTTCGTCTCAAGTGCGTGTCTTTAGCGCTCGCGAAAGTTATGAATCAGTACAACCTAGTCCAATGTCAGTGCCTTCTAAGCTATACAAAACCGCCAGGCCTGCACCAAAAGCGTAGCAGAGACACAGCAAAGTTGGCTGAAAGCCATTTTTATGACTATTTGCAAACTCTTTTGGAGCTAATACGAATATGCTTGCAAGGCACCCACAACTCCAATGATTGATTTGGTGCCTGATGATAATGAAAGATTGTGGCTGACCGTTTTGTAATGCGTCAAAAGAAATCAACCACCCTCTTGTAATAAAATTCGTATTGTGTGAAGCCTGGTTAAACAACTCGCATTCTGTGTGATGTCTGTTTGTCATTTTACTTTTTTACTGCATTATTGTACATTTTAGCACAGTTCCTTGGAGCCATAACGCTTGTATAAAGTTTTCATGCGCCAGAGTTTTGGAACACCCGCAAAGTACCTATTGCGTGTTGCAGGGGAACGTTAATACGGTAAGCTGTGAAAAATTGGCAGCTCCTGATAATATTGCAGCTTTATATTAGAAATACCTTTTATTAGCCGATAATTATTGAAGCTGGTGCTGGACATTGCTGTGCTTTCTCTCACTAAAAGCTTCAAAAAATAACTAAAGTTTTTATCGTATTGCGGAAAGAAATCCAGTGTCTCCAAGTAACTTTTTTTTTTCTTTTTGCGGAAGGCGGGGGTAGGTTTGACGTCTCAAAATAACAATGTGATTATCAGAGACGCCGTACTGGAGGGCTAAGGAAATTTTAGCTGCCTTGTGTTCTTTAATGTGCATCTAAGCCTAGGCACACAACTCTCAAGCTTTTTCGCCTCTATCACAATTGCGGCCGCCACAGCTGGGATTCCATCCCGTGACCTGCCCTAGCAGTGCTCCGTCATGTTCAAGACTTCTTTTTGCTCTCATTGTTACAAGCAACAATGAATGCAACATGTGCGCTTATACTCTGTCACTCGTTTTGCCGCGAAAGCTGTTATGAGATCAACACTCGGGCTTCGCGCAGCACCGTAGTTTTCCACCGCCACCACCGCCGGTGTCCGTAACCACATCGCACGTAATTAAAAAAAAACCTAGTACCAATGGCACGGTGGGGCTCAAACCCGGGTCCGCTAGATGCCAGCCCAGTATTCTACCACTGATCCACGCCGGTTCTTGTGACTTGTCGGCAAACATCCCTTGGGCAGGCTTGATGTCAGGAAAGCGAAGCGAAAAAACTGCGCGTAACACAGTCCAGGGACAGATACGGACAAAGCGCTGATTTTTAAAACCAACGCTTCGACCGGCCCAAGTGAGAACTTCAGTCAGAAAAGCAATCGCGTTAATACAACTTATAAGGTATTTTAAAACAGCGATAAAACAAGCAGTCGTCCCACAACCTGACTAGCGCCACGAGTGGGTCGTCCAATGCTCCAACCCATTACAAAAGTTTGTTTTTGTTCAGCCATTAACTGTGGTGCATACCCACTTCAGGCATAATTCCAAATCGTCGTCAACCACTGCATGAACAATTGGTACAAATTTCCTCGCAATAGTTTAACGGATGCCACGCTTCTCAGAAGAATGACGAAAAATACCATAGTGAATGCCAGCTTACTACCCTAAAATTTTCAGTATTAAGCCGTAGTGGGCATCAAGCAAGTGCGCTTGTAGCAGTTACCTAATGAGTGCTTAGAAAAAGCTCTAAAAGGCCATTTCTCTATGTTTCGCTGTGACTGTGCTGCGCCATCCGCGCAGGCCGGGAGTTTTTTGCACACTAATTCGCACCAATAAAGCAATCAATCAATCATCCGCCACAGTCCAGTCTAGTCCAGTCGCGTGCGTGCGTGCGTGCGTGCGTGCGTGCGTGCGCGCGCGTGTGTGTGTGTGTGTGTGTGTGTGTGTGTGTTTTCTTCACACAACATATGCACTGAACAATTCGTAATTGTATAATGGTGGAACTTCGGAATCATCGAGTTTTTTTTTATTAAGGACACCTGATATTTGAAGTGGTACATTTCCCATCACATTGGCAGTGTCTTTTCTTCCTCATTTTCAGCAAAGGTGTTATCAATGATGAAATTGTGGGAAAACGCTATTACTTATTGTCTCTTCGGACTCCAAAATTCTATGCTTAAGTTCGGTGTCGGGTGCCATATGATTTGGTTTATGCTTTATAGCAGACATTTTTTTGGAGAAAACCTGAGGCCCAACTATCTAGATAAAATTAAATATACTACTGCATGGCAATAAAAAATATTGCTATAACTGCGAGATTACATAATATATTTCCTGATGAGAGTATGCAAAACTGCAATGACATCAATGCTCAAACAAATCCATTATAAAAATAATATTACACAAAGACAATCTTACGCGATGGTTTTGTTCAGTAACACATCAGTCAGAAAAGTATCCGCGCAAATCCATAGGTCAGTTGTCGCTTATTCTATTCTCAAACCACATCGTAACTTTGGCTGCCGTGCATATGCGTTCATTTCCACTCTTTCACTGAGAAAACGAGGCTGCACTCTTTATGCACGGATCGGATGCAAGTGCAAAGCGCGAGATGGTGCATGATCGATCCCCCGGTATAGGCATAACGTATGCCCTCGGTGGGTGTCGGTACTGCGTTCTCCCATATAGTTCTCTATATGTGAAGAATGGTATGCAAATAAGGGAGAGGCGTAGGGGCTTCCACCACGCAAAGTAGAAGGCGTGAAAGGCCACTCAAAGAATGGCACTCTGCGCGAGTTCTTGATGAAGGGGCCGCCAGTGAAATAGAACATCGGCACTAACGTCGGCGTTAAATTGGAGATTTGCGGGTGTGAGCGGGGCCTGCTCCGTTCTAGCAGCTAACTGCAGAGTCAAATACCGAGGTTGTAAATCGGCGTATTTTTTGGCTTTTAGGCTTTTGTAGGCCGAAATCAGTTGTTCAGCCGTCGTAGTAAATGTGTTCGTAAGAACAAAGCATGCAAAATGAACATATAAATAAAAAGTAATGAGAACTAACAGGCAAACGCCGCAAAACTATAGGGGATGTTATTGTGTACTTGCAATGGAAATGTCAAGAAAGAAAAGTTGATGAATAGATAACTTGCTGCTGGTAGGGACTGAACCTGTGATCTTAGTGACGATGGTAGTCATCTATCCATGCACATTATGGGGTATATATGTGCATTTGAAGGGGTATGGTAGAGTAAACGGAACACGTTTTTTTTTTAATATAATTTAGAAACTGCTGGAAGTATTTATACAAAATTTCATGCACTCACAAGAAATGCTAGTGATTGTCGCGTGATACCCCCTTTTTTTCATGGCTAGATTGCCTGCTTTTCCTATGGCCTACTCCTAAATATTCAAGTGCGTTCACTTGTTGAATGTACCTGTTTTCTGCAACCACTAAAAGGAATGTAATAGTATTCAACCGCGTTATGTTACAGATTCACAGGTTATAACCGAACTAAATAAATGGGACATGTTTAATGCAATATTTATCAAAAAATATTTATAAAATTATTAGACGCCTAAAGCCATACAGGGCGCGTATTTATGTATGAGTTCTTCAGAGCTTCACTGTTTATGACATCAGCAATTTCAAACACTTCCTTATTTGTTGTTGCTCGTGCATGCAAAGTTTCATCGAGATCAATTTAATATTTTTTTAAATACACTGAGCTTGAAAAAAAATTTGAAAAACACACTTTGAAAAAAAAACGAACTTTTATGTGTGCATGCTGCTTACGCCACAGGGCACGCTGCGCAATTTGGCATCAGATTTAAAACACTTGGAACAGCTGCTCGACGTTGGGCTTCCACAAGTTTGTTCCTCGGAATTCGGTGGATTTTTCAGTGTCACAACAGCAGATTCCATTTTCGGGGGGTTCATCAAATTATAGCACCTTAAACGTGGTAACGTCAGTCTGCGCCACCAGAAGCCTTTTACGGTAAGCAAAGGTCAGCAAAACTGGTGGACCTCACTCTGACTCACTCATGAAATACATTTTGAGATGTGGACTCAATCGAACTACTGCCTTTCATACTCGCCAAAATTTTCCTGGACCGGACTCACGCTCACGGCAATTTTCTTCAACCGGACTCACTCGGACTCAAACTCATCGAAACATTACTCACCCGGACTGATACTCAGACTTGCGGCTTGATCTTAGTCTGAGTGAGTTTGAGGGAGTCGACCCATGAGTCTGTTATCCTAGAAATAACTTCTTCAGCGATGGTGTCTGTGCTCCTTAACACCAATATCTTATGTATTTGGTGCGCTTCTTAGCGCCGTCTGACATGGTATCTTCGAAAAAAAGTTTTGAGAACTTGCAAATCAGAGAAGTAAAATTCTTTAGATAAATGACACCATAAATAATATTTATCAAAAACTTATCTCGAAAAGTTTCTGGGCGGTAGTTCAGGGCTACCCCCTACGTAATCGCGCCTCCTATCAAAACATATTGAAATGGTGTATGCGTGGCACTGTTCTGGAACATCTGTGACCAGACGTGCATATAAACGGGAATCCAGTCAAGGCTGATATTAATGCTAAAAACGATTAGATAGGACCTTAGCTCGGCAAAAGAAAGTGGAACTCAGTCAGACTCACTCAAGAAATATGGATGGCGGTTTGGACTTACTAGTTCTCAGACTCACGCAAACCTTTTCTGGGGCGCGAACTTACTGGAACTCATACTCACGAAACTTTTCTTCAAGCGGACTCACTCGGACTCATACTCACTAAATCATTACTCACCTGGATACACTCTGACTCAGACGTATGGCTAGAACTGAGTCCAGTGAGGCCGACTGTGACGATTCTGAGTGAGTTCACCGACCTGTGATGATAATCGTGGAACACTTTTTTTCTGCCTGTTGGCATCACGTAGCACGTGATCTCATTACGAGCTGGCAGCTGCCCGATAATTCTTTGCATACTACCTGAAGGCATCAAGTCTTCCAGCGTGGGTGAGCGCATGAGAGGTGCATGAGGGGAGGGGGTAGCCCCCCCCACCTATGTTCCCCTGTAAGGGGGGCGCAGAGTCAGCACCACGTATTGACACAATAAGGAGGGGGCGCTGTGACAAACCTTCGCCCACCCCTGAAGGGGAACCTTGCACTCGCCTATGTACGTCAGGACGACATTCTCGCTATTAATGAAGGAAACAAGGGTCAATTCAAGGGCTCGTTTTTTTTTCTTTTTTAGATGGCTTATTATTTAGAGATCACAAACAATGATGATTAGGAAAGTATGAGGGATGTTATTACTAGTAATTTTAATGTAAATGTGAAGGAAGAAAAGCGGACGAATAGATAATTTGTTGGCGGCAAGAACTGAACCTGTCGAACGTGGGAGTGTCGAATACTCTCATGTTCAAATGCACATATATACCCTTTAATGCGGACGCAGGGATGACCACCGCCCTAGCTTAGTTGACAGGGCATTGGACGCGTTACTTGAAAGTTTCCGGCCCAGTTCCTATTCACGGAAAGTTACTTTTTTTGTCCACTTTTCCTTATTCTCAATTAGAACACGCTGACTTCTAATAACATCCCCTTTATAGTTTTCATAGCAACATATTGTGTTAGCTCTCATTATTATTGTGTGTAACAAAGAGAACGAATTATTAAATTTACACTTCTTTCTTTCAATAAAAAAGTATGTAATTTAAGATACGAATGAATGATTGGTTAACATACTCGAGCTGAGACGCTAAAGAAACTCACGAGAAGAGAGTGGAAGTTTTATAACACTTAACATGCAAATATACATAACAAACAGACATCATTACATTGTGTCTAACATAATAAAAAAACGAATTTATAAGATTCGCACTTCTTTTACATAAACAGGTAACTCTCTTTCCAATATATTATGCTCAGGTGGTTGCCATACACAAGAGAACGTATAGACAGATTATAGGTCAAGGTGATGATGATAGCAATATGAACACGTAGCTGGTGGTATCGTTCAATCGTACCGAAAACAAAAGCTAAGGGTATTTTCTATTATTCGTTTCATGTGAGGAGAGTAACTACAGCCTTCGTACTATTCACTTCAAAACATGGTGGACTTCGGAAGTCTTGAGGCGGTTACGCAACGTTTCCACATTGACGATTCTATCTGTGAAGACGTGTGTGCGTGCTTTAGCTTGGGCACCTTCGCTCTTGAGATATCGACCTTGTTCTGCACGTACTTCATTTCTAAGTCAATTTGGCGTTATGCTAGATTTATGCAGAAAAAAAGTGTTCAACGCATGTCTATTAGCGTCAAGAGAGAGAGAGAGTGTGTGTGTGTGTGTGTGTGTGTGTGTGTGTGTGTGTGTGTGTGTGTGTGTGTGTGTGTGTGTTTATTATACTGGTTAAAATCTGTGGGCACAGTTTCAAAGCACTCGAGTTCAGTTCTGTATAGAAACACCCTCTATAAACAGTAACTGATACCTATCTTTTGTGCTATGTATATTCACATAAAAGTCATAAATATATGTAATACCAACAGAACTGGCATTTCAGTTTTTCTAGAACACTTGGCCATCTTAAAGAACCAGAAATTAACTCCTTTCCTTAACGTAGTGAGCTTCACGAAATGAGAGCTTTATCATCACAAATAGAAATTAAATTACTATACTAATAAAAATAAGCAACTGTGAATTCAAGAAAAGCAACCTACGTCAGTGCTGTTGTCATTGATGTTAGCATCATTGGACGCAGTTTATACCCAGCATATCTAAGCCACTGAGTTGTTCCGTGTAAGTTAATCCCCTTCACACTGTTTTCACATGTTTGGGGGAGCATGCTGTTCCTATCCCCTTCCTTTCGCATGATTTATGCTACGACTTCAATTATAGTTGGTTTCGTGGTGCGCCGTTTTAACATCATTTATTTACTTGTAGGTTTCCCTAACATCGCCGTGCATTCAGGCATACATTGGTGTTAGCGGTGATTGAGCGTACGTACGAAAAGTGTCCCTCGAGAAACACGATTGATGGCGTCCGTGTAACGTGCCCGCACACTAGCAACGTTAACGAAAAATTTAAAAGTATGGAAGACAGTGCTGCTTGCGGTCATTGCGGCAGTGATGAAACTATAGAGCACGTACTCTGTCACTGCCCTCATTACAGCGTGCAAAAACGGCAACTAGCTGTTGCGTTAGCTCGCCTTGACGACAGACCTTTGTCTGAACAATCAGTGCTGGAAAGACGACATGATTTGTGTGCTCACAGAAAATTAGTGAAGGCCCTACTGAACTTTTTGCGTGGCAGCGGTCTATTGTATAGACTGTAGCACCCCAGCTCCCCCCCCCCCTTTTTTTTTCGCGCGCGTCTATTTCCCTCTTCGCTTTCTTTCCAATCTTTCTTCCCCATTCCCCCTTCCCCTAGTGCAGGGTAGCAAACCGGATGCTCCATTTTCTGGTTAACCTCCCTGCCTTTCCCTCATTTTATTCTCTCTTTCTCTCTTAAAAAGTGGTAATTCAATTTTTGTCCTTTAGCTCTTTTGTTTTGGACGCTCAAAGCGTGCCATCCAGATTAATGAAGCGTTCCACCACTTTAATGTGCTCCTTTTGGTTGAGGGTCATTAGTTCGTTCGATTATTCAAACAGACTCAACCAACAAACGGGAAATATGTGTTGAAGTTTAATTTGTTTGCGAAACACCACTTTCTGACTGAAGGAATGCAGATTTTTTGTTAATACTGCCTCTCATTCTCTTCCCCACCACAACACCCGGCAGACTTGCCTTTTAGTGACGGACCGTCTCAAGAAAAAAGTCACAAGCGAGGCAAGTTTTTCGCGGTGATCATCTTTGCATACGACTTGATCGTAGTAACTGCTGCTTATTTGCGTTATCACCTAGTTAATAAACATACCATTTCATCGAAATCAGGTGAAATATAATGACTCAAATAGAATTAAAGCGATGAAGGATCGAAGAACGTTTTGCGATTTGAGGGTAGTGGCGCTGCTTACACAATGAGTACATTCAAGTCAAGCAGCAAGTCATTGCGAGAGCCCAAATATAAAATAGCTCCGAAAAAGAAGAAAAACATATATAGAAAACAAGTGCGATGGCAAAGCTAGGTATTTTTGCCCTGCTTTAAATAGTAGTAGTTCGACGTGCTGGAGCTGTTAGAAAGTAAATTAAGCAACTGGGCACACGGGAAGTATGATTCGTGCTGCCGCACCATAAGCGGAAACAAGCACTCCTCTGTAATCCGTCGTGTATCTAAATAGTAATTATTTCTACTTATATTGTTAAAGCTCCACGAAACAGAGGAGCACATGAAAAAAAGTCTACATTGGCCCCGACTTCTAGACAACGTTCGAATAGAGAATAAATGGTTACTTACGGTGAATTGGTCACCACCACGTGGCCAAACATAGCTCAAGAGATCGAAAAGTGTATGCCAAACAAAAGTTGTTCGACGACATTTGAAGAAAATAAACGGTGGACATTTTCTTCTTTACGATTCACTTCCGCTTTATAAACACAACTGTTGTTTTATTGCTGCGAACAAAGAGTACGAACTGAAGCTGTAAACATGTAACTAAATACATATGTCGCCTTCCCATCTTGACACACAGCTTCCGATTGAAAGAGGCATAGAAGAGACGTGAGCCGACTACTCCGCACCGCGGGCAATGTGTATATATATATATATATATATATATATATCTTGTTATACACTTCGAGAATAGTGCATTATAGGAAACAAAACAATAAACTATTTAATCCTAACAGTTTCGGCTGGTGGACCAGCCTTCTTCGGAGGATGTAGGTGAAATGGACATCCTCCGAAGAAGGCTGGTCCACCAGCCGAAACTGTTAGGAATAAATAAATATTTTATTGTTTTGTTTTCTATACTGCACTATTCTCGAAGTTTATAACATTTATTACGGTAGCCGGAAGAAACTCTGATCATCTATTTCATATATATATATAAAGTGGACGGGACCAGAATTTCCGTGTGCCCGTGGAACTTAAACTCACCTCAAACGTAAAAAAAAAAATTGCCGGAAGATGAACTTGAGTGGCATGACGTTTGTGCGTGAGAAGGTATTGAAGGTGGGACAAACAAGTTCGGTTTCGCCAAACAAACAAGGATTGCAATGAAACTTTTTTTCCGGGCAAAGATGACAAGCCGTGGCCAGAAAGCCATCGGAAACTCTGTTGTTGTCCGAGTGCTTCAGCGCGTTTTACTGCCAAACAATACACTGTCAATAGCATGGCGCAGGGCAAGCAAGATGCCGTTCATTGTGCAAAGCACCGCTTGAGTGCCGTTCAAAGGATGTATGCGAGTTCTTCTTCCGTATTTTGCCCGCGCAATGATATTCTAGTCTCCATCTTCTTCGTCGGGTAGAGTGAATCGCATACACTACAGCAGTCTATTGTGCTGAACCACTACGAAGGCTTCCAACACAAACTGTGCCAGAGATAAAACTTTCGATTTCACCATGATGCCCATCCCTGATCTACACTAGTGTCCCGGTGAAAAGCCGTTCGCAAAAAAGATGCCGACCAGGCACCGACAGTGTTCCAAACGGTGGGATGGCACACACCGTAACGTCAGGCCCGAGGCGCATGACCCGATATGTGATCGAGACTCGGTCGACCACGAATGGACATTGTCGACGTATACTTTCAAGACGGTTGTATCGCCAGCAAGCGCACTAGCGACAGGAGTTACAAGGCATCAACTCGGCATCCTCTGACGCGGGTGTATACCGTAATGAAAGAAAGATGTGGGAAACGTCAGTAAGATAGAAGTGGGCAGATCTGAAGTTTAGGAGCAGGGAAACAAGGAGAGAATGAGGAAAAGATACCAGAAAAAAAAGGACAAAAGCCAGAAAGATATTCAGAGGAAAAGATAGCATCAAAGGAAGAGAGACTAAGACATAAAGATTGAAGAAAAAATTATGAGAAAGGAAGCAAAAAATACAGAGATAAAGAGAAAGAAATGCAAGATAGGGAAGGAAAGATACGAATACCAAAGAAGCGAAAGAAATGGACAAAAAAAACATTGGCCCCGTATCTGCATGTTACACTGCAAATGTCGTCGAAAGACGATAGTCTTGCGTCTGGAGAGAGCGAACTAAACGGGTATTTGATGTTCTGCGCAAGGAAATCGGTGAATGATATTCTGGGGGCACTGCGTTAGAGTGCCTCGACCGTGCACTGGAGGCGAACGAGTGCATCAAGTCACGTCACACGTGAGACATGTGCGCTATCTGGCAGTTATCTTGAAAAAACGAAGCGATCTCGCTGGTGATAAGGTTTAGAACGCAGGGCGACGGGTAGGTGCCACTACCGTGTCGTCTTATCAAAACGTTGGAGACACTTGCCTTTTCTTTCAAGTGTTGCATGGTCAGCGCAACGTGATAAACGCTATGGTACTTAGAATTATTTATGTATGCCTTTTCTAGAAAGAGACACACATACAGAATACAGACGTGTTGTTATGGTGCCTCAGATAAGCGCAATGATTGCTTTTTAATTGACAATCACCCTGGTATGAACGTTAAATCTTGAGTAATATTGGTGGGCGCTGTGGATGGCGTCGACCATTTGGAGAATCGTTTGGCCACTTTGGTGCCGTTTAAGGTACCGTGAAGGGCGGACAAACAGACAACATTACAGACAGATAAACAGGCAGACCGACCCAAACTTTTGCTTCGAAGGTCCTGAGGAAAGATTATCGTCTTTAATAAATAAGGAAATAGCGAGGTGAGGCCGAGGAAGAAGGTAACGCCAACACTTTCGTTGAAACCACGGTTTTGGCAGCAATATAGTGCGGAGCTGCCCCTACAATTTTTTCCTCCAGGCTTCCACTTTTGGTGTGGGCGGCGAGAGGCTTCTATCCCTGCTGCCTAAAGCTGGCATAGGGGTAAGTGTTCTTAGAAGCAAGGACTTACATCCCTACTGTCGTTATTTTACTTCACATTATCCGGATTGAGATATGGCTTTCCTTTCTCTCCGGCTGCCGTGATGAAACGAAGACATGCATCAGGCGAAAATCGTTCGTAAAACATTCGCCGGCTTCTTCAAAGCACAGTCTCCACGTTCATCTATATGTGTGCACTAAGTGTACACTTTCGTATCCAAATAAGCGACTTGTGCAATCGCCAATGGCATTGCTGCACTTCTTCGCGAACAGCGAAGAGGCGGTGAATTCGAAAGGCAGCGGCGTTCTCAAAGAGACACGAAACCACTTTGGCAAAGGTCGTCGATACGAGCAGTCGGTGAACGAAATGCTTACGCACTGGGCGGGCGTATCTGCAGGCGGAATACGGTCTCAATCCTTTCGCACGCGACCCGGCTGTCGAAACAGCTAGCGTCAGCTTGCGTGGGTCCGTGCGTTGAATGAGGGCCTAACAGGTGAACGGTTTCGCAAGGCAAACGTTCAAGCGACGGAGAGAATGCTGCGGGATATCAAGGAGTCTTGCGAGGGAAATGGCACAACACCGAATCTTCACACACTTGAAAAGGTCACAATTTGAAGGTGAAACCGATGTGTTTTTTTTTTCTCATATCGTATATCAGTCCTCCTCCGCTCCCCTCCGGAAGCTTTCTGTACCTAGCGGGGGTTCGCATTGCCTCCGGGATTGGAGGCAGTACAAGTTCATTGCACTTTATCCAGTTTTGCACAGCCTCCGCGATCGGCCAACCGAGCGATGACCATGCAACGCAACGTAGTGTGACGTGATGACGATGTCATATGGTGACGTCTTCACACTTTTTTTTTGCGTCGCTCGTTTTGACGCCGGAGCTGATGGTCGATTTTCACGTTTTATAATGTACCTAAAGTTTGTAGCACTTAGTAGGTACGAAACGATAACTGTGCGTGAGTTGTCTTGTTGCAGATCAAAATTTTAGGTGCTAAAATTACAAATACATCAAAATGATTTGAGGAAAGGACCAGTAACATTTATGCCAGTGATTTTCTATTCTGCATAGAGCCCGAACGACTGGCGGTAGCGGCTGCAAAAATATCATGACACTTGGGCAGCCACAGGGGCTGTGGTACCTGTACATTGATGTCGGCATTAATCGCTTGCAGATGTGGGGCGCCTGAAGGAGTTACATGCGTTTTATCACCATGGCGGGATGATCAGCCTATCTTCTGCTGCGCTGAAGGCTGTCATCACAGGATTGTTCGAATTGACACACCATCGCAAATAGGTTTTTCAGAGACAATAAACAGCGTACACATTGGATACGTGTTGTTGAGCCATCAGACCAAAACTGGACACATCTGAAAATTTTCTTCATTATACAGCCTGTTCAAAACGATTTGTTGCTTCATATCAATGAGTTTTAAAAAAATAAGAGCAAAAGCATAAGATGGTGACGCAACCTAGCTGTAATGCGTTCAAACAACGTCTCCTTTCGAATATTTCGTGCTATCCATAATTAAAAATTGAATCGATTTTGACACTTTCAACCTGTATACGTCTTGTGGTAGCGTGGATGTGGGTGTCCCTAACGTATACATAGAGCTAGGAAACGGCTTATATTCCAGACATACGGTGCTTCATCGTGCAAACAATGAAGCACCGAATGCCAACTGCACTAGAACACACAAAACGACTATCTACGATGCCTCGATTTAACGGTAATAACTGCCTTTCTGTCTCAATAAAGCTGCTGAACCAATGCCTTTCACATCCTCCGAAACATTAGTTTATCAACTCCTGCCTCTGCACCTTTGAGCATGCTGTTTCCCTGATTGTCTGACTGACACGTCCAGGACCTACTGATCCTCTTCGTAGCTTGGCACAGCAGACTCGTAAACGTAACTTCTTGGCAAGTCGAAATTATTTGCATCATCAGAAGTGAATTCATCGCTAATAGAAAGAGCACGACATGGATGCAATAGAGCAGCTATGTAACGGAGTGCCAACATCGAAAGACGGCGGCCGGCTAGCCAGCTGTCGAATAAGGGAGTCCTGATGTCTTGGCTTCTTATATATATATATAGACAAGCATCGCATATCGCCTGCTTGCTACAGGCAACGTGGCGTAGATGATGACCCATCTAACACACTTACAATATTGAAACTTGACATTTCCGTTCTTTCTTAACAGTGTAGGAGGCCATTAAAAATTATGCTATAAATGAATACTGGACAAAACAAACTGGTGAACATTAGCATGCATGCACAAAACTATGGCAAAATCTCACAGGTTGTCTGAGATTAGTGCGAACAAAACTGCACGCATATTTCATATACGGGTATATTTCTTAAGCGACTACTACAAGTTAAGTTTTACATCGTTTTCAACGTGTGCGTTGGATCCGCCTATTGCAAATTGTACAAATCTATTTCTATACGTACATACATAGATCTTTCCGCTGTGTAATATCATGCAGGGAAAGCGAAAATAGCTAGTTTCAACAGTATCTCTTTTCGTTCAAGAACGCTCGCATTTCCTTTTTTGTGCAGGCTTGCCGTCCAGAAAAACATATCTTAAAACGTTGCTGCTTTTCCACGTATACGTGAACAACAGAAACCTATAATGTTCAGCACTCCTACTTCAAAGCAATTTAAACATATGTGTATAGTGCAATACCAGAACATTCGTTAGTGACAGGAACAAATTACAGGCCATGGTGTGCCGCTATCGCATAACTCAATATACTTGAGTGGTCCAAACATTTGCAATGTTGACTCATGTAAAAGCTTTTCCCTCACAAGACCACACTCTCTTGATCTTGTTCCCCCAGTGCTTTCTTCTCTATATGGTTCGACAGAAACGAATTAAAATCAACCTCAAGGATGCTTTAGCATCTCCACAAGAGTAAGAACGGGATAGCGTAATCGGGCCACGCTCATATCGCTTCCTCAATCAGTAGCTTCGCTTCACTTTTCGGTGGACTCCGTCCCTGTCGTGCAAGGAAAGGAGCATTGGGTGCGAGTAACAGTGGCCTTTTAAAGCTATCCAAGAATGCCTGCTTCAAGTACAGAAACGAATCGCCCACTGCAACACTGATTGATATGGGGGGTTTAACGTATCAAAACCACCATATGACTACGAGAGACGCGTTAGTGGAGGACTCTAGAAATTTCGCTCTCCTGGGGTTTCTTAACGTGCACCCAAATCTGAGCACACGGGCCTACAGCAATTTCACCTTAGTAGAAAATGCAGCCGCCTCAGCCGGGATTTGATCCCACGACCTTCGGGTCAGCGGCCGAGTACCTTGGCCACTGACCACCACGGCGGGGCTCCACTGCAAGACAATTCTTCCTTTTTCGAATCGGCGATGTACCTCCTACACGTTCGTAAGGCAACGCGTGACTTAGAAGCGAGGTGGTTTGGGTTGGTTGGTATGACATGATGATAGTTATAGCGCGAGAACAGTCCCTTTGTCGTCGTTCTGTTCTCGCGCTATAACTACCGGCAACACGTGAACTTACGCAGCTGCTTCACTTTTATGGAAACATCATGTATTCGTGTTACTTCTATACACAAACAGCGAAATAAAAATTGTGGTGCTCCTTCAAGTTTTCCCTTGTGAAAACAAGACCATTCCATTGGAGAGCCGCGCGATTATTGGCAAGTGGCTTTTGCACAAACACGCCAGCGCCTCATTCCGAAGTCCAGTGTGGATTAATTTGGAAAATAGGTGATGCCACAAACTTATCGACATGCACTGGTTCAGTATGCCTGACCTTGAATAGAAAACTCTCTCATTGAAATCAGGGACTTTATTTTTGTCTTTCATGCATCACATGCACCACGCGTTTAATTGTTTTTACAAAACACATTTCTTATTCGCCTGAATGTCATAGCGTACTTGTAAACCCTGAGCTAGATTCCTTAAAGAGGCTGGCATTGTACACGTAAAAAATTCAAGCATAGAAATGTCTAGTTTACAAGGAGTATCTTATCGCCTGTGTTTTTTGTACATTACGACGCATTCTATTCATAAATTGTAGCTGGCGAGTTGGCAAGGCGTGCGCTCTTGCGTTCATTACCAAAGAATACGTCAATACACGTGAGCATTACAGCTGATCTTGCGCTGAAGTGCACAAAATTATTCCCTTTTTATTGTCTTTTATGTTTTACTGAGTGGACCAATAATTCGCTTCTACGGAACATTTATTGGCGAATACCACAAGATACGAGCAACCGCTATAAGTTATCATTTTGCGTGATTCTGCCTTGCCTCCAAGCCTGCTTTCTCATACGCTTGAAATCTAATGTTACAGACGGCAGAGCCTGTCGCACTGATTGGTCAAGATAAAACATAAAAATAATCATTTCGCCGAATCAATGAAAGAAATAACACCTGATAATGCTCAGTGAACACGGCCTCTCATGTAGCGTAAGTAATGAAGCATGAGCTTGTTATAAGCATTTTGCATGGTAAGTATGAGCTGGGAATGGCTGACCCTTCACACTGGTCTTCTCGAAAAAATGCTGAAGCATCTTTCTTGCCACGAACAGCTGTACGTTTTGAGAGAATTGATTGATTTGATTGATTTGTGGGGTTTAACGTCCCAAAACCACCATTTGATTGTGAGAGACGCCGTAGTGGAGGGCTCCGGAAATTTTGACCACCTGGGGTTCTTTAACGTGCACCCAAATCTGAGTACACGGGCCTACAACATTTCCGCCTCCATCGGAAATGCAGCCGCCGCAGCCGGGAATCGAACCCGCGACCTGCGGGTCAGCAGCCGAGTACCTTAGCCACTAGACCACCGCGGCGGGGCACGTTTTGAGAGAAGATTTCAGAAATGAATTTTTACGTAAAATTGCGTAGATGAAGCTTATGGGGCTTTCATATTTCACACAATCATATTGCTGCATTCAACGTTTCTATTGTTACGAAATAACTGGCCGAAGATTGCTTAGAATAAAAAAATGTGAAGGCGAAAAAGTGGTTCGAGTAAGCGATGAGAGTAAAGTACACATCGTGCCAGTATTGAGAAAGAATGAAAGGAAAAGGAGAAGTTATCAATGCTTTATTACTTCGAGCAAAGAAAGCAGTCCTGCATAGCAGCCAGAGAAGAGTTAAATGTTGTGTTCAAATGCATGGCCACGCCGTTATTCCCGATCGAATGCATGGTTGAGTAGAGGCGACTGCTTCAGCTCGCATTGGCAAAAACTTATCCGCATGGTGTTCTCGCTGCCGCTTTGTTATTCGACAAGTCAACGCTTAAGTGTCCCAAAAGCCATGGTGGATCAGTGGCC